>JARHVA010001186.1:1812500-2390000 GCA_037957365.1 Torreya grandis
CCTACTAAAAATTGCCTTGGTGTTATTTTTAGATCAGCATATCTCTTTTTGTCTATCATTGGCCTTAACCAAACATTTCCTTATTAACTTAACCTACCCTTCCATCTTAATAATCATATATAGGCCATAGATTACCCTATCTTCTAAACTTTCCCAATTGATTGGTTTTCTACATCTTATTCCATACATTAACTCAAATGAAGATATTTTTAGCACTAATTGGTATGAGTTATTGTAGGAAAACTCAACCAATACAATATATTTATCACACCTATACTATTTATCAATGCATTATATTCTCAAAAGATATTCAAACACCTGATTCACCCTTTTTATTTATCCATATATTTCTAAATGGTACATTATACTAAAGTTTAACTAAGTACCCAAAGTTGAATTGAGAATCAACCAGAATATAAAAGTCATTTTTGGTTCCCTATCCGAAATAATCCTTTTCAAAAACTTGTAAAACCTATACACTTCTTTCATGAACCTATTTTCAAACATAGGTGCATCATCATAAATGTTATGAGGAATGAAGTGAGCTACTTTGGTGAGTTTATCCAAAACCACCAAAATCATGTTGTGTTAGTTTCAAGATATCAACAACCCTTAGACAAAGTCCATACCAATGGCCCACTACTTCCATTTTGACATGGTATGTGGGTATAATAACCTAGTAGGATGCACATGATCATCCTTAACTCATTGATATTTTAAGCATTTAAAAAAAAATCTTCTAAATCTTTCTTAATTTCCTTTCAAAAATATAATGGCCTTAGCTTTGCTAAGAACTTAATCATACTTGGATGGCTTGAATAATGAGCATTGTGTAATTACCTGAGTATTAAACTCCTTAAATTCTCCTTATATGGTACATAAATATGTTATTTGTACCACACAAAACCATCATCCTTGAATTTGAATCCTTCATACTTAGGATCCTAATCATTTTAAGATAATACAAGCTTTACCTAATTATAAAGTTCATCTCCTAGAGAGAATTTTACCACTTGATTGTGAAAGGTACTCCTAGCTACATGACATATACCTTTGACAACTAAGGACATCTACAACCCTATTTTCCTTACCTTTTATGTAATTAATGTCAAAATCATAATCTAATAAGCAATTTAACCATCATCTCTAATGTTCATATAGGCTAGGTTAGGTGAAGATATACTTGATTCCCAAGTTATAAATCTTGAGCTTAAATAATTCTCCTAATATATAATGCCTTCAAACCTGTAAGGCATGAATAATTGCATCCAATTCCAAATTGTGTGAGAAATAATTTGGTTTGTATAGTTTCAACCTTCTAGACTCATAAGCTACAACATAAGCTTCTTGTATGAGAACTCTTCTAAGGCCATTGCCTAAAGGATCGATTATCATTGATAATTGACCATTTTGACTGGGAACTCTCAACACTTGTGATGAAGTGAGTCTTATTTTTATGTCTTGAAAAACTTCCTCGCACTTCACTAATGACACAAACTTCTAGTTTTTTTTGTTGAAGAGAGGTAATCAAATTTGCTATTTTAGAAAATTTTGGAATAAACATTTTGTAATATCTTTCCAAACCCTAAAAACTCCTAACTTCATGGACATTTTTAGGTTTTGGATATTCCATGATGGATTTAATCTTTGAAGGATCCACATGTATTCATTCTACATATATTATATGCCCAAGGTACTGTACATTTTTATGAAAGAAGGCACACTTTGATAACTTCTCATAAATCTTGTGTTTTCAAAACCATTACAAAACTAGATTTAAATGCTCTAGGTGTTCCTCATTAGATTGGGAATAGATGAAGATATCATCTAAAAATACTAACACAAAATGTGATGGATAATTTTTAAACACATTATTCATGAGATTCATAGATGTTGTAGGTTCATTTATTATCCTAAAATGAATAACTATGAACTCATAATTCCCTATCAAGTTATGAAGACTAATTTTGGAATGTTTTCCTCATGAATCCTTAACTGATGATATCCTACTTGAAGACCAATCTTTTATAAAAGCAATACTCCATGCATTTCATCATAAAGATTAATAATGTGAGGTAATGTATACATGTTTTTTTATTGTTTCCTTATTGAACAACTTGTAATCAATACACAGGTGAATGGTTCCATCCTTATTTTTAAAGAACACAACTAATGCACCCCATAGTGACACACTTGGTCAAATCAAACCTTTAGATAGAATATCTTGAATTTGAGCCTTAAAATCCACTAACTTGATTGTCATCATTCTATAGAGGGATATAGACTGAGGTTCAAACCTTGGAATGATGTTAATTGAGAAATCAAACTATATTTTAGGTGGGAAAATTCATAATTATTTATAAAAATCATCTCAAAAATCTTAGAAAAAAGGATAATATTTAATACAAGGTTCCTTAGATACCTCCATTTCATTTATTTTTAAAATAAATACTTGACACCCTTTTCCCTAAGCTTTCTTCAACTAAATTGTATAAACATACCTAATATTAAACTCTCTCTCTTTTCTCTCAAAATTTGGGTTTGATTGCTCAAATCATCTAAACATTCAACCCTTTTCACTAGACAATCTACCTTGGATTAATGTTGAGCTAACCAATTTACTCATAGAATCACATCATATAACCCTAATGGAGATAAAAATAGGTCCTATTTTATGGTGAATTTGGTAGTTTTACCTAATATTCAACCAAACATTTATTGACCTTATCCCTAGATTCATTCCTATACTGAACCAACCATGCATTTGCCATAACTCCAATTTTCCTAGACAACTTATTAGGCATACTATGAGCAATAAAATATTTAGTTTCTCAATTATCAATCAAAATCAAAATTGGTTAACCAAATAAAGTACATAATATCTCAATAAGAGAATCTTGAAACTTATCTTAATGATTATCAAAAACTACATGAATCCTTTGCTGGAAAGATCCTTGTTGTGGAGCAAAACCCTTCTTCTTACCATTTGATTTTCCTTGAGTGCATTCTATAGCATAAATAGCAAAAAAAGATAACCTCTATAGATGAATAATCTACTAGGTGGTCCTCTCTTTTTATATTTTATATTTCCCTTGAAACATCCTGTGAAACCATTACATGCTTTCCTATTTCCTAAATCATTGCTAAGCTTGGCATTCTGATTCTTGAACTAGTTTTTAGAGTTTCCACTCCTCTTCCATTTATTCTTTTTGAAAGTCATTTTAGGACCTCTAATTTTTTTTTTGAACTTATATCTGACTTGAGCAAGTGAATTTAGCTTATATTATTACTTAAATACCTTTTCAAATACTTGATCCATAGTAGATGGCCCATGCACATCCACTTCACACCCAATTTAGGTTTTAATCACATAATGAATTTTATGATATGAAACATTTCATTTGTCTAATATTAAAGAATATGATTTAGGAGTTTAGTGAATTAATCCTAGTACTCATTCATTTTAAGGTATCCCTACTTCATATTCTATAAATCTTTCTAGCTTATGATCAAAATAAAGTTGGGACAAACATGACATGATCTAAATAAGGTCTTAAAATGTTACTATGTGGTGGTGGTAAATTCAAGGTTCATATATAATTTCTTGTTTTCTCACCATGTAGCTAATTAAATAGCCAAATAAATGGTAATCTCCATAAACTACTTTTGTAATCTTAGATTAACTATGAATTTTAAAATAATTTTCCATCTTATTTAGCCATGCTTTATATTCATCTCTTAGAATGGTTCCACCAAAATTAGGTGGATTTACCTTCTATATATCTCGTGCAAGCTCATAAATAAAATATGCTCTTACATCTTGATGTACATCATTTTACCTAGGTTCTTAAGGAACTTATTGCTCATCAAGATGTTCTTCAGGTTCATTCTTAATGTTCTCCTCAACATGGCGATGAACTTCCTATTCTAGGGTAGGTATACAGTCCTTAGTCTCATTCATGGCTGAGAGAATCTAATGAAACTTAGCAAGTTATTCAATGATAAACTAATTCAAGTCAATTGGAGGGTTATCATTATTAGTATTTTATATATCCTTATAAGTTGGCCTTTGATGTGACATAATTATTTATAAATAAAGAATAATAATAATACATTAGCATACTCATTAAGTCCAAGAGTTTGAGCCTCAGCTCTGATGCCATAATGTAACAAACCCTTAATATTAACTATAGTTAGGTAAAAAAAATTTACTCAACCTCAAAATTATTATATCATTAATTATCCTTAACTAAATTCATCATTTAAGATAACTAAAATATTAACCATAAGGTTTAAGTGTGATTCATTTAGCTAGAGATCAATATTATACATGTTGATTTACTTTCAATTTTCAACAAATAAAGAGCAATAATTATGTAAGATAATAATGCAACCACTATTTTTTAAGTAATTCAATAAGTATAAATAAGTTACATCCAAGTGTTACTGTGTTACAATTTATATAACATAGTATAACTATATATTAATACATATCTAAATAATCAGATTATAATAATATAATGTTCAATAAAACATGAGTCTTAATAACCTTGTTAATATATAAAAATAATCTTGATTAAAGCCTCTACTGATTGACTATTAGAGGAGGGAGAGTTTCATCCTAGTTATTTTCCACACTAACCACAAAATATTGATCCCCCACACAATCTCCCAATAATGGAATGGCCCTCCCTTCAGGGATGGGTAGAGAGTGATAGTGTAAAAATTGAGAAAGTCAACTAAAAACTTATGTGTTGTAATATAACTATCACATGTAGCATATCATAAAGAAATATGTTATAACATGATATCATGTAATACATGCAAACTAAATCAAATAGGTTAAATGACAATGTTCAAACCATAAATATTACTTGGGCTAAAATTTTAGTATAGTTTTATAGATCTCAAGATAAGTTAATTTCACACACACACAGCTCATTTGAGCTACTCCAATCTACCTATTAATGTCACTAAGTATGTGAAATTCATTACACATATTTATTTAATATCAATAATACTATAAACATATAAATGACAAATTCCATAGATTACAAATAACTAAAGATTGCATAATGAATGCATAGTGTATACAAATACAAGGATGTCATGATCATCTTGATAATTCATTATGAACATCTAAGTGTTAAAATTAGATAAAATATATTAAATTAACACTCTTAAAATCATAAAGTTGATTAAATTTAATCAAAAATAACATTAATAATATGTAAGTAAAATTCATAATTTTAATGACCATTTACTTTCAAACCATTTCCAACATATTTACTCATAATTAAACACCTTATACTTATCAATAAGTTAAATAATGTTGGATTAAAAATAAACCTTAAGTTTAATTCAAAAGTAATAATGTTCAAGTTTCCATTCCACATAAGAAAAAATTAGTTAATAATAATTTACATACTCATCCATATAGGTAGACACTTAATTTACATATTAGTCTCAACTGTGTACTTGTTAAATCTTGATTTTACTCTAGACTTATTACTACTAATTTTATGGTTAAAAATGGGCTTACTTGATGTGTTAAGTAAATATAATTAGTTATATGTTGATAATGGACAATGTTTGTTGTTTATGATCATGATAGTTAACTGTTAGTTAGATGATTATTTTTTGTTATGGTACATTTTGATCATGATTATGTAGTATATTCTATTTCAATAGTTTATTATGAGTTTTAGATGATATGGTCTAATCACTGTTCATTTGTACTAAGCTAGATGCATGATGGATTCCACCCTCTTGATTATGGCTAAGGGAGGGTATCATCAGAGAGGATTGTACATAATGAGACATGTGGAGAAGGAGAGAAAGAAACATAAAATCCAACACACACCACATATAGTAGAATTTGTTTGCTAATTTCTAGTTGTCTAATATTACTTACAACATGATTTTAGTTACTAATGTGTTTTCAACATTTGGATGTGAATGATTATCATGTCTACATATTACTCTAACTCGATGGTGTGTTTGTATTTATGAGATTTTTATATGTTTGTTTTACTCTATTGTTTGCATTTATGTACCATATGGCTTGAATAAGTATGATAAATATTTGTTGAGATCAAACAAAATGCTTTAATTAGTGTACTTCATGTATTTATAATTGTTTTCGATAAAGGCAATAGACTAGGGGCTGAACCCTTACAAAGCAAAGAAGATAAGAATGCAATCAAACAAAATATGCCTTTTGAGAAGAGACAACACTAACAGAGTACCAACAAACACAACAAACAAAAATCAACAAGAAATGGAAAGATGAGAGTCAGAGAGGTCTCTCCTTACATAACCATTTATTTGAGAAGATCAGTTAGTTTCTTAGTATTCTCTGCATTGAAAATAGGCCCAATATTACCCACTTCTTTCAGCATAGACATGTTTAAGAGAATAGAATTTTGGAGCCCAGTGGTGAAGTCCTACTCCAATTTCTAAATACAATCCTTCAGGGCATCAATTTCAATTTTAAACTAATCTCATTCTTGATTTCCTTGCCAGCTTCCTCGACATACATTTCCCCCCTTTTGTCAGTAGTTTTCTTAATGTCAGCACCATCCTCCTCAGTAGCCTCAAATTCCCTAGTCTCCTACTTCCCTTCAATTTCCTCAAAAATTTCTTGGACTTCCAATTCCTTTGAATCTTCCTCCTAGGTGGCTTCCTCTGAGGCACTCTCTGAATAGTCTATAAGCCTAGCCTTAGGAGTGGGTTTACCAAAAATCCACCCTAACCTTCAAAATCTAGAGGAGAAGCCCTCCTTATTAACCTTAGATGACTTATAAGATTTACCACCTTGACCCCTCGTGGTCCTACCATGATCTTTATGGGACCCTACAGTGGTCCCCCCAATATTCTCTTCCTCCACATCTACCTTCCTCTTCTAACCCTTCTTTCTTGTAAAGGAGCCAGGGGTGTTAACAGGGGTCTCTTATGGGGTAGAGAAAGAGACTTCTTTAGTTTTGGTAGGAATAGGGGAAAAGCATGACTCATCGATAGCATCACCAGACAAAGGATTAGAAGAAATATCCCCACTATCAATTTTGATAGTCTTGGATGGCTTAAGGGCTCGATAAAAATTATACAAATAGAGAATGAGGCCCTGGTGTAGGGGAATAGGATTCATATCCAATTTTTTATACATTTTTGCTCTCACCCTAAGGATAGAATGTTCTAGAGAGGAGAGCAAGTAAAAAGGAAAAATGATTAGAGCATTATGCCTGAAGTGATTTAAAAGGGGGAGATGGTAATTATAGAACTTGGTAAATTATCCTTCGAGCATGAAGTATTTCATGAGGATGAAGCACACTTCATCCCATGGCTCAGGTAGTTTAGCACGCTTGAATCCTCCTTGGTAAGGAACGAGTTCTTCACCTTCTCCTAGGAAAAATTTATGGCTTGAGAGATCCATAATTTTTGTCTTCCTTTAAAGTTTTATCCCTTGCATAGACATTCCTATAGCCATAACAATCACCTTTTTAGAAATCTCAAAACTGATTCCACCAATAGTGACTCACTTATTTAACCAAGACCTCACAAATTACTCAGACAAGTTTTCATTGAACCCATTGAGCCTTTCTAGGTATGGGCTAATCCACCCTTCTTTATAGTAATGCCAAACTAGCAGATTATCTTTGAACTCATAGCAGGAGACTAGTTCTATTCAAATTTGGTCTCCTCCCATTTTGGATTATAGACCAAACCTATAGAATTCCTAATTTTAACCTTCGACTTTGAAGTGGTTACAAACCCTTGCTCCCAATTATGAATAATGATAATGTGGTGGCTCATAATTAAAAATACCATACATAGATGGTGTTTTCTACTCCCATGCTTAGAAATCATTTCCCAGTGATCTTAATAATGAGACCCACATGCATTAACATCTTGATAAAATAAATCATGAATGATATTCAAAAGAGTACAATAGTTATCAAGTGCTGAGATCCACGACAACCCCCTATAAATGGACCACCTATGAAAGCTATCCTTCTCATAAGTTTGACTCATCCTTGACAAGCCATCTCCTTTTGAATAATATCCCTAATGTTTAAAGGAATATGAGCAACTTGGTGCCAAACCCACCAATCTGAAAATTGATGACCAAGATTGGCACAAGCATTAACAACACTATTTCCCTCTCTATAAATATGTGAAATATCCACTCTAGAAAACTTATACAAAAGAAATTGGATATCCCTAATGATATCTTTTAGCTTAATTCCCACATTCAATGTTTTATTAACTACATTGATGACCATTTTAGATTCTCCCTATATACTCAAGTTCCTTATTCCTAGGGATATAGCCAATTTTAACCCCCATAGGAAAGCCATTGCTTCAGCATAGTTATTACTCTAGAATCCTATTCTACTAGCATAGACAACAATCATCCATCCTTTATCATTTCTTATAATTCCTCCTCCACTAGCTTTACCATTAGACTTGGATGCCCCATCAAAGTTGAGTTGCATCCAGTTAGGCTTTGGAGGAATCCATTTAGTAATTAGTCTTTGTAGAATTTTGGAGTTGTTATAATCAGGAATATGGTTTAAAACCTTCCAATTAGCTGCAATTTGATTTTCAACTTGAGTTAGGGGTTTCTTCGCAAAACAAATATGGGCAGTGGTGACACTTTCCATTGTTATAAATTGTGTTTCAGAAGTTATTAATTGGTCTTGCTATGACATGAAGCCTAAATTTATTGTCTTGACATGGATTTCATTTTTATCTAGAAATAATTGATTTGGACTGTGTAATAGTATTATACATAGTTTGATTAACATGTTGTTGTAAAACATATTTATTATTATAGGGTATTATAATAAACCCTAGGACATATTTTCATTTGAATAAATCCATTATTATAATAACAAGGGATTTTTTTTGTGTATTGACAAGATTCTTAACCTTTGGCATATTAAATATTTTAAACGTATTAATCATGGTATAGTGTTGTGGTAAGTTTGAAGGCATGGTTTCAAAATTAAAATGAGGTGAATTATTTTTTTGTGGCATTGAGTTTATTTTAATTTTATGGATTAGAGGCTTTAGTCAAGGCATAATGTCTATTGCATTGTCCTAGGCATGGGTTAAAGTTTTCTTGAAGCATGATTATTAACGTGGAGTCAATAGACTTTTGAATCATGTCTTTTTGCATGGTATTTAATGGCATTGTTAAGTCAAAGATATCATTGGGTTTTTAATGTTTAAAATGATTATTATATTTGATAATATTCATGGAATTAGTGTTCTTTTGGTAAAATGGTTTGAGACTCTTTGAGTCATCATGGAAACACATAAAATATTTGTTTTACATGGAATGGTGAAGATGTAATTTTGTGACTGGTTGACTGATTATGGATATTTTTAATGAAATAGTCATGAAGAGATCAGTGGAGAAAAAAAGAAAAATTCAGTCTATAAGATTTGGACTTTTGATATTGAGATTTGAATTTTAGAGGTAAGTTATATTATACAATTTCTCTTTTTTAAAAATCTAAACCATTTTGAGAATGTATAATTAAGACTGTTGATGGATTTTTGTTAGGTTATGGAAGATATTTTTGTTAACAAAATAAAATTAGATGAATAACAGGTTATATGTGCTTAACCCTATGGATGGGTATGGCCCATCCAAAGGGCCAAACACATACCAAACCCTTCTCCCTCCATTGGTTATGGTTATGTGTATTCAAGATTATGGTCAATATGTGGAATTAAACCCATATAACTTACTAAGGTTTCTAGGAAAATTAAGGGTTTGATAATTTTGTTTAATGTTTTTAAATGTGTGTGTGTGTGTGTGTGTGTGTGTGTGTGTGCGTGTGCGTGTGTGTGTGTGTGTGTGTGTGTGTGTGTGTGTGTGTGTGTGTGTGTGTGTGTGTGTGTGTGTGTGTGTGTGTGTGTGTGTGTGTGTGTGTGTGTGTGTGTGTGTGTGTGTGTGTGTGTGTGTGTGTGTGTGTGTGTGTGTGTGTGGTAGACCCTATGGTTGGGTACAACCTATCTAGAGGGTCATTCATATATATAATTGTCTCCCTTGGAAATGATTATGTGTGTGTTCATGATTATGGTTATTAGGTTGGAAAAAACATAGTTTGATAATTAGGGTTATAAAGAACATATGGGTTTTTATATATAAATTAAAATATAAAATGTTAATAGGGTTTAACCGTAGGATTATCTCAGTTTTTATGAAATGATTTAATTTTTTTAAGAAAAAAGTAAACCCTTAGTTTTGAATAGATATTGATGATGTTTTGGTTGAGCCCTTTATTAGGGATGTACTTATTAGTCTGTACAAAAATAGAAATATTATGTTCTGCTTATATGGTTTCCTTTATTTTATTAAATGATTCAGTAGAAGGAACTAATCATTCATTTTCAATCTTAGGGTATATGTTTGGAAATTTTAGCTGGGTCATTCATATGTGACCTTAGGGATGGGTTCAACCCATCCATAAGGTTAATTACAAATAATACATTATTGAAGTAACTAGTTATTGAAACATTATGTTTTAGTTTTAAATGGTTGAGTTGATATCTTCTTTACATCAGGTTTGATTTCAATCAAAATATAGACTTATGAGAATTTAAGAGAGATGTATATATAATTTTGGCGGTATAAATATGTCTAATTATTAATTTAGAATATGATATATTGAATAGTTAATTTAAAGATAAATAATGTTTTCAATTTATGTTTATGAAATATTTAAAATGGATATGTGTATATTATAAATTACTCTTCAGTTTATGGACTATGGATGCATGAAAGGTTGAACTAAGTATTTAAATATATGGTTAACTAGGTTAAAAAGGGTTCATTGGATTTGTTTCTTGTTAATACTTAGTGTTATCAGTTAAACTAGATTATACAATATTTATAATTTTACCTAAATCTATTATTTAGTTCATGTCTATATTGATATGGTATTTTGTTCCAAGAATAAATATCAAGTTAGATGATTATATATGGTCATAGTTTGAATAAAATTTTTATAATATTTTATGAATATATGTTACACACACACACACACACACACACACACACACACACACACACACACACACACACACACACACACACACACACACACACACACCTAAAAATTGCATGGCATATATATGTATATGTATAAATACACACACATATATGTATCTAGATCTTTCAAGAGGTTATTTTACTATTCATTACCACAAGTCTATATGGAAGAATGCTTTTTTTTATATCAATTCAAAATGAGATAAGAATTGAAAGAGTAATTAAATGAGTTTAAAAAAACTTTCAATTAAAAAATATTTAGTGATTTGGTTTATGTCATGTGAAACATTATTTTGTTAAGTGGAATACTTATTGATGGATATATGGTAGATTGAAATCAAAGAATTCTAAGATGTTATTATAAAAAATTAAAATAGATTGATAGAAGATATTTTAGTAATAAGTATGCCTATAATGGAATTATGTAACAAGATATATGATACTTTTTGATATATGTTATGGTATTTTTTTATTACATCTTATGGCTCTGAAGTTTATGATTTCTAGCATAATTATAAAGATGCATATGATAGATTTTATGTATATGGTTCTCTTGTATTTATACATGTTGTGGCATTTTGTATGAGACTTTATATATTACATCTATTGACTTAGTATAAAATATGTTTGCATATAAATCTAATATTACTGACACTAAATAAATATATGAGACAAACATCATTGATTTACTTAGTGTCACTAATAGGTAGAGTTGATGTAAACTGATTGAGTAGTGTGTGTGTGTGTGAAATTGACTGATCCTAGATATCTAAAAACTATTTTAAAACTTTGTCCAAAGTAATGTTTATGGTTTTGAAAATTATCCTTTCACATGTTTGATTTACTTTCATGTATTTCATGATATCATGTTAGAACATATTTCTTTCTGATATGATGTATGTGATAGTTATATTACATCACACAGATTTTTAGTTGACTTTCTCAATTTTCACACTATCACTTTCTACCCATGTCATGAAGGGAGGGCCATTAAATTTTTGGGATATTGTGTAGGGGATCAATAGTCCAAGGTTAGCATGGAAAAACAATCAGATAATACTCTCCTTCCCCTTTCATTAGTCAACCAATAGAGGCTTTACTCATGATTATTCTTGGTTATTAATGAATGTATTAAGACTTGTATGTTATATGGAACATTAAATTATTTTAATTTAACTATTCATATATGTACTATTATATAGTTGTAGTATATAATGAAAATTATAATAAAACAATAGTTGGTTGTATATTATTTATACTTATTGAATTACTTAATCAGTAGTGGTTGAATTGTTATCTCAAAATATTATTATTCTTTATATGCTGAAATTATGAAATTAAATTAGCATGTATAATATTGATCACCTGCTAAATCAATCACACTTAATACTTATGGTTAATATTTTAGTTATCTTAAAAGATGAATTTATTTAGGGATCGTTAATGTTATATTAAATTTGAAATTGAGTTAAATTTTTTTTTACCTAACTATAGTTAACCTTGAGGGGTTGTTACAATATGGTATTAGAGCAAAGGTTCAAACTCTTGGACTTAATGATTCTAATAACATATTCTTATTCTTATTTATTTATAAATAATAATTTCACATAAAAGTCTAGTTGGAGAGGGTGCATCAAATCCTAATAATGATAAGCCTCTATTTGACATGAATCAGTTTGCCACTAAACAAGATGCCAAGCTTGATTCAATTTTCATTGTCATGAATAAGACTATGGGTCGTATAGATTGCCTTAAACAAGAAATTCATAGTCATGTTGAGGATAAAATTCATAATGAACCTAAAGAAAATCCTATTAAGTAAGAATTTATTAAAGAACCTAGACAAGAGGAGGTACCCCAACATGTGAGAGAATGTGTTGCTACTAATATTGCACATGATATGAATAAGAATAATCCACCCAAGTTAGATATAACCATTCTAGGAGATGGAGCTAAAGTGTGGCTAATTAAGTTGGAAAAGTATTTCAAGATTCAAAGTTATGTTGAAGTTAAAAAAAGTTTGGGGAGCTTACTAGTTGGATAATGAAGTAGGTACATGGTGAGCAAACAAGAAACTAGAGATGAACCTTGACTCTACCACCACCACATTGGAACCATTCATGACCTTGTTTAGATCATGATAGTTGCCTTAGGTCTATTTCAATCAGAATATAACATATTTTCAAAATATGAAACAAGGAGACCTTATAGTGAATGAGTAATGGGATAAATTCACTAATCTCATAAAGTACATTTTGGAATATTAGGTAGAGATGAAGTTTTTCATCAATAAATTCATTATGGAATTAAAACCCCAAATTGGGTGTGAAGTAGATGTGCATATTAAATATACTATGGATTAAGTCTTCAAAAAGGTAGTTAAGTAAGAGCAGAAGTTGAAGTCACTTACACAAGTCACAGAGAAGTCTAACAAAATTTTTGGAGGTCCAAAATTGACTTTCAAAATGAATAATTGGAAGAGGAATGGATACCCTAAAAACTTGTTCAATAGTTAGAATGCCAAGTTTTGTAGTGATTCAGAGAATAAGAAACTAGGTAATGGCTTTAAAGAAGATTTTAGAGGGAATCAACTATCTAATAGGTAAGGACCACATAGTGGATGATTCATCTATGGAAGTAATCATTATTCAATTGAATACACTTGATGAAAATGAGATGGTAAGAATAAGGGTTCCACTCCATAATAGGGATCTTTACAATAGAGGATTCACATAGATGTTGATAATTATCAAGCTAAATTTTAGGATTCTTTTATTGAACTATCAAGTATTTTTTCTGGTCAATCAATTTTAATTTTGATTGAAACTAGAGTTACTAATTTTTTTTATTGTTCTTAGTATGCTTAAAAATTTATCTAGGAAATTTGTTGTTATGTTAAATCTATGGTTGGTTCAATACAAGAATTAATACAAGGTTAAGGTCGACACATGTTTGATTGAATCTAAGATCAAACTACCCAAATTCACTATGGTAGTGGATATATTTGCATTTCCTTTGGGGTCATATGATGTGATCGTATGAGTAATCTAGTTATCTCAACATAAATCCAAGGTAGATTATCTATTTAAAAGGGTTGAATTTATAGATGATTTGGGTAATCAAACCTAAATACATGGAACAAAGAGGGAGATTAAGCTTAGGTATATTTATATAATTAAATTGAGTAAATCTTAGAGGAAAGGGTGTCAACCATTTATTATAAAAAAAATGAGATGGGGGAATCCAAGGAACCTTTTATTGAAGACTATCCCTTTCTATAGGATTTTTGACATGTTTTTCCTAAATAATTTCTAGGTTTACCTCCTAAGAGAGAATTTGATTTCTCAATTGAAATCATTATAGGGTCTAAACCATATTCTAAATCCCCCTATAGAATGATGACAATGGAGTTAGTGGAGTTGAAGGCTCAACTTTAAGATATTTTGTCTAAAGGATTGATTAGACCAAGTATGTCACCTTAGGGTGCACCAGTTATGTTCGTTAAGAATAAGGATGGAACATTTCACCTATGTATTGATTAAAAGATGTTGAATAAGGAAATGATAAAAAATAGGTATCCTTTACCTCAAATTAATAATATTTTTGATCAAATACATGGATAATCAATTTTATCAAAGATTGATCTTGAGCATGATATCATTAGTTAAGAATTCATGAGGAATACATTCCAAAAATAACCTTTATAACTTGATACATGTATTATGATTTCATGGTTCTTATTTTTGGGATAATAAATATGGTTACAATATTTATGAATATCATGAACAATTTGTTCAAAGATTATCTAGGTCATTTTGTGTTAGTCTTGTTAGATGATATCCTAATCTATTCTCAATCTAAAGAAGAACACCTCAAGCATTTGAAGTTGGTTCTAAAATGATTGCATAAGCATAAATGTTTTGTAAATATATGTAATTATGCATTTTTTTCAAAAAAATGTATAGTAACTTGGGCACATTATATCTACAAAAAGAATATCCGAGGATCCTTATAAGATTAAAGTTATTATGGAATGGCTAGCACCTAAAAATGTCCATGAAGTTAGGAATTTTATGGTTTTAGAAGGATATTCCAAGAAATTTGTTCTAAACTTTTCTATGATTTCAAATCTGATTACTTCTCTTTATCATAACAATTATAAGTTTGTGTGGTCAGTGAAGTACAAGGAAGCTTTTTAGGAATTGAAAAGAAGACTTGCCATAACACTAGTGTTGAGAGTTATTGATCCAAATGGTTAATTATTAGTAATAATTGATGCTTCAGTAGATAGACTAAAAGTATTTCTCATGTAAGAGGGTTTGGTTATATCTTATGAGTCAAGAAAATTGAAACCATATGAGGCAAATTATGCCCTATATGATCTACAATTAGATGTAATTGCTCATGCCTTACATGTTTGGAGGCATTATCTATTGGGATTCATGATATATATGATATGAAGGATAATTATTTATAGGTTTTGGATCCCATGGTGGTCATAGTAGAACTATCCAAAATAATTGACACTTGCAAACTTAGTTTGCATAACATAGAAGTATAATAGTACAAGGTCAAGTGGGACCAAAATTCTAAAGATAGTTCTTCTTAGTAAGATTATGAAGAGTTTCATAAGTTATTTCTTCATTTTTTTACTTATAAATATATTTATATTATGATTATTTTCTACTAAACACTATTTTATTTTAGAACTATTATTGAAATAAGTGTCATCAAGATGATGACGAACTTTAGGGGGAAGGATGTTGCATCATGATTTTCTTCTAGATTTATTACTACTAATTATATGGTTAATAATGGGCTTATTTGATGTGTTAAGTAACTAGAATTAGCTATATGTTAATTATGGATAGTGTTTATTTCTTATAACATGATGGTTGATTTTTAGTTAGCTAATTGAATTCTGTTATGGTACATTTTAATCATGATTATACAATATATCCTATTATAGTAGTTTATTATGATTTTGAGATTATATGGTCTAACCATTGTTCATTTACACTGAGGTGGATGTAGGATGGATTTCACCTTCCTGCCTATGACCGAGGGATGGTATCATTATAGAGGATGGTGTAGATGAAGACATGTGGGGAAGGAGAGAAAGAAATGTGAAACCCAACAAACACCACATAGAGTGGAATTTGTTTGCTAATTTCTAGTTGGTTAATATTACTTGCAACATGTTTTTGATCACTAATGTGTTTTCGGCATTTGGATGTGATTTATTATCATGTTTGAATATTACTCTAACCTGGTGGTGTGTTTACATTTATGAGATTCTTATATTTTTGTTTTACTCTATTGTCTGCATTTATGTACCATATGACTTGAATAAGTATGGAAAATGTTTATTGAGGTAAAATGAAATGATTTAATTAGTTCACTTCATGTATTTATACTTGTCATAAATTGTGTTTTAGAATTCCTTAACTGGTCTTGCTATGAAATGAAGCCTAATTTTGTTGTCTTGACATAGATTTCATTTTTATCTAGAAAGCATTATTTTAGACTATGTAATAACGTTATATGTAGATTGATTAACATGTTGTTATAAAACATATTATTTATTATAGGGTATTCAAATACACCCTAGGACATATTTTCATATAGTAAAATCCATTATTATAATAAAAAGGGACTTGTTTATGTATTGACAAAGTTCTTAGCCTTCGTCATATTAAATATTTTAAAGGTATTAATCATGGTATAGTGTTGTGGTAAGTTCAAAGGTATGGTTTCAAAATTTAAATGAGGTGTATTGTTTGGTTATGGCATAAATTTTATTTTAAGTTTAAGGATCAAAGGATTTAGTGAAGGCATAATGTTTATTGCATGGTCATAGTCATCGATTAAATTTTGATTGAAGCATGATTATTAACGTGGAGTCAATAGAATTTTGAATCATGTATTTTTTCATGGTATTTGATGGTATTTTTGAGTCAAATATATCACTGGGTTTTTAATATTTAAAATGATTATTATATTTGATGATATTCAAGGAATTATGGTTCATTTGTGAATCTGGTTTGAGGATCTTTGAGTCATTATGGAAACACATAAAATAATTATTTTTCATGTAATAGTAATGATGGACTTTTTCAACTAATTAACTAACTATGGAGATTTCTAAGGAAATAATAATGCTATAAATTTTGGGTAGACTAGTTGGTAATAGAGGAAGATAAATGGGAGTTGTGCATCATGAAGGAGGTGTGGTGGAAATACAGGAAGAAGAAGAGAGTAAGGGAGAAAGAAAAGGAAAAACACAATCAAGAAGATTTAGACTTGTTCAAATTGGATTCAGATTTTAGAAGTAGGTTATGTTGTACAATTTATTTGGTTTTTATTTTTTAAACCATTTTGAGAATGTATAATTGAGGAAATTGATCAATTTTTGTTGGGTTATGGAGGATATATTTGTTTAAAAAAATAATTGGATGAATAATGGGTTATATTTACTTAACCCTATGCATGGGCACAACCCATACATAGGGATAAGCACATATAAAATCCTTCCCCCTCCATTGGTTATGGTTGTGTATTCTTGATTATGGTTAACTAGTGGTATTAAACCCAGATAACTTACTAGGGTTTCTAATAAAATTAAAGATTTGGGTTTTTTTTTAAAATTAAAATAATGATATGTATGGTCAACCCTATGGATAGGTATGGCCCATCCAAAGTGTTGGGAATATATCCAATCATCTCCCTTGGAAATGACTATGTGTGTGTTCATGGTTAAGGCTATTTGGTTGGAATAAATTTAGTTTGATAACTAGGGTTGTAAAGAACAGATGGTTTTTTGTGTATGAATAAAAATAGAAAAAAAAAACTAACAAGGTTTGATGCTTGGATTATCTCAATTATTATGAAATGATTCAATTTATTTAAAAAAAAATTAAACCCTCAATTTTGAATAGTTGTTGATGATTTTGGTTTAACTCTTTATTAGGCCATCCATATCATTATGTACACAAATGGAAATATTATGTTGTGATTATATGGTTTCCTTTAATTGATTGAATAGCTGAGTAGAAGGAACTGAGCATTCATTTTTAGTCTTAGGGTAGATGTTTATAAATTATAGTTGGGTCATTCATACATGACCATGGTTATGGGTTCAACCCATCCACAGGGTCAATTATGAATAATCCATTATTGAAATAACTAGTGTTTGAAATATTATGTTTTATTTTTAAATGGTCAAGTTGATATCTTATTTATATTAGGTTTGAATTCAATCAAAATATAGACTTATGGGAATTAAAGATAGATGTATATATAATTTTGGTGGTATAAATATGTCTGATTGTAAATTTATAACATGAGTTTATAAATAGTTGATTTAAGGATAAATAATGCTTTCAATTTTTGGTTATAGAATATTTGAAATAGATCTATGAATATTATAAATTAATCTTTAGTTTGTGGACTGTGGGTGTATGAAAGGTTAAACTAAGTATTTAAATATGTGGTTGAATAAGTTAAAAAGGGTTTAGTGGCTTTGTTAGTTGTGAATACTTAGTGTTATCAGCTAAGCTAGAGGATCAACTATTCATAGTCATTTCTATAGATATTATTTAGATCACATTTATATTGAGATGTTATTTTTTGCTAAGAATAAATATCAATTCAAATGATTCTATATGCACATAATTTGAAAAAAAATAATATAACATTTTATGACTGTATGTTACACACACACACACACATGTATATATGTATGTATGTATATATATACCTATATAAGTATATGTGTGTGTGTCTATGCATTAACACACACATAATATATATATATATATATATATATATATATAATAATGTGTGTGTGTGTGTGTATGTATGTAGCTAGATATTGCAAGAGGTTATTTTACTGTTTATTACCACAAGTCTATATGAATGAATGTATTTTGTTATATGATTTGAAAATAAGAATTGAAAGAGTAATTAAATGATTTTAGAGAAACTTCCATTTAAACAATATTTAGTGATTTGGTTTATGCCATGTGAAACATTGTTTTTTTAAGTGGAAGACTTATTGATGAATATATGGTAGATTGAAATCAAATAATTATAGGATATTATTATAAAAAATAATACATTGATAGAAGACATTTTAGTAATAAATATGCTTATAATCAACTTATTTAACAAGATATATGTTATTTTTTGATACATGTTTTGGTATTTTTGACTTACAATCTATTGTTATGAAGTTTATGATTTCTAGCATAATTATAAAAGTGCATATGATGGATTTTAAGTATAGGGTTATCTTATATTTATACATGCTATGGTATTTTGTATGGGATTATATATATTGAATATGTTGACTTAGTATAAAATATTTGTGTATATAAATCTAATATTATCGACACTAAATAATTATGTGAGATGGAATTCATTGATTTACTTATTATCACTAATACGCAGAGTTAATGTAATCTGATTGAGTAGTGTGTGTAAAATTGGTTGATCCTAGATATATGAAAACTATTTTAAAAATTTGGCCAAATTAATGTTTATGGTTTTGAACATTGTCAATTCACCTATTTGATTTAGTTTTCATGTATTGCATGATGTCATGTTAGAATATATTTATTTATGGTATGCTACATGTGATAGTTATCTTAAAGCACATGGGTTTCTACTTGACTTTATCAATTTATGCACTATCACTATTTTCCCACCTATGAAGGGGGAAATTAATTTATTGGTAGATTGTGTGGGGGATCAATGGTCTATGGTTGGTGTGAAAAATCATTTAGATGATACTCTCCCTCCCCATCCAATAGTCAACAAATAGAGACTTTATTCGAGATTATTCTAATATATTAACGAGTACCTTAAGACTCGTATGTTATGTGGAACATTATATTATTTTAATCTAACTATTTAGACATGTATTATTGCATAGTTGTACCATATAATGTAAATTGTAAAACAATAATTGGTTGCATCTTATTTATACTTATTGAATTACTTAATTAACAGTAGCTGAATTGTTATCTTGGACAATTATTGTTCTTTATATGTTGATTTATGAAATTAAATCAACAAGTATAATATTCATCACTAGCTAAATAAATCCCACTTAAAATTTATGGTTAATATTTCAGTTATCTTAAAATATGAATTTAGTTAGGGATCATTAAAGTTGTACTAATTTTGATGTTGAGTTAATTTTTTTTTACCTAACTCTAGTTAACCCTGAGGGGTTGTTATAGTGCATATATATTTATACCTAGACACACACACACACACATACATATTAGAGTATTCATGTTATATATAGTATATCATATATATATATATATATATATATATATATATATATATATATATATATATATATATGATATATGCTAATATTAATTATTTTTTCTCAATTTACCTCACTCATTAAAAAATTGGTTTGATACCAAACTATAACACAAAGTGCATTTTTAATATAAATATAATTTACCTAATAGCTACAGGCATGAATTTTAATAATCAATCCTCTAACTATCCAAAAAGAACTAAGCATTACCGAATATCAAAACCAAGAAACCCTCTTTGCATATTCATTTATAAATATATGCTTAGTTTAATAAATCATGCCAAAATAATAAAAAATTATGTTAACATGACACAAATTTTGTTTGACCCTCCAACAACCATTAAAATTAAGCAATTTGCATGGTTCAAAGCTTAAGTGAAAATCAAATCCAATTTCTATTTCATTAAATCCTATCTAAATATACATTATTGAACCTTAAATCAACCAATACAAAATATTTTATTCAAAATTATACAATCAAACATTTTTATGCCACCAAATCTATATATATGTCTACCTCAAATTCCCATGAGTCTATGTATCGATTAAGATCAAATATAGTATAAATAATATATCGACTCAGTTGCTTAAATCTAGTTCATAATGTTACCATCACTAGTTATTTATAAGAGGTTTTAGCTCCTATCAATATATACCAAAATCAAAATCTTTTCAAAAACGTAGACCAGATCAGGCTCACATATATATAAACAAATTTGTATACTAAACTATCTAATCCAACTTCCCTTGTTGCAATGAATCAACTAAAATTGAAACCTCATATCAAAAATAAAATATAAACACAACTAATTAAACATTTCAACACAAAATTTCTAGCCATAGAGGTTCCTTCATATTCAACCCTATGAATGGGTCAAAACCATCCTAGGGTCATGTATCAGTCACCTTAAACTATATATTTTATTTTAAAAATATCAAACCTATCACTATTAGTGAATAACTAAATAATTTTTATGCATAGACTGGTAATGATGGTCTTAATAAAGGGTTCAAACCAAGACCAATAAATTAATTATTTTAAATATAACACAAAATTATTTGAAAATTTTGAAGATATTCTAAATTTCTCAAAAACCCTAATTATTTTCTAGGTTTTTCTTTTCAACATTTCACCTTGAACTCAACTGATAATAATGGAGGTAACTTTTGATATCAAAGAATACACATATAACCAAATCCAGATGGAGATAAGGGTGTTATATAAACTTAGTCCTCTAGATGGGCCATACCCATTGATAGGGTTGACTGTATATAATACCACCATATGTATATATATATATAAAATAAACACATAAATTTCAAATCCTAATAAATTTAACCAATGACACACATTTAATGGAGTGATTTTAAACAGATAAAACCAAAAGTAATTTAAAATAAACCTTGCATTTGTCACTATTTGTAGGTAAGAATTTAATTTTCTAAAACTTCTTTTTTTTTCCTGCCTCTCAAGCTCTCCTTCTCTATTATTCCACCATACCTTATCTATAATGCCTAACTCCCATTTATATCCCTACATTTCCAACTAATTCACTAATTTTTTGGCATGACTTATTTCCATAAAATCCTCCATAATTCTAATTAATGATTCAAAAAACATAATGACATAACCATCTAAAAACCAAATAGTCTATTACAACTTCGCATTATGACTCTAAGAGTATAGAACTCAATGAGTTCACCATAATTCCTATTGAGGTTAACATACCCCCATTTCTAAAAATTGGGACCCTTGTTTCAAAATTTTACAAATTTATGATTTGAATTAAAAATTCCACTTGATTATATTCCTTTATTTTAATAGCATTCATACCTAGTTCTCTTTTATCTTGACTGACATGTATCCATTTTATCTTTGTCTTATTTTTTCTAATGTTGTTATTGGTTGCTTCATGTGTTTTCAAGATGCATGTTTAATGGAATCTCAAGTGGATGAACACTATTTAAAGTTTCATACTTCAAATGATAATTTGACCCTCTAAATAATCATTAATATTTAAGTGTTTGATCAAATTCATATATAGATAATGCTAAAACCTAGGGTCTTATACCTTAAAATGTCTTTTAACTTATGACCTTTGGAATTGATTTCAAGTTTAGGTGGGTTCTTTTTTATTCAAAATTGCACAAGAGCACTTTATATCTACTCAAAAATTGGTTCATATATTTTATCCTAAGGTTTTAATTATGTTTATTAACATGAATACAACCTTAGTCTAAAATTTTATGTCAATTTAACTATATTCCCCAAAACCCATAATTCTATTTTATCACCCACTTATACTAATTAAACTTGGGACACTTTGTTATATTTTATACTTAGTCTAAAGTTTATCTTAAGATTTAATTGTATTTAATAATATAATCAAAACCTTAGTTCAAAAATTTATCCTAAGTCCTTTATATTACTTGAGCCCTAACTCATTTATTTTCATGTCCCCATAGGATCAAAGTAAGGATTCCAAGTGGCAAGATCCTAGAGCTCAAGCAAAATATCTTTGATTCATGGGGACTCTTCAAAGTCAATAAGTCTTGCACCTAGATCGATGATGCACATTTGCTCAGGTAAAAGAGATATGATGATGAGAAATGGAGGTTGAAAATTCAAAATCCCTATGAGCAAGCAAATATATAACAAGTGTCATGCCCATAATAGAAAGTTAAAACTTGAGAACTATCTTGAAGATCAATAGTGCATGGTTAAGCATATAAATCCTGATCAATGGTGAGCATTAAGTCAAAATTATAATGAATTCTTAGGAAAAGTGAGAAGGTGATAAGTGTCATCATCATGGAAATTAAGTTAAGAAATCAATGACATGGAAATTAAAGGATAGAACCTAGAGGATCAAAATCAATGACATGCATTGATCCATAAAACTAAGATCCAATGGTGTGAATTTAATATTGAATTTTCAAAAGGAATCCAAAATGAATAAAAAGCTTCTACATGGTACAAATACATTGGATCAAGAGGAAAAAGATAGTTGGAGGCAAAAAAAAGGCCCATAAAAGTGACACATGACATATTATCAAGTGGCAAGCACAAAAGTCAACCAATCTCTCAAATCCAAATTAATGATGTGAGACAAGGGATACTTTTCAATGAACCAAGACCCAATGAGATGTTGACACATGTTTTAAAGGAAAAATGGTCATTTTAAAAATATTGATGAGCTGGGTGACATGACAGAGCCACATAAGTGCCAAGTCAGATCAAGAGATCTTATGGACCCAAAAAGTCAAAGGTATAAATGTGATATCTAAATGCAAATCTAAGTCATGAAGCTTTGAATTCAAAATCCACTACTAACATTAAAGCTCTATGTGAACTTATTAAAATTCTAGTAAACCTTAGAACATATAGAATCACTAATTTGAATATATTCCCATTGTAATCAAACTAAGGGGAATCAAATTGTTGTTTGTGAAAAGATAATTTAGTATAAAATTAAATTATAAACCATCAGTGAGTAGTTTGATCAAAATTGCAGCCATGGCATCACAAAAGGTTGTCTCAAAAGAGGATGTAAAGCTATATTTAACCTCAGATGTAGAAGGAAGGGTTTTCAAAGAATCAAAATTCATCTCCAATACTTTAAACATCAGAGACAACAACTGGTCAAACCTATTCTAGACCATTACGAACTAATAGGCCATCATCAGAGAGGAAGAGAAGAATGTGTCTTCCAAGAGGCTATACTATAACATAGTTTCAATTCAAATGACCAATATATATTATGTGGTAGCTAAAACTAAGGTAATTCATTGTATTGATATCCTTGATCCAAATTTTAAGGATGGTAAAATACATAAAGGATGGATAATTAAATAGCACACTCATATAAATATGGTGTATATCTCTATTTTAGCCTTTGAGAATTATTATAAACTACCCAAACCATATATTGACCTAACTTATAACAATTCCTAAAACAAGGAAAATGATTTGAAGAACATCTTAACCATGTGGTTGTATTTTGGAAACGAAGTCTTTTCAAACTTCAATAAAAACATTTGCATAATTCAATTTTGACCCAAGATTAGGATGATTATGACAATGTTGAATAAGCTATGCGAAAATGCCACCATAACCTATGTTTATCCTATTTGGGTTCTAATTGTCTATTTCATGGTTGAAAAGTAGATCACCCCTCCTCTAGGTGATATAATAATCATCTCATTAAATAGGAAGATTTTTGCAATCAAGAAGAAGAAGAAAACACATTTTTACATGATGTCATACCTATTATATTCTCTCTATGCCACTACCAATATCCCAAATCAAAGGGAGTGGTCACCTAATGGAACACAAACTATTTCAAAGTACTATTCCAAGATCCAAATATTCAATTATAGGGATCACATTCAATTCATCTATGATTGTGTCTGTCCATCCCATAATGAGGCCATAAATGGTTATCATATAGAAAGAGTCAACCCATTAAGCAGGAAGTATGATCAAGATATAAATGATATCTAGTTATACCTATATTTTAAAATTATTAGAATTGAAGGAGCCTAGTATACTCCTCTCAAGATACCCATCCATATCCTAGATAAGCTAGAAAATTAAAAGGTGTTATATCAATTATTTCATGGTATAGATGGCATTTTTAAGACCAAGAGAAAATGCATCCTCCACAACTTCCCCATAGAAATTGGGAAGACCATTTTCAAGAAATGGGACAACATTGAGCCAACCTCCAAACACATGAATTCTTTCAATCTACAAATAGATGAGATAAAATAGTGGGACCCTTATGGGAGGGTCAAGGAAAATTTAAGGGTCAAAAATATTCTACATGTACCCTATGATCATTATCCTGGTACTTATGATCCCATTTATACCAAGGCATCCAACTACTTTGAGGTCACAATAAGGTTAAAGAAGCATAACCTTAGACCTGAGCCTAGACTAGAAAAGATGGAGAAAATACTAAAGGAGGTGATAGATGGTAATTAGGGCCTAAGTAGTACCATTTATCAAGTAATGTACCCACTAGACCTCCATCCACTCAACTAGAAGTAGAACATAAATATGAGACATAGATGGAGAAAATACTAAAGGAAAGAAGACCTGGTGAGATAGCTTCTTCTTTATCAATCCTTGAGATATCAAAGGTAGAAGAGCAAGAATTACCTCAAGAGGAGGTACACATGATAACATTAGACCCTAATGAGACTATAAAAGATGAACAAAAAATGTTATAAATGTATTATGAATCAAATGATGAAAAAGATCAAATTGAAGAGACCAAGGAAGAAAAGGGGAAGGTGGTATTGGATTTAGTTCCTATGCATACCCCAAAGAGAAATGTTGAGCTATCCATTGTTCCAATAAAGACTAAGAAGCCCAAAGTGACTTTCACTCCTCATTTGAGTGAAGTCAATCTATTTAGTGAAGAAAACTTGATATATGGTCTAACTATTCTAGAGTGGTTTATTTATGGACCTAGATTACAAAAGGTCCCTACTAGGTATCATCCTTGGGCTATGATGCAAGCCATCAACATCCCCGTGCATGAAAAGATTAGGACATGGATTATGGTTCTAAAAAAAGAAGATGAAATAATATTGGTGCCCCATGATAAACAAGTGGAGCACAAGTGGATGTCCTAGCCCCACAAGTGACTCAATCATCAGTGGGAGTCAATTTTGATCCAAATACTATTGGTTTGATGAGAGTAATAAACAAAAAGGTCATGGTAGGAGGTGGGGAGATCACATACCAAAAAGTAGAACCATTGACCAATTTGACTCTAGTATAAGGACAAAAGCCTTTTAAAAATCTTATATTTGAGGAGAATGTGGTTAAATTAGCCCAAGTAAAATCAACATAATTACAAGCTACCCTCGAGGGCTTTCAATAATAAAAGGATAATTTGGATAAGTAGGCTATCTTGTCAATCCCAAATGAAATGATAAAAATGTTTAAGGATACTTTATTTGATATAAATAATTATTTTAAGTCAATAAAGTCTAGATAGAGTGTATTAATCTAATAGGGTACCACATCCATGAACCTAGTTCATGAATGGCATAACTCAAGAGGCAAAGTAAAGTATTTGATCAACATCCTGACAAAAGACCAAATTCTTGATTTTAAAACAATCAGTCTGGCTCATCTAAAAATGGACATGGGGTTATTGATAGACAAAATCAAGAGTCTGAACAAGTGGTCCAAAACCCTTGAATATCTTTCTAAGGATGAAAAATAATTGAAAGAAAGGATAATGCATATTCTAAAGGATAAAGCATATATTAAGGAGTATAATCAAGGACCCCACTATACTCATCTCAATCGACCTAATAAATGATGATGAATTCAAACATAGAGTCACCTAGGGCATGCATGAAGTAAAAAGTCAAATCCAAGGGAAAATAGGAGATGACAACATAAATATCATAGACATGATCTTTATTGTATATGAGAATATTACATAGGATAAGAACATAAAAGAAACATTAAAAAGGGATAAAAAAGATCTTAGAAGATTGTTGGATCAAGAGGATGAACTTTTCATGGAGCCCATTATCAACTTAAAGCTCATGGATGATCAACATGGCAAAGTAATGCAGATCCTTCAATAAAAATAGGGGACTTTAGTAGCAAAAGGGTCTCAAAGTTGAAATTGTTGATCAAAGAATATTATTTTTGTAACCAAACATGTATGTGTTTTGTAAAAGGAATATTCTTTTGAAAAGGCATGTGAAACTTGTAAAGCACATCACCTATATGTTAGTTATTGATAATTTGTCTTCCTCTAGAAAGTTGTAAAGGATAACTATATAATTGTAATTTAACATAACTGACTGACATACCTCCTTAGTTTTCTATATAAGGGTTATTATACATTGAAAAAAGAGAGGGAGTTTTGATAAATAATACTTGTGCTAATTTTGGAGAAATTAATGCAGATAAGGAATTTTGAAAATTTTATCTCATTTGTTTATGTAAATTACTATCATGGATTTTATCTTAATTTTCTGGTTTGTAATTCAAATTTGAATGGTTCTTATTGATTCTTGATGTACACTTACAATATGCAAAGTTGTTAACTTATGATAATGCTAGGTTGATTGAAATATCTTAGTTTAATTTCATTTTATATGCTCTTCTTGTGGATGTGTTTATGTTATTTACTCGTACAACTAAATCTTTAAAGTGAATCAAGTTCTTATTTGCATTCTTTCATCTCCTTAGATGATTTCCTAATCTATATTAGGAGTTGATCTTATGTTGTTTCATGATATAAATTGGTTTTAAATTCATATTTAGATGATATTTAAACTTTTTCATAATATTTGTGTTAAAGATCAATAAGATCAACATGTTCCTCCTCCACCTTACCCTTCCTTTTACTTTTTTATTTGATTTATTCACTCTAAATTAGCTTCATTGTGAATATAAATCTTATCTTAGACTTATATTTAGTTCTTTGAAAACTATTCACTACACCTAGATTAGATTACAATCATTTTCAAAATTTAACTAGTAAGCCATGGTTGCTCCCAACAATCAAACTTTATAAATTTTGTGAAACAATTCACTTATTCTACCGTTATTCACCCAAAGGTAACAAGATTATCATAACCTAAAAATCATGCATTGGACTCTCTAAATTCAAATATGAGTAGTGTTTCTTAAACACTAAGAACCACCTGTGATACACTTACATGCATCAACAAGGAATGCATTTCGTTTGCGCTAGAAGGAGGACCTTGGTTAAATCTTTCTAAATTTGTGGTATCTTTGCTAATTTTAGTGATTTTTATTCGAATAACATTGAATTATTTACATATTTGTGTTTATTCTAGCATATTTGTGTACATATCATTGAAATTCATGGTTTGAGACCAATCTTTAGGCTCATTTAGCTGAATATTGCCATTCTTTGAGGATTCATGGGAAATATTTGTAAAGGTCATTTAATTTTGGTAAATCTTCCTCATTTGGAATTAGTGATTACAAATTTGATCAAATATTGATTGATTCTTTGAAAATTTAGGTTTATTTGAACTTGAATGTGTAAATATCATTGATAATCTCAAGTTTAGAGATATCCTTGAGCTTATTCGGTCAAATATAGTTTTCCTTTGAAGAGATTTATATAAATTTATGTAAAGTTTGCCTATCTTAGGGATCTTAAACATGTAAATCTACTCATAGGTGATAATTGGACTATTATTTACATGAATTAAGTTAAAGATCATTCATATTTATGGAGATAAGTTTTCTAAGTCATATTTTGAATAGGACTCAAGGTTTGCAAGATGGAACTACCAAGAATCCAGACTAGGTCATGGTCTAAATAAATTTTACCTCTCCTTTCATTAGAAGGTCATAATAAATCAAGAGTAAATAAAGATAAACAAAGGGTTTCTAAATATCCTCCTACTTCACCTATTCAAAGTAGTCCTATGTTTAACCCTTATCAAGGTACGGCTTGGTTAGGGGGATCTTCCATAAACATGCCTATTTAGGTACATGAGCTACCATAAAACCTTGAGAAATATTTGACATCTTTTAGTCCTAATGGTGTTATAATAGCTAAATAACATATTAAATATTTCAATAAGATTATTAAATGTAGTTCATGAAGATGTAACATGTAGGTTGTTTCCATTTACTTTCAAAGATGTTGTGTATGAGTGGTTTCTCAACCTTATAGAAAACTATACCACTAGTTGGAGTGATTTTAACAAGATTTTTATTGATCAATTTGGTAAAATAATTAGTCTTTGCATTTTGTATCAATAATTCAGCACTATTAAAAGAGATTATAATGAGACCATTAGAGATTTTAATGGTATATTCCAAAATATGTTTAGTAGAACCATATCTCCTTATAGACCTGATGAGGCCTTGGCTTTATAAATCTAAAAGTATGTTTTAGATCCCATTACTTCTATGTTTTTTACAAGGTCTATTAGATTCATAAACACATTAGCCTTGGCCTATGCTAAAATTGTAATAATCAATGATAAAATGTAGCCTCAAGGTCAACTTTCATATGACATTCCTAATGTTAATCCTAGTTTACCTACACTGAATGTCATTCCTAATGCCAATCAAAATGTTCCCACCCTAAATCGGACACTAGTCTTGAACTATTTTCCCTAAATCCATGTTTAATTTAAGATTATTGAATAATTCTATAAATGGATTCCATCCACAAGATCAAATAGTTTTGATGCCAAAAACTAGTAATAACAATCAAGTTCAGAACTTAGAAGCACCAAAGAATGAGAATGAATCCATACTCAAAATGGTTTAGAAGATAAGTACTGACTTCCTTCAATTATAGAAATAAGTAGGTAATATCGAGGAAAAATTTGATAGGAGTTATTCATATCAAAGGTTCAATAGACCTAAAAACTAGTTTTATAATGGTAACAATGGAAACAATAATAATAATGAGGCATAATCATGCAATAATAATCCTAATAATAATATTTGTGATGTTGCACTAACTGAATACTGTAGGTTCACAATACTTCAAATCATGGTGAGTTGGACTGCATTGAATTCTATAATGCTTTTGAGTTATTTTAGGATGAATTAAATATACCTAAAGGTGAACCTAAAAGATATAATTCTAAAGGTACCTCCAATTCTTCAAATTCATCCAAATCTATAAATACAACATTGATGGTGGAGACATTTGACTTCCCATTCCAAGAAGAAAATATGCCTGAATATACTCTTGAAGAGGTGTATTCTTTTCATCAATATTTTAAGAAGACCTATACTCTAAGGAGTAAGGAGCAAAATCAACCTTTGACAACTTCAACTCCACCAAATAATTTTGACACTTCTAGATCCTAAAGTTGACAATAGTCTTGAGCCTCTAAAGTGAAGTAATTATAAACACATTATTAATTCATTTAGTACTTATACTAGGGCTAGGTAAAATATAGTGGAAGACATGAAAAATATTAAGGATAACATCACCTTACATGAATAGACTCAAATTACTAATTAAAGAGACTTATTACATGAATATCTATCTTAAAAACCTAGTAAGTCATCCAAGACTACAAATGCTAATGTTGTCATGTACAAAATAAGGCAGATATTCCACCTTTCTTGATTACAATAAAAAACATTGGTAAAAATTAGTATATTTTTTATTAGACTTAGGTTCATTTGATAACATCATACCTAAAGGTATTTATGATAAATTAGGTTTGACTCCAATTAAATCTAATAGAGTTGTTACTCACTTAGATAAATCTAGGGTGAAAATAGTTTGATAATTGTTGAACGTTCACATGCAACTTGTAACTGAGCTAAGGATATAAAAGTTAGTAGACATATAAGTGGTGGATATTTTTGATGCTTATGGGATTCTATTGAGCAGAGACTGCACTAGGTCTTTAAATGGTTACATGTCCATTGATTGTTCCCACATGTGGCTTCCATGGAAGGGAGTGCCAAATCATATTTGAATTGAAAGAGAGACCAAGATGAAACACATGATCACCAAGTAAAATTATATGAATGAAATGATCAACATGGCTAATTTTAAGTTAGGAGTTTATACTCTTGACACCTCTAATGTATGTGACTCTAAATATACTCATGTTATGGTTGGGATATGGAAATTATACTTTGATGGTGCAAAATGTAAGTCTATATTAGGGGTAGGAGTTGTTTTAATTAATCATATTGGAAAAGAATTTAGTATTTATTATAGACTCCAATTTTTATTCACTAATAACTTGGTAGAGTATGAGGCTCTAATATTAGGTTTATAATTTACCATCATACACAAGGTCAAAGAACTATTGGTTTATGGTGATTGAGAACTAGTAGTTAATCAAGTGAGAAGTATGTACCAGTGCAAATTATCTTACCTTAAGAAATATAAGTTTAAAATTTGGGACCTGATAAAGTATTTTGATGATTTTAACATTGTATCAATTCCTATGGAAGTAAAAAATCTTGCTGATGAGCTAGCCTCAACTATAGCTAATCTTATGCCCAACCAAGACTCTAAACTAGGAAACCTTAGTGTTAAATTGGTTCCTTGTCCTTTATTACTTGATAATATCAACCATTTTTAGGTATTAAATTATTACCAACAAATTTTATACTTCATGAACAATTTAAGAGTATTTGAGGCTCACATCATTGATGAAGCTAATGAAAATGATCTTGATAAAGGTAACCTTGATGAAAAAATTATACAATTAAGTGGTAATAAAATTCTTAAGGGAATGATTACCTTATAAATATTGTTTGATACATATAAAATAACTATTAATGTGTAAGTTCCCAAGGTGAATGGAAAATATTATAAAATAGTTGACCTAATAACACAAGGTCAACCCAAGCTAGTCAATATTGGTACAACCACCACTCATGAAGAGTTAAGAAAAGCCAAAGATATATTGTTTAAGTATAAATATGGTATATCATAGTCTTATGAGTACTTAAAGATATTTAATCCTATATTCATAACTCATACCATACCTTTAAAATAATCTTGCAATAAATAAAGACCAATTAACCCTATCTTATAACTCCTGATATACAAAGAGGTCAAGAAGTTGTTGGATACCAAGATAGTTTTTCCCATTAGATACTCCACTTGAGAAGATAATTTAGTGCCTATAAAGAATAAAAATGGGGAAATAAGACTATGCGTAGACTTTATAAATATAAATAAATCTTCTGAAAAGGACAATTATACTTTGCCTTCACTTGATCAAGTTATTCAAATTATTAGTGGTTCTATAATGATGTCTTTTCTTGATGGTTTTTTAGGTTATAACCATGTTCTTGTGGAAAAGGAAGATATATTGAAGATTGCATCCACTACTAAGTGGGGTATTTTTACCTACAAAAGAATGCCCTTTAGGATGATAAATGCAGGTACAAATTTCCAAAGAGTAATAGCCTACACTTTCTAGGGGTTGATAGGTAAGTGAATTATCATTTACATGGATGAATTAACTACCTTTTCAGAAAATAGGGATGACCACATCATACACTTATAATAGGTATTTGAAATGTGTATAAGGTATGTAATTTCTCTCAATCCCAAGAAAAGTATTTTTTTTGTCACTGAGGGAAATTTATTGGGACATGTTATAACTAAAGAGGGTATTTATATACATGATGATAGAATATATTCCATATCTAAAATAAAACCTCCCAATAGAATAAATGAATTGAAATATTTCTTTAGGAAGATCAACTTTGTAAGAAAATTTATTTCTATTTTTGTAGAAATAGTGAGACCATTAAATGACATGTTAAAGAAGGAAACCAAGCTCACATGAAATGAAGAAACAAAAAAGGCCTTCAAGGACATAAAAGAAGCAATAATGAAGGCACTAGTATTAACAAGCCTTGATTTTTGAAAGGATTTCTATCTTTATTATTTTTCTTATGACCATAAAATTACAGTTATCCTAACTTAGAAAATAGATGGATGTGATCATCCAATTGCTTTCATGAGTACCAATTTCAAAAATCTTGATTTGAACTATTTCCTAATTAACAAGTGGGCATGTGATTTAGTTAAGGTAGTAAATAAATTTAGGAATTAAATTCTCAAAAATAAATGCATTTAATACCACTAGATCTTGCCACTAAGCTCATGCTTAGACAATGTGAGTTAGGGGAAAGAAGAGGTAAATGGATGTCCACACTTCAAGAATATTATCTAGTAAATTAAGACTATTAAGTTGGTAATATGTCAAGGATTAATTTAATTAATTTTTAATACTAACCCCAAGCTAAGTATCATGAAACTAGAGAAACAAAGTTTTCAACCAAATGATTGGTATGATTCAATTATTCATTTTTTAATCAATGGAACTTGTCTTACAAGATTAACTAGGGAGAAAAATAGATCTTTAAGGCTCAAGGCAACTCATTTCCTAATCAAATTGGAGTAATATCTAGGAATAATTATGAAGGAATATAAATAATATGTGTTTCTAAAGAGGAAACATCAGAGATCTTGAGTACTTTTCATGAGAAGCTTGAAAGTGGACACCCATCATAAATGACAACAAAACATAAGATCCTTAGGGATGGTTATTATTGGCCTACTATCTTCAAATATGGTCACAATAATGTGATATAATGTCATTAGTGACAATATATTCAATAATAAAGAGCCCAAAGCAATCATGCCACTAAAACTAGTGATGATTGATAAACCCTTTTCTTAATAGGGATTAGATTGTATGGGGGTCATCAACCCCAATTATTTATAGAGACATAAATATGTCCTCACTGCTACTGATTAATGCACCAGATGGACAAAATTAGTGGCAACCGAATAATTTAGGATAGAAGATGTGAATAAGTTCTTGGAAGATAACATATGTACTAGATTTGGAACACAAGCATCTCTAGTTTGTGATAATGGATATGCTTTTATATCCATTAAGATGATAGAGTGGACATATGAAAAAAATATTATTCTTAATTTTTCATCAAACCACTACCCTCAAGGTAATGGGGTGTCAAAATATACTAACAAAAATTTGATGAAATCCATCACAAAGTTTTCTATTGAAAAACCATGAACATGGCACAAGTTACTTAAGTATGCCCTTTGGGTCGATAGAACAAGAGTTAAGTAAGATCTAAAGGCATTTCCATTTCTACTTGTGTATGGTAAAGAACCTTTATTACACATTACTCTCAAGTTGCCAACCTTCAAGTTTATTCAAGAGTACATGGAAGGAGAAGATCAAGATTTTTCAAGTTCAAGGTTACTTCACATTAATCAAATGGAAGATGGAAGAGAGGATTTTTAAAAAAAAATTAGTAGACATAAAACCATATTTAAGAGATGGTTTTATAAATGTTCCAAAATTAAGTTTTTAAAACAAGGAGACTTGGTTCTTGTTTGGGAAAAAACATTTAAAACTAAGGGAAAACATGGAAAATTCACACCTTTGTGGATTGGTCCCTACCAGAATATTGAAATACTAGGAGACAACACCTTCAAGCTCAAACATTTTCAAGGAGTAGAGTTTAATTTTACTTAAAATGGGAAATATCTCAAGCACTAATTATCTATTGCTCCATAAAAAGTATATATGGAGTACTCTATAATAATAGTTAGAGTTAGTGTAGGTTGGATTAGATTATGTTTCTTTTTTGTTCCTTATTTATACATAGTACATGTAAGTATTTTTTTGTTTGTTGGTTCTTTTAATTTCTATCTATTTTTTCCCCCTATTTATTTAATTTTTATCTATTCCCTTATTTCAATAAGACTTTTTAAGATAATACCCAATCTCCAATACATGTAATTGCTCAAAAGGTCAACAAATAAAAGATGTAGGTATGACTTCCCCAAATGGTTGATTATAGATCCTGAAATGTGAGCTTGATGTTATAATTTGGAAAAATTGATAATAACTTGTATCTATATTGGTCATTCCTAAAAATGTTAAACCTAGTTCTTGATCCAAGTCTAATTCTGGTAAGTATTGATTATATAGGATAAAAGTTTAAACTATTAAGACAAAGTCATATTTGCACTTTAAAAACATTAATTGCTTAGGATAAAGTTTACAACCAAAGATGAGTATCTAAAGATTAAAAATTTGACCAAATCCTAAAACTTGGTGAATCTAGTTCCAAACCTTTGTTAGAAATAAAAACATATCTAAAAAATACAAAAATAAAAACTTTATTTCAAAATTCAAAATCTTTCTAGGCAAAAGTGATTTTGGTAATCTCCATCGAGCCTATGGATGCCTAGTTATTAGTGGATCAAGGCCTTGAGTGGAGCCAAAAGTATCTATATTAGGGCTATGGATGCTTGGATGGTAGTAGAGCAATGCCTAAGCCTTCCTTGATCTAAATCATGATTCTTAATGAACATATAAATATGTTATAAGTCAATGTTAATGGTCAAGGTCATGAATCTAGAAGTTATTCACCAAGTCCCATGGCAATCAGTAAGTGGAATCAAAGTACACACATAACATGGCTATATTTTGATGTTTGATCCTAATCCCACATGTGTGATAATTTTATTAATTATGGATTTACTTTAACAATAGTACTTGATCATGTGGAATAATCAAGCTAGTTATTAGTCTAAACCAAAGTCTTTTAATTATAACATATTGTTATTTTTCCCCTAGAAATCTCCATTTATTGAAGTCAACATACCCCCATTTTTGAAAATGGGGATCCTTGTTTCAAATTTTTTCAAATTTATGCTTTGAATTGAAAATTCCACTTGATTAGATTCCTTTATTTGAATAATCGACACCTATTTCTCTTTTATCTTGACTGACATGTCTCCATTTGATCCTTGTCTTGTTTCATATAATGTTGCTAATGGTTACTTCATGTGTTTTTAAGATGCAAGTTTAATGGAGTCTTAAGTGGATGAATAATGTTTAGGGCTTCATACTTCAAATGATAATTTGACCCTTTTAATAACCATTTATCTTTAAGGGTTTGAATGAATTCATAAGTAAATAATATTAAAACCCAGGATTTTATACCTTATAATGTCCTTTAACATAATTTTTTTTAAATTGAATTCAAATTTACATGGGTTATTTTGTATTCAAAATTATGTGGGAAAAATTTATATCTGATCAAAAATTGGTTCATATATTTTAGTCTAAGGTTTTAATCATGTTTATTAACATGAATAAAACATTAGTATAAAATTTTATGTCAAGTTATCTATATTCCCTGAAACCCCTAAGTCTATTTTATCACCCATATGGACTAACTAAACTTGAGGCACTTTATTATATTTTATGCTTAGTTTAAATTTTATCCTAAGCTTTAATTGAATTTATTGATATAATAAAAACTCAAGCACTATCATGAATATTGATGGTGTGTGGATGAGCATACACATCTTAATCAATGGTGAGAATTAATTCAAAACTCTAATGAAGCCCTGAGAAGAAAGATAAGGTGACAAGTGTCATCATCATATAAATGGAGTCAAGAAATGAATGGCATGTGGAGAAAAGGATAGAAACCAAAGGATCAATATTGATGATGCACCCTAATCTATGCAACTAAGCTGAAATGGTATGAATTGAATGTTGACATTTCAAAAAGAATCCAGGATGAATGTGGAGCTACCAAATGGTGCAAAGACATTTTATTGGGAGGAAAAATATAGATGGATGTACAAATAAGGCCTATGGAAGTGACACATGGAATAATCTTGGGTGCCAAGCATAAAATTCAACCAATAACATTCAATCTCTAGGATCTAAATAAACGGTGTGAGATAAGGGAAAATTTTCAATGAAACTAAACCCAATGAGATGTTGACACATGTATTAAAAGGTTAAATAATCATTTTTTTAAAATATTAATGAGCTTTGTGACATGGTGGAGCCACATAAGTGTCAAGTTAGATCAAGATATCTTGTGGTCCTAAAAAGGCAAAGGTATAAATGTGAGATCTAAATGAAAATCTAAGTCACAAAGCTCTCAATTTAAACTCCAATGCCACCATTAAATATCTATGTGAACTTGTTCAAAATCCAATAAACCCTAACATGTATATAATCCTTAATTTGACTATGTGATCATTATAATCAAGCTAAGGGGAATCAAATTATCATCTGTGTAAAGATAATTTAGTCCAAAATTGAATTATAGACCATCATTGAGTAGTTTGATCAAAATTTTAGTCATGGCAGTAAGGAAGGTGTCTCAAAAGAGGATGTGGAGTTGTATTTGACCTTAGATGTAGAAGGAATGGTTTTTAGAGACATAAAATTCATTTTTAGTTATTTGAATACCAAATTGATAACTAGTAGGCCATCATCAGAGAAGAGGAGAAGAATGTGTCTACCAAGAGGCTTTAATATGACATAGTTGTAATTCAAATTACTAGTCTACATTATGTGGTAGCTAAACTTGAGGTACTTCATTGTATTGATATCCTTGATCTAATATTTAAGGATGGTAAAATAGATAAAGGTTGGATAATTAATTATCACACTCATAGAAATGTGGCATATTTATCTACTATAGCCTTTGGGAATTATTATAAACTACCTAGACCATAGATAAACCTACCTTATATCAATGTCTGGGCCAAAGAACATGATTTTAAGAACATCTTAACCATGTGGTTATATTCTAGAAACCAAGTCTTTTCATACTTCATCAAAAACATCCCTATTAGATAAGTCAGACATGGGATTAGGATGATCATGCCAATGTTAAAAAAGTTATGTGGAAATGCCACCATAACCTATGTTTATCCTATCTAGGTGCCAATTGTATATTTCATGGTTGAAAAGCAAATCACCCCTCCTCTAGGTGAGATAATAAGAATCTCATTAGATAGGTAGATTTTTGCAATCAAGTAGTAGAACAAAACCCATTTACATGATTCATACCTCTTGGATGCTCTCTATGCCACTACCAAGATCCCAAATCAAAGGGAATGGTCACCCAATGGAACGTAAACTATTTCATAGTACTATTACAAGATCCACATATTCAAGTATATGGATCATATTAAATTCATCTATGATTATGTCTATCCTTCCCTTAGTGAGGTCATAACTGGTTATCCCATGGAAAGAGTCAACCCATTAATCAAGAAGTATGTTCAAGCTATAGGTGATATTTGGTTATACCTAGATTATACAGTTATCAAAATTGAAGGAATCTAGTGCACTCCTCTCAGGCTACCCATCCATATATCGAACAAGCTAAAAGAACAAGAGGGGGCATATTAGCTATTCATGTTATAGATGGTATTTATAAGACCAATATAAAATGCCTCCTCTATAACTTCCCCATAATAATTGGGAATAACATTTTCAAGCAATGGGATAACATTAAAGCAACCTCCAAACATATGACTTCTTTCAATCTATAAATAGATGAGATAAAATAGTGGGACCCTTATGGGAGGGTCAAGAAGCATTTAAACGGTCAAAAATATTCTAAGTGTGCCCTATGATCATCATCTTGGTGCTTATGATCCCATTTATACTAAGGCATCTAGATACTCTAGGGTTATAAGAAGGTTGAAGGAGCATAACCTTAGACCTGAGCCCAAACTAGAGATGAACCATAAAGGAGATTATAGATGACAACTAGGGCCTAAGAAATACCATTTATTAAGTAATGCACCCACTAGAATTCCATCAACTCAACCACAAGTAGAGCATAAAGCTGAGACATATATCAAGAGAAGACCATAGGAAATAATAATTAATGAGATAGTTTCTTATTCATCACTCCCTAAGTCATCAAAGGTAGAAGAGCAAAAAATACCTTAGGAGGAGGTACACATGATATCATTGGACCTTGATGAGACTATAGAGGATGTAATCAAAATGTTATCAATGGCTTATGAATTAGATGATGAATAATCTCAAATTGAAGATACCAAGGAAGAAAATGGGAAGGAATTATTGGACTTAGTTCATGTAGATGCCCCTAAGAGGAAGGCTGAGTTGGCTATTATTCCAATAAATACCAAGAAGCCCAAAGTGACTTTCACTCCTCCTTTGAGTGAAGTCAATCTATTAAGTGAATAAAAATTGATATATCATCTAACTATTCTAGAGTGGTTTGTTTATGGACCTAGATTATAAAATGTCCCTACTAGGTATCATCCTTGGGCTATGATGCAAGCCATCAACATCCACATGCATGAAGAGATCAAGCCATGGATTATGGATCTATAAAAAGAAGATGAAATAAAACTGGCTACGTTAGGATAGACAAGTGGATCAAAAGTGGATGTCCTACCTCATAAGTGACTCAATCATTAGTGGGAGTCAATTTTTATCCCAATACTACTAGCTTGATGAGAGTAATAGATAATAAGGTCATGGTAGGAAGTGAGGAGACCACATACCAAAAAGTATAACCATTGACCAATTTGACTACAGTAGTAGGATAAAATCCTACTAAGAATCCTATATTTGAGGATAACATGCTTGAATTATCGTAATCATAATTATCACAATTAAAAGATACCATCAATGGCTTTTAACAGCAAAAGGAGAATTTGGAGAAGGAGGCTATATTGTCAATCCTAGATGCAATGATCAACATGTATGAAGATAATTTATTTGATATGTTTAATTCTTTTAAGTCAATAAAGTCTAGATAATGTGTATTGAGACAATATGGTACTATAGCCATTAACCTAGTTCACCAATGGTAGCGCTCAAGAGGCAGAGTAAAATATTTGATCAACATCTTGATCAAATTCCTAATTTCAAAACAATCAACCTAGCTCATCTAAACATGGCTATAGGGTTATTACTTGGCAAGATGAAAAGTTTGAATAAGTGGTCCAAAATCCTTGAAGATCTTTCTAAGAATGAAAAAAATTGAAGAAATGATAGAGAATATATTAGGGTGTATAATAAAGGACCCCACTACACTCAAATCAATTGGCTTAATAACTGATGATGAATTCAAACATAGAGTCACCCAGGTCATGCATGAAGTAAAATTCAAATCCAAGGGAAAATAAGAAATAACAACACAAAGATCATGGACATGATCTTTACTATAGAGGAGAATATTATAGAGGTTAGGATCATAAAAGAAGCATTAGAAAGGGCTAATAAAGATCTTAGAAACCTAGAAGATCAATAGGATGAACTCTTCAGGGAGCCCATTATCAACTTAAAGTTCATTGATGATCAACATGATGAAGTAATGAATATACTTCAACAAAAATAGTGGACTTTAGTAGTAAAAGGGCCTCAAATTTGAAATTATTTATCAAAGCATATTCTTTTTGTAACTGAACATGTATGTATTTTGAAAAAGGAATATTTTTTTGTAAATGCATGTGCAACTTGTAAAGCACATCACCTATAGGTTAGTTCTTTAGAAAGTTGTAAAGGACAATTGTACAATTATAATTTAACAAAACTAACTGACATATCTCCTTAGTTTTTTATATAAGGGGTATTGTCCATTGTAAAAAGAGATGGAGTTTTGAGCAAGAATACTTGTTCTAATTTTGGAGCAATTAATGCAAATAATAAATTTTGAAAAGTTTATCTCATTTATTTGTATAAATTGTTATCATGGCTTCTCTCTCAATTATCTAGTTTGTAATTTAGATTTGAATGGTTCTTATTCATCCCTGATGTGCACTTACCATATGCATAGTTGTTAAATTGTGCTAATTATAGGTTGAAAAAAAATATCTTAGGGTCATTTTATTTTCTATGCTCTTCTTGTGGATGTGTTTATGCTATTTACTCATAGGATTAAATATTCAAAGTGAATCAAGTTCTTATTTGCATTCTTTCATTTCCTCATATGCTTGCTTGATGTGTAGTAGGATTTGATATTATGTTGTTTCATGCTATACATCAGTTTTAAATGCATATTTGGATGATATTTGAATTTTTTCATAATATTTATGTTAAGGATAAACAAGATCAACATGTTTCTTCTCTACCCTACCCTTACTTTTTATTTTTCTTTGATTCATTCACTCTAGATTAGCTTCATTGTGAATATTCATCTTAGCTTATACTTATATTTATCTCTTTGAGCATAATTTACTTCACTTATATTAGATTACTCTCATTTTCAAAGGTTAACTAGTAAGCCACAAATGCTCCGAGTAACCAAATTTTATAAATTTTGTGAAATAGTTCACTTGTTATGTCATTATTATACTAAAGATAAAAAGATTATCACAACCTATAACTCATGAATTTGAATATCTAAATTCATAAATGAGTAGTTTTTCTTAAACACTCAGAACCACCTATGATACACTTACATGCATCAATAATTCCCTTAATATTCTCAAATTCATAATCATTTAAAACATTATAACCCAAATGATAACATTAACTTAAAAATCAATAATTGCCATGGAAAATGAAATGGTTCAAAATGCTATTGACTTTATATGATAATTATCCTTCAAAAAAACTTTAATCTATGACTTCAACCATTCAACATTTATATGCCTTTACTAAATCCTTGATCACTAAGTATGAAATAAACTTTATGACTCAACAAAATAATACACCTAATTTAGATTTCAAAACCATGCATTCGAATGTACCACTATGTTATACCATGATTAGTATTAAATTCCTTTAAAATATTTTAATATGTCCAAGGTTAAAAACCCTGTTAATAACACAAACTAGTCCCTTTTTATTATAACAATGGATTTCACCAATTGAAAACATCTCCTAGGGTTTATTTGAAAAACCTAAACTAAGAATTATGTTTTATAACAATATGTTTATAAACCCATGTATAATGGTATTATACAGTCCAAATAAAATAGTATTAGATAAAAGTGAAATCCATGTCAAGACAATAGAATTAAACTTTAGATCATAACAAGACCAGACATGGACTTAAGAAACACATGTTATGATAACTACGAATACATGAAGTAAACTAATTAAATATTTTTAATTTACCTCTACCATCACATGTCTAACTCATTTGACCCACATGGTAGATAATTGTAGTCAATGGATTAAAACAAACATATAAGAATTTTAATCTCATAAATTCAAACACACTGCTAGGGTTAGGGAAATATGAAAATAAGATAATCAATCACATATAAATGCAGAAAATACATTAGTAACCAAAATCATGTTACAAGCAATATTAAATAACTAGTAACTAGCAAATAAGTTCTACTCTATGTGGTGTGTGTTGGGTTTCATGTTTCTTTATCTCCTTCCCCACATGTGTCCATCTGCACCATCCTCTCTAATAATACCCTCCCTTGGTCATAATCAAGAGGGTAAAATCCATCCTACATTAACCTCAATATAAATTAAGAGTGGTTAGATCATAACATGTAAGAATCATAATAAACTACTATAACAGAATATACTACATAGTCATGATTAAAATGTACTATAACAAAATATAATGAAATAACTAATAGTTAACTATCATGATCATAAGCAACAAATACTAACCATAATCAGCATACCACTAATATGAGTTACTTAACACATCAAGTAAACCAATCACTAACAACTAAATCAGTAATAATAAGTCTAGAGGAAAATTAGGATGTAACACTTATCATGTTAACTATGGATTCTTCATCTTAGACATTCATAGAAGCCCAACCACCATTGAGGTTTTTGATCAAATAATGTATAGATTACACAAACACCATTTTTGACTCTATAGTTTTCAATGATGAGTATCTCATGTACTCAAATCTATGGGACATAATTGTAAAGGTGGATGCACATACTTGTGAAGATAATTTGACACCAACATAAAGGCAATTAGTTATATATTTACTCCCCCTTAAGTGATAAAGATTGCATTTTATAATAGCTAATCTAAAGGTAACTCCATGTATTGACCTACTATAAGACCTATTATTTGCAGGAAAGGTGACTAAGGGCACTTTCCTATACCATGTGGAACATAAAACTGCCATCACCTTCATTTTAGGATATGCTTTCTAATGTTACTTATCCCTACCTATTTTATATGCAACAATTGATTTTTATAGAGTGGTAACATAGAAGAATAAAAATTCAATTGATTAAACATTGAGGAAGTGGATGATACCTTAAGAGACTATCATCTTCATGGAGAAGTAACCAGTACCTATAACCAATTTTTAGATGGGAGTTTGCATTTGACCCTCATAAAATTGTTATATTAACACCCTAGGATCAAATTCACTCACCTAGAATGGGTTAAAATGCTATATTTATTATTAACCTCAGAACTAACCTTTACTCTATAAGAGATAATCAATGTCAAGTTATAGGAGAAAATTTTACATAAAGACACAAGGCCTATAGGATTCCATTTTTACATTATGTCATACCTCTTAGGTGTAGTGATGGGAATAATATACATACACAATGGTTCAATCTAAATCCTAACTCTATATTTAATTAATAACTATGTATGTGACTCTTACTCCTTCATGCACATATACACCTACACAAGAAACATAGTCTAAATTACAGAGGACATATATCCTTAAGTTTGGAGGGTTTTTCATGGGGAACCAATACTTTATTATCTAAGAGAATAATTGACACATTTATGCCCAAATGGGATTACTATCTCTACCCTAATTATAGTTTTTAGGTACAAGGTTACCTCAATACATCTCCTTAAGTATGTGCTAGACAAATTCACTGAGCATGAAATATCATAACAATTATGGTGGGGGATTGATGAGGACTTGAAGAATAATAATAATAGTTAATTACATGGCTCCCTTTTAATGATTTATAGGATGTGTTATGTCAACCATAAGCACTATTGATAGGTTTGTAGATTCATAAAATATTATTCATTAGCCACCCAACCACATAGAGAATGAGGCTCTCATGGTTGAATTCAAAAACATATCCAAGGTCTTGTTATTCCATACAAACATGAGCCTTAAAACCATGACTTATTATTTACAAATTATAAGAGTGATGCCCATGTCTTAGAGAGGGCACAAATGGTTGGATTGACTAAAGAAAGTTTGACAATAATTCAAGGAGATCCCTTATTTTAATTATGGATGAACATGTCAGTCTTCCACCCTCAAGTGGATGGGTGACCACAAAAATTTGGAATAATAGGCCCTTATAGGCATCATTTGAGTAGGGGGAACTATCTCAAACATCACATATGATGATGAAGACTATAAATCAAGACATTGGGGCGATAGAAGATATTATAATTATACTTCCTTTAGGAGAGATAAAGATGAGTCAATTTTTATCATCTCTTTAGACTAAAAATATCATACTCATCATATAACCACTTTATCTCAAGTGACTACAATTATCTAAGTATTAACTTCCCCCACTAAGGTGGATTCCCCCACAACAAAAAAAGTAACTATTTGATACAAGAGGAAACCAAAAGCCTAGGGACCCCCTGTAAGCTTGATTATTGATACATAATATATAAAAGGACCCATTAGATAGGAAAAACTATCTACATGAGGTGAGCTAACTGATGAAGAGGAAGAAATACAAAGAAAATGCATTAAGCCTTTAAGAAACTAAAGGAAAGACACCACTTGAAGTAGACCAATTATGGGAGGGTGTAAACCTTACTATCTTTATAGGTCCTTTTATTTACATAGTTCCAGTTGTATCATTTATCTCTCCTATGTCTATTTATTATTATGATCTTATTTCCCTAAATCTTAATGTTCTACCTTCCTTGGTTGTCCCCAAAGTGTAGGATGCTTCTTTTAGTATTGTTGTCTCTACAGTCTCAACTATTCTTATAATTGTGGTTATGTCTTCAACATTCATTTTTCCCACTTATATTTTTGTTACCTCCACCATTACCTCAGATTCCCTTGAGCCTTAAAAAGTATCATCCAAGAAAGCTAGGGTAGCATTGGCAAGTGAAAAGATACATGTGTTGTCCACCCAATTGGGATTATCAATGCCTTCTTCTAGTCCTACCTAGACTTCCACTATAGTATCATATAAGAAGGTTGGGAAGAAGAAGTATGGATATACATTCCACCCTTTACCCCAATATGGTGGTGTTGATTGGTCCAAGATTATTTGGTCTTCACTATCATACCCATTAGATGTAGAGGCCTTGAATCAATCTTCAGGGGAATTTTTAGTTGAGACTAAAACCTAGGACACTCAACCAACTAACTCAACTAAATTGGTGATCCCAAAGTGGGTAGTAGAATTATAACCTCAAGTCACTCAAACGATAAATCTTAAAATTACTGAGCTACCCATAACAAGCTCAATTTTTGATAAATCCACAAGGAGTATCCATAGAGTGAGAAGAGAAAGATTGAAGATGATGCTAGGAGGGACATATTTCTAAAATAAAGATAAGCCATTATATCTCTTTTAAAGTGAAAGAATAGGAGACTAGGTCAGTCTCCTTATAGTGAGGATTTTAGATCTTATTTTGAAACACAAAAGATGATTTATTTGGGCTTCATGAAGGTACAAAATAATCAAGAAGAGATCTCAAGAAATAATTGGAGTAGGTGAGGGAATAACAATAAAATTTTCATGTTCCCATACAAATTTAAAAAGATGTACAAAATGAAAATTAAAGGTTGTACAATATTTTAGATGTTATTACTTCAATGAGGGTTGGATTAACCACTCAAATATTTGAAGCAACAAAATTGTTTAATTCTTTAAAATAAGATGAGAAAAAATTAAAACTCTTTGTTTTATACACAATGAATAAGGACCATAAACATTTGAATTTTTATTATAATTTAAATATAGGTAGCATGAGAGTGGGTATCAGGTGTAGAAATATTAATACCAAAATATATAGATCATAAGGACCTTATATTATAGATTCTATATGATTTAAATCTTTCTTAGGATAGGGAATCTATAGGGAAACTAATAAGTAGAGTTGGTTTTGATTAATTTCTACAACAAGCCTTAATAAACTTTAAAATAATATTTAAGGACTGATATTGGAGGAGATTGAGACTGGATTTTATTTTCCTAGAAAAATGGTCATATAAGTGGAGATCTTTTGGATCAACGTAAGGAGCACCAAAATTGAGACTGAATGTCTAATAGAGTAAATAAGCAAGGTACATAGCCTACACTTTTAAACATATAAATCATAATATATCATCATGATGTCATTATTAAGTATTATCAACAATTGGAGGCAAATAAGAAGGCTAAGGCCACACCATCTAGTTTAGCTTCAATAGTTTCCATCTCAACACCACCTCCTAACTTATCTCCACCAATAACTTTAGCTCCTCCCACTACATCAAGTATATCTAGGAAATAATTAAGTGTAAATAAGGCCTAGTTATTGAAGATTAATTTTTTATGTAATATTTTAAGTATGATTAGTTGATGTAATTATAGTTTACTCATACTTGATATATGCATGTAATAATTAGGCTAAGAAATTTTTAATAATGCACATGTTACATAGCATCGTGTGGGCAAAATTATTTATGAAAAAGTTGTGATCAACTATTATTATACATGCAATTTTGACATTAAATTAGAACCAAGTTCTGATTATTAAGAGTAACTTTAAGTTTTGCATGAACTTGGAGGATGAGGCAACCCATCCCCAAGTATATTTATATAGGAAAATCCTTCATTTAAAATGGTGAGATAACTATCAATATAAGAATAAGTCATTTTTTTTATTTTCATGAATATATGTGGATGTTTTTTCCTTCCATTTCTATGTAATTGAGTGTTTATTTCCTTTGGTTTTTTGACTCCATAATTCAATGTGTGCAATAGCTATGGAGAATTACTTTTGTTATCATTGATATCTAATGATTTTATATGTGAAATAACTATTGAATAGTTATCAAGTAGTATTGATTTTAAACAAAAGGATGATTGTTTGAATTTTTAGATTGTGTATGAGTGTTTCCCTTTTATATAGTCTTCTAGGTGTTATCCATATCTTCCCTAGATACTTTTATGGTTTGAGATATAATCCATTTAGTAAGGGTGTGCAACAACTATTTTAAAAGGAACAATATTTAGCTAAGATCCTTAAGTTTCCTATATCATTTCTTCCCAAACTACGTAACTATATTTGTATGTGATTTTATAGTTGCTACCAATAATAATCATTAGTTCTATAAATACTTATCCACAAAGAAACTAATCTTTTAAGTAATACCATGATATCATAGATCCTTATTTTTCTCTAACCTTCCTTATTTTGAAATTTTCTTTGATTGATATCTACCCAATTTAGAATAGTGTCCATCCGTCCAACTCAACTAGTTTTTAATTTCTTTATTAGGATTCATTTCAATACAAACATACCTAGTTAAAAACTTTCATGTTCAACATGATATTCCACCACCTAATTGTATAGCCCATACCTATAACTTGTGCCCTAGAGTGGAGTTTAAATCCATTGAGATCTTAAAATTTTAGAAGATACCTCATTAAATATGGGTGTTTGCATAAGAACAAAATCAAAAATACTTCCTTAAGTGTATTTCCTTGGTTGTGATTGCCTTTCTTATTTAATAATTTTAATATGCTTCATTATTTTCAACCCCCATGCCTTTGTTTTCTTAATTTGACATTTGAATATGTCATTAATTATTGTATGGACATTTTAATATGTAATTGCTTGCCTTGTGTACATTTAAATAGGTCATGTCCCTTTGATTGTGTATAATTTGAACATGCCCATTGTTTGAGATCTTTTTAGACCATTGTATTTTGATTTAATTTTGAGTGATCTTGTCTATGTGCTTGATTGCTTGTTGAGTTTGTAAAGTTAATATATAGACATTTACATGATTCACATCATACATCTTAGGATTTAATGTGATCACATATTATGCACCTCATTCCTATATCTACCTAGACATGTTATTGTTATATGCTACATGATCGATACACAAATTATACAATTATCTTATCCTTTTAAGTTAAGGTAACTACCAATTTATACTTACCCTCACCTAAAAATTATGGGTGAGGAAGGGGGATATAATTTGGTGAATGCCATATAATCTTGGATTTCACACCTTCATTATTTTATATTTTAGTGGGGGCATGTAAAAAAGACATGACTTCCACTCTTATTTAGTACTTAATATTTTTAAATTATAGTGAAGGAATGTTATGGAAATTTGTTATCCATAGTTATACCAATTATATATTTTATATTTTATTGGGGTCATGTCATGGTAAAATGTATTCAACATTTTCAAATTTTAAAATTGGCCAAAGTGCACAATTATATGATTCAAATACTCATTTTTGGAAACATTCTATACATTGGTACCATTGTTATACCCAAGTTTTATATTGAGACATACAGGAGGTGTATATTATATAAAAAATCAAACTTAAATTTTTAATAACCCTCCAAAAATTATTTTCAAAACATATTCAAGTTGAAAATATATTTTAATTCAACTATCAAAACACCTATGCTTTCCCTACACCGATTGATCCCTTGAAAGGCAATTCTAACACAATTGTAATCAAAAACTTCATTAAAATTAGAATATGGATAAATAAAATAAAATATAATTAAAGTTACAACCTCATTCTTTTATATAATATAAAATTTATATATTTAATCACAAACATAAATCTGCATACAAAAACTAGCAATTTCACTTTATCCGATTTCACTGAAAGTCATTGAAATGACAAATTATGAGTTGTAGATTAGATTAATGATATATATAATAAAATTATAGAAAAATTGGATTTTTATAAATAAAAAATAAAGATCAATTAATAACTAAAACAAATATGGAATCAGCACATTGGAATCTACTCAAATTACACACTCTAAAACATGCAAACATTCACACCAAACCGAAATGAGAATTTGTAAACCTATGAAGCTCCAACACAATAAATTTATGAGATTAACATATATAAATAAAATTTATTTTATCCTATTATCTATAATAACCAAAGGGTTTCATCCTCAAATACTATAGTTAAAGCAAAGGTGCATCAAATGTGTAGAAATTATTGAATAGGCAAAAGATCCCAACTAATAAGGTCACTTATCTTAAATAATATTTGGGACACAAATACCAACATAAAAAATATAATATTTACATATTATATATATATATATATATATATATATATATATATATATATATATATATATATATATCCTATGAAATATAAATTTTCCATATTTTATCTCCTCTTCAATCCCACAAAATATTTGTCATAGTTTCCTTTTTATACATTGCTAATTTTTCCCATAAGATTCTCCACTTCCACTCTCTCTCTTAAAACCATCATAGATTTTATCATAATGTTTCTATATTAGATATTATATTTCAAAAATATATTTATTGTAACTCCTAACATGAATTTTGTCATAAAAACTCCATAAATTGTGCCTCAAATCATGTAAGTGTAAATATTATGCCCCACTTGAAGAATACAACTAATATTTTAATATTTAACGACCCATATTTCAATGACATGAATTAAAGTGGACCAAAATATTAAAGTAAATATTTAATAATTAATCACATTAGATCCCCATAAATATGGGAAGTGAGATAATTGGCCACCCTTTGGATTTTATTATAAATGGGAAACTACAAATATCCCCTTCACAAAATTGCTTTCCCTCGATAAATGCAAATATAGATGTTCCAAAATCATCATGAAAAAGTGATGAATCAAATTTTAATTCCTATATAATTTGGATCCTACACCTATCAAGTTATAAAACTCATTCCAAATATCTCTACAAGATACACTTTTACTAACATCCAAAACATCCTTGTGTAGCTCATGTAATTTGATCAGCTTTTTGAAAAATAGATTGACCTCATGAGAATAAAAATCAAATAAGTGAGCATAAATCTCAACATCATAAATTAAAAACTTCAAAATATCCATGATGTGATGCATGACTATACGTCTACCTCTTTGACTTGGATCAAGAAATTAAAATATAAGTTTTCTATCTCCTCTCCTCTAAATGTTACCAGGATCCAAAAAAAATCTAAAGAAATATTCAACATGCATCCACTACACCACTCTGATATGCATAAAAACCTTATCTTTGATATCCTCCCATGATAATCTCTCTCTATAGGTTTTTAATAATCCTTGATGTCCCCCTAGTGGTGCATCATGAAAGGCTCTCAAAAGGTCCTCCTTAGCTTTAGATTCATGAACTAGGAATATTCTATTTTTATTAAGTATGGGGATATCCATCACTATAAATTTATTATCTCTCACATTTCCATCAAGGAGGTTAGTATAAAATGTGTTTTTAACATAATCCTATATAACATAGACCTTATAATTAGCAAAAATAATAGAAGAAGAATATAGAGTAGGCATCCTAGGAAGAACATTGGCTACTTCATTCCTTTTCCAATTAATGTACTCTATATCAAAATCATAATCTTGGAAATTAATTACCCAAAACTTCAAACTATTATGAGATGTCTTTATGCCACATCTTTCACAAGCTAATCATTGTCATAACTTGGCCAAAGCATGTATGATGGCCAACATTTATTTTCCTAATTCTTCCAACTTCTAACCTTTAAATGTTATGGGATGCCCCTTCTAAACTAATAACACTCCAATTTATTCTATTGAAGCATCACATTATATAAAAATGGAGGTGATAAATCTAAAATAATAATTATAGGACATGAAATCATTACCTCTTTAAGATTTTCAAAAGCTTATTGTCCTATTTGTGTCCATGAAAAAACTCCTTTCTTTGTCATATTAGTCAAGGGTATGAGACATGAATATTCATTAAAAAATATATTATAATGAATGAAAAGGTAAAATAATCCTCTCAACTATGCCAATGTGGTGGTAGGAGGCCAATCCAAGATAGATCAAATCTTATGCTAATCTAACTGATTCATACATAATTAAAAGGTAGATGGTGTATTTATCAAACTAAAGGGCATGACCAAGAACTCAAAATGTCATCAATGAAATTTGAATGTTGTCTTATGTACCTCCTCATACCTTACATGGATCTAATGGTAAGCTAGCCTCAAATCAATCTTCAAAAGGTACACTACCCCATGTAATGCATCAATGAGCTCATCAATCTTAGGAATGGGGTTTCTATATTTTATGGTATTATTGATATCCTATATATGAATTCTAGGGTGGTGGTAAGGAGTAATCATGATAGGCTTAGATCGTAATTCCCATTATATGATGTTTTTTAATCTTCTATTAGGTGGTATTCCCATGAATAAATTATTAGGCATCAACAAATAACTTATTTCCTAAATAACTCTCCTCCTTAGAGAATACCTCTCCCTTATTTTACTTATAACCACTTGTAATGATCCATTAGAACTTCTATTAATCACAATTTATTTTTATTTAGATTTAAACTTGAGCTCCATGAAATGATAATTATTTTAACAATAACCATTGAAGTGAAAACATTATATACCAGAAACCATGTTAGTTTCTCCTAATCCCACTACAAGTAAATTATCACATACCATATGATCACCCATGGCTATGTTGAGTTATTTAATTATTTTGGTGCATGGAATGGTGAACCCATCAATATTGAATTTATAAAAATAGTTTCCCTTTATATGCCTCCACTTATTACTTGGATCCCATACTTTTATTCATGGACCATTTTGAACTAAAAAAAAGGATCATTGTATCCTTTCCTACCATTTGTGTCTTTCACCCACTTTACATTAATAAAGTTTTTCCCATGATGATAACATATTTTAAATGACACAATATGAAACAAAAAATTTTAAATATGACTTTCCTTCTCATACTTGGGGCTATAATCAAATTGCTTACCTCCCTTTTCTTATTTAGAATTATAAGTTTTTGAGAGATTTGCCTTGACATAACCATCCATGTAATTTGGAGTTTAAAAATTAGTTGCATCCACTAAAACATCCTCTTTTCCTATATGCTCATTGATATCATTATTCTAAAAATAAATCTCATATCGTAATGGCTCAAACTATGGAATGCTTGGGAAATGGATGGGTGCTCCTAGGGATGAAACATATTTAGTTTTACATTCAACATGTAGTGCATGTTCTTCCTTTACACCATTAATAAAAATATATTTTTTATTATAATTCATACATATTTCTATTAAATATTCTTCACTTTTCACTTGCATGGTGGATTCATTTTGGGTCTTATCACTAACTCCCTTTATCTTTGAATTTTCTTACTTTATGATTTCTTTCAAATCTACTTTTCCTTTATACTCCACTATCACACTTTCTTCCTTGGAAGTTTTTGGTATGATGTATCCAACACCTATTTTATTTTCATGGTCTTCATTTCAAGGTCTTTTGATTTTTTTTCTAGCTTCGTCACTTCTTTGATCCAACATTTGTGACTTGTCTTCCAAGGTTCTTTATGCTATCTAAAGCTATGTACCTTATGGTGAGATAAATATTTACTCTTGAAGATGAATGGCTCTAGTGGGTTTTTTCTAATACTTTTTTTGATCTTATTAATTTTAAGATCACAATTTATTTGAAAGTGATGGCTTTTTTCACTGTAAGGATAAGTTCTTCATATTCTACAAGATATATTGTAAACTCATTACTTGCATGTGGTTATTGATGCTCTATTTTTTCAATATGTTCCCCTTCCTTATATAATAATTTGAAATGGAATTTTTTTGAATGTGGGGTGATTGAAACCCACTAATTTTATATTGATATTCCTTCTCCTTCATTTGCTTTATTTGGGTTAATAACTTGAATAGATCATATTAGCTTTAACATGGATTATTTTAAGGTTATTTGGATTATCTTCTCTAGATACTTTTGACCTCAGTTGATTGTATCATGTAAATAAATAGTTTCATCAAAATGAATCTAAAATTTTCCATCATCCATATTTCCTTTTTTGATTATTGGTGGTTGAACTTTTCTTTTCCTCTTTGATGGTATCTTAATTCTCTTTCACTAATACCACTTGCATGCATTTGGTATTACATAAAGATGTGAAATATACCACTAGGATAAAAAGATAAAATATATTATACCAATATAATAACCCTCTCAAAATTATTTTAAAATAATATTCAATTTGAAAATATATTTTAATTCAACTATCAAAACACCCACATTTTTGCTACACCAATTTACTTTGGGAAAGGCAATTTTAACACAATTATAATGAGAAATTTCCCTTAAAATATTTATAAATAGTATAAAATATTAGTATATATATGGAATAATTCTATTATAAAATATAAATTTTATATATTTAATCACAAATAGAAATCTTCATACAAAACTAGCAATTTCACTTTACCTGGTTTCACCAAAAGTCATAGAAATGACAAATTATGATATCCAACTTATATTAATGGTACATATGATGAAAATAAAAAAAATGGGATGTTATACAGTAATAAAAATATTAATGAACAACTGAAACAAATCTATAGCCACCACATTATAATCTACTCAAACTACATACTCCAAAGCATGCAAACATACACACCAAACTGAATCTAGAAACCCACAAATTTGTGAAGATCTAATGCTACACACACACACACACACACACACACACACACGATATTACCCTATAATAATGAAATGTGTTTCATAATATTATATAAAATAACCTAAGGGGTTTCATCCTTGAATCCTATAGTTGAAGCACAAGTGCATCAAATGTGTAGAAATTGTTGAATTAGCAAAAGATCCCAAATTGATAAGGCCACTTGTCTTAAATAATATTTGAGATATAAATCCAAAAATCCAAAATAAAATATTTCCATATTATATATATCCTATTAAATATAAATTTTCATATTATTTCTCCTCATAAATCGCATCAAAAATTCTGTCATAGTTTCCTTTTTATACATTGCTAATTTCACCCATAAGATTATCCACTTCCACTCTCTCTCTTAAAACCATCATATATTTTATGATAAGGTTTATATATTAGATATGATCTTTCCAAAATAAATTTATTTTAATTCTCACCTTTAATCTCATCATAAAGAATCCAAAAATTGTGCCTCAAATCATGCAAGAGTAAATACTTCACCCCACTTAGAGGATACAAATAATATTTTAATATTTGATATCCCATATTTCAATAACATGAATTAATGTGGACCAAAATATTAAAATAAATATTTCATAATTACTCACATGAGCTCACTATAAATATGGGAAATGATATAACTAGCCACCCTTTGTCTATTGTTGGAAACATGACATTACAAAATTACAAAATCAAAATCAGTTTTAGATTTCAAATACTTGTATGGACTTTAACAAATACTAAGTTGCAATTTTATGGACTGTTATTGAGTCAATATAATACAATATTTGTTCACTTTTGACAAGTTTTAGGTGGTTAAATCACTCAATCTTACCAAGTTTATAGGATGGAGTGATTAAATCATCTACCCTCACCATATTTATAGTGTGAGTTGACTTAGATCATTCACACTCACTAGGTTATAAGTATGATTGGGTTACACTATTGAGTTATCCTCAACTACTAGGTGAAAACTCACCTTTTATCCAAGGTTAGGGGCATGTTTTCCTCCAATATTTATATTATATTCATTTTTAAGTTTTACATTTTTCCTAATCTCAGTTTCAAATTTTCATAATGAAACATATTTTCAAATCTAATTTCCAAAAGGAAAGATGGTTACATCAATACATATGTGTACTCATAATCTTATTATCTTTACTTTATAACATTTGAAATGTTTTCAATTTCATATTATATACACTGATTATTTATTGTAACTTGATCTTGGTTGTATTTTAGTCACCATAAAATCACTCAAGTGGGACTCACACAAAGATAAGGTGTGTTATACATACTCCTACATGCATTTATTTCCTTTAAACTATAAAGTTATCTACTAGATTAAAGGATGGGAAATGTAAATACTAAATTTTAATCATATATCACCTTAGTTTTTTGTACCTAGAAAATATTTATCATCGTTGTACCTTTCAGTTCTTAATCCTTCCTACCAACAAAAGGATCACATCCACTATCTCTTGTGCCTATTACTTATCTCTTAGTTTGACCATATATTATTATAATTCCTAGGCCTATTATGTTTCTCAAAATTTTATAAACCCAATTATTATCATCCTGTACAAGTATTTGATCTATACCTATTTTCTATCTTCTTGGACACTTGTGTACCAACCAGTCTCCTATGTTGACGTAAGTGTCATGTGTTAAACTAAGTTTTTGATTACCTAAAGTTATCAAATTTTTAATTACAACATGTCGTTATGGTTGGAATAAGTGATTTATTGAAATATGTTTCTTTAAATGATTGGTATATATTCATGATAAATCCTCATTCATTCATCACCTGGCAAAGAGATAAAAACTCACAAGGTAACTTACCAAAAACACTTAATCAAGCATTGAAGTGAGAATATATACCTTATTAATTCCTATTTATATATTAGGCATAGGAAAAATATTATCTTAGGTTTTAAGTACTGAAGGAGTATTCCATGATCCATATTTTTCAAGTTACTAGATAGGTCACTTTATGTAATTTCTTATCAAAAATTACATCCTTATGTACACACAAAATAACATGTACAAGAGAACTACATATGTCTGAGTCCCTCTTTAGAGTATTGTCTATGAACGTAACACCCATTAATATAGGCATCCTTGGGTAATCTTGACACCCTGTTCCCACTAATAATTTTTCTTATAATCACTTCAAGAGTGAGGAAACTAAGGTTTGATCATTTGACATGGAGTGACATTTAATGAGTGAGATTTGAGAAGACTAAAGTAAAGGTGAAATAAACCTAGAAGTTTCCAGATGGTCACATCTAAATACAATAAATATTATTTACTAAACACCTAATTCAAATTTAGATAAGTGTATTGACATAACTATCCATATTTGACACAAGTTTTTGAGGCTATAGATTATAATTTTTTAAAATTTGATGATTGATCTAGAATCCATATCTTTTCTACTTCTAGCTTGTTCCATATCAAATCTTCTAGTGTATATTAAACTAACTAATACTATTATTTTCCATTTATTAAAATATCAATCAATATCTATAATTTTTATTTTTGGCATATCTTAGTATTTACATTTAGTATATTATTTAATTAAGTAGTTAAAATTAATTAGTTTTTTATAGATATGTTTATCACCCTTGTACTCATTCACCTCTATATTATTAACCCTATACTATATTGATCCATATCAATTTAGGGTTAAACAATACCTCTAAAGAGGCAACAAAAACAATCCCCGTAGGGGTATTATTCTCCCCTCCTTAGGGTTTCTATCCTAACCCATATGGTTATTGGGGGCCTAGATTACCACCATTGGAGTTCATGTTTTAAGGACAAAATTAAAAAACCCCAAGACACACCCAAATTCATTTAGACCCCTCAATAAACTCCTATTACAAGTAAGTATTTATTTATTGTGAAAAATAACGTGAAAAAATGTATAACTTATTATGTTTTCCTTGTGATATTACACATGACTCCAAAATTTATCCCATTGGAAACTAACATAAAGATTTGATGTTTCAGGTTCAAAATTAAATGTATAAACCAACACTTATTGAAGAGGAACCCAATGCACCTATTGCCTAAAAAAATGTTTTCCTATGGGGAGATGATTAATTTTGTGCACTAAATAAAAATCCATATCCAGGAGGGAAGCCTTAATTTTAGTCAAAATATGTGACTTTATCCAAAAAGAGAGCCCTATAAAGTCAATAATTTGAAGCTCCAACATATTAATTCACTCCAACTACCTTGACTAGTAGACATGAAGAAAAGGTATCACACTATAAGGGGAAGCTCCATGTAGTAGAATCCAAGAACCCATAATCAAATGCCTCTAATGCCTAGAAATCCAAAATCATTTATCCTATGGTAAATAAGCCAAAGAGATAATGTACTACTTTTACCTCAAAAAAATGATTAGTCACATGATCTTCTAATGTGATAGACCAAATTAAAGTAGTTCCTTCCAATGTTTACCTTTGGGAAGAATTATCTATATAGATTTAAATCAATATACTATAGGAGGTGCTAAATCAACATACTAAGATAAAAAAGGAAGGAAAATGAATAATTAGATAATAATAATACCTATAATTCACTTTATAATATCCTCTAATTATAAAGTGTGGGGTATATTATTAGAGACATCTTTTCTTCTATGTTATCCATAGATCCACAACTATATGATAGATTTGGGAGCTAGTAATATTATGATTCTAAATAAAGTGGTTTAATCTATAGAAATCATTTACACTCATTAAAAAAGAGGTGTCACTTATTTGGATGTGAAAGAATTAGTAGGAGATACACAGGATCCATAGGATCAATCCAAGAGAAAGAACCCACAACAAGAAACCTATAAAAATAATATCAGAGAATAAAATAAGTGATAATCCTAAAATTTCTCTATATACTCTCTATATTCTCTCATTACAATCTATTATATTTTAAAGTATATATAACACAAATAGTTTGTTTTACGAAAACAAACTATTTGTTGTGATTACAAAATAGAGAAAACAAACTATTTGTTTTCAAATACTACGAACAAAAATATTGTTGAGAGACTCTCAACAATAAAACAAATTATCCTAGGTAAATAAAATTAACCCTAGGTAATAAATAACTTACCCTATTATCCCTAGGTAAGCTTAAATATTCATTATTCCAACACCCTCCCTTAAGCAAAACATAGGGAGAATGACAAACAAATATGGGTCCCAACTACTAGGCCTGATAAGGTACCCATGTACAAACCAATCAAATATATGAAAAATTAAAGAAGGAAGGAATTCATGGGAAATCCCCCAAACTTCCTTCACCCCAAGCATCACAAGCAACTGAAGATAATGAGGACAAGCCAAAGGTTTAGTGAAGGTGTCTGCAATTTGCTTAGTTTTAGGCACAAACTCCAAAGAAAGAACTCCATCTTGAATAAGATGTCAAATGAAGTACATGTGAATCTTAATGTGTTTTGTCCACTGATGCTCAACATGATTGCATGAAGTACCAATTTCACTTTGGTTGTCACACCAAAGAGTAGTAGGACCCTACTATGTGAAGCCAAGCTCTCTAAGCAATTGTCGAAGCAAAAGGGTCTCCTGACTAGCTTTGACAGCACCTCGATACTTAGCCTTAGTAGAGGATAATGCAATAGCAGTCTAATTTTTGCATGCCCAAGAAATTAGACCTAAACCAAGTGTGAAATCAAATCTACAAGTGGATTTGTGAGTGTTAACATCACCAGCCCAGTCAGAGTTAGTGTATCCAACAAGCTGTGTAGAACTCTATGGTGTGTAATGTATACCAAAGTGAGTGGTGCCCTGAATGTAGTGAAAAATATGCTTGGCTACTTGCCAATGACTCTCATGAGGCTCATGTGAGAAATGAGATATAAGGTTCAAATCAAATGTGATGTTAGGATGGGTATGAGTCAGGTATAAAAGACTACCTACAAGTTTCCTATAGAAAGTTAGATCAACAAGAGGAGCCATACAAGTGGAAGACAACACAACACTTGACTAATATGGAGTGGGGGAAGGCTTATAATCAGCCATGCCAAATCAATGAAGAAGATCTATCACATACTTCTATTATCCAATAGAGATGCCCTTAGAAGACTGAAAAACTTGAAGACTAAGAAAATAATGTAGAAGTCCCAGATTTGTCATATCAAACCTATCTGCCAACTTGTCCTTGATGTCATGTATCAATGAATTTGAACTACCAGTGAGGATGAGATCATTAACATACAAAACCAATATGACAATCTCCTCACCTTGCTTTAGGATGTATACATTGTGATCTGACTCACAATGAATAAAACTAGAACTCAAAAGAAAACTATCCATCTTCTCATACCAAGCTCTAGGAGCTTGTTTGAGGCCATAAAGAAAATGACAGAGTCTACAAACCAATGATGAGTCTTGCAAAAATCTAGGAGGCTGCTCCATATAGATCTCCTCATGGAGATCACCATGCAAGAAGGCACTCTTTACATCCATCTAAAAAATTGACCAAGAATGTGAAGTATCAAGAGAGAGTACAATTCGAATATAATTCATCTTAGCTACAGGGGCAAAGGTTTCAGAGTAATCAACCCCTTCAACCTATGAAAAACCCTTAGCTACTAATCTAGCTTTATACTTATCCACTGATCCATCTGCAACATATTTGGTCCTATAGACCCATTTACATTTTACAAGTTTTATTCCCTTAGGAAGAGGGACAAGATCCCAAGTATCATTCTTCATCAATGAAGAATACTCATCATACATTGTAACATCCCACTCAGGTATACCAATGGCCTCAGAAAACAACATTGGATCATCTATACAAGCTTATCCCAAAAGAGCAAGACTAGATGTCTATGAGTGAGTGTGATGAGAATCAGATGGATCACCAACAAAAGAACTAGCTACTTGTAGAGTTCCCTTTATCCACTTGGGCAAAGGTGGTGAAGAAGATGGTTATGGTGGCTAAACAAGTGCAACATCATCATCAACAACAATAGAAAGTGAATCCTCACTATCCTTGGTAGAAGGAGGGGGAGAAGAAGAACTAGATGTACACTCTTGTGGAGTGCGTATCTCATCACCCTGAACATCCCATCAAAACAACACATCATGTGTGACAGGATCAAAAAGGATGTAGGCTTTTACATCTTCACAATAGCCAACAAAAATGAGTGGTTGGATTTTCTTCTCTAATGCTTTGCATTTGTCATTAGGAATAAATGCCCAAGCTTAACTCCCAAAGATGTGAATGTCTAAAATATCAGGCTTGATCCCAGAACAAGCTTCTTCAGGTGTCATATTCTACACAGCTTTATGAGGCATATAGTTTTGAATATAGTTTGCATAATTTATAGCTTTAACCCAATATTATGGACCAAAATTTTTAGATTGAATCATACAATTTTCCATCTCTTTCAATGTTCGATTCTTCCTCTCTGCTAACCATTTTGTTGAGGAGTGTGTGGTATAGTGAACTAGTGATGCATCCCATGCTCAATATAAAAATCATGGAAAGCATTAGTATCATATTCCCCCCCATTGTCAGTGTGTATATTTTTAAGAGGAAGAGATTATTGTCTTTCAACAAAGGCTTTGAAAGCCTTAAAAGTCTCAAAAATTTCACTTTTCAACTTGAGATAATATACCCAAATTTTATGAGTGAAATCATCAATAAATGTGAGTGTATATTTGGCTCCTAAAAAAGAATGAGTTGGAAAAGTCATCAAATCACTATGAACCAACCCTAAGGGTGCATTTGCACATGTGGCCTTACCAACTAGAAATGGATCCTAGTGATGTTTACCAACTAGACAACCAAGACACACCCCATCAACACATGAGACCTTAGGAAGGCCTTTTACAAGATGTTTTGTACTCATTTGTTTCATATATCCATAACTTAAATGCCCTAATCTCTCATGCCACAATTTTCTGAGACTATTACCATGTGATATAAGTGAAGAATCAGAAGACATAAAAGACTCAAACTTATCAAAAGTATAGAGTCTTGTAGTATGGTCTACTATACCTATAGTAACTATTTCACTAGGATCATTACATTCTCTTATTACAACATCATGTGGAGTAAACTCCACAATTTTACTAGTACCAGAATTACATATTTGATATACAAAGAGAAGATTGAAAGAGATTTTGGGTACAAGCAATACATTGTTAAAACATCCATCCTATTTATCAATGATACCTAATCCCAAACCTTCAATCTGTGAGGAGTTACCCATAACAATATGTGATGTACTACAATCTGTAAGAGAAGACAATAGATCCTTAGAATGTATGAGATGATGAGAAGCACCCGAGTCAAAAATCCACTGATCATGACATGAAGATATAGCCTTGGCTGAAAGTGCTTTCCCTTTTCCTGTAAGAGAAATAGGAGATGGAGACAAAATAGAATTTTTTTGTTTTCTGACCACTACCTCTAATACTTCCATCTTCTTAAAACATCTACTTTCATCATGATTAGGACCACCAAAATAATTACATGGACCAAATGTTTTCTTCTTTTACTTAAAGGACATTTTGGTCTTAGTAGATTTAAAATGATGAGGTGTCTGGGTGGTGGACTCTGGAGGGTTATTTGAAGGTGCTTGCTTTTATTTAGATTTAGGTCAAGGTTTTCCTTTAGAAGAATTAGCAACTAGAGCATGACTAGGACCAGGTAGAGCATCTAGGGCCATTAATTTTGTTTGCTCCCTAGTCAATCTTTCACAAGAAACTTCAAAGGAAGGCCATTTGAATACATCACCTAATGTATCCATCATGATATAAAGAGTAGAGGAAAAACACTATATGGTCCTTTCAGCTTTGAAAAAATCATGAAAATGCACTCCTTATCACTTTTATCTTTGTCACTAGCTTTCAACTGTGACGTAATAAATTTGAATTTTTCCAAGAATTCATCTATTGAAGGAAAATCTGATGGAGAGAGAGTACTCAATTCTACGTCTAATTGAAAAATTTTAAACTAATTAATTTTTCCAAATAAGTTTTTAAATTTTTTCCATACCTCTTTTGGCATTGTGGCATTTGTAATGTGAAAATGAAGATTATCTGAGACGTTGAGGCAAATCAATACAAGAGCCTCATCCTACTTAAAACCATATGCATATTTGCCTTTTTCAGTGGTGAATGTCGTAGGTGTTGTTTCAAAAAAAATTATCCACAAGCCCTTTGATTGAAGGAGTTGTTGCATTTTCAGCTTCCAAACATGGTAATTTCTAGAGTTTAGGGGTTCAAACAATTGGGATTCCATTCCTGAAGAAGATGATGACATTGACATGAACAACCTAGACATTGTTTTTCCTCAAAATACCCCTCCCATTACAATTTAACATCTCCCGATGAAATTTATTATCCCTAGTTTATACAAAGGTAAAAAAATGGCTTTATGCAAAAAAAATATGTAGGGGGATTTGACCCCAAGACTTCCTCCCTACCAATTCTTTAACAAAATAACTCTAGCCACTTTAGGAAAGTCAACTTTGTTCATTTAAAGCTAGAGACTTGATTTTAAACCACTAAAAATTAAGCCAAAATAACTCACACATGTGAGATGAATGCTAAATAATGTTTGGCTTTATCAGAAATAATTTCTTATTCCAGCAAGGTGTGGTGGTCAGGAAAAATTTTGATGAGAATTTTATAAACATTTGCCAAGGAAAAAACCTCTAAGCAAATTCAAAATTAGCTCCACAGGATCTGCTCAAAGGACTATATGACCTAATCCAAATCCATATTTCTCAGCTGGAAATGAAAGCCTAGAATTTTTTCTAACTCATACAACTTTTAGATTATTATTTTATGTAGTATAAGGCATTCAAAATGAAGAAAACCATATGGCTATGCTGTAGAACAAAATAGATTTTGAAATCCCTATTGTAATCCCCCAAAACACTGTACGGCCTGATCCAAATATGTACTAATTTATCTAGAATGAAATCTAGCACAGTTAGTTTTCATGAATAGGTGTCAAATTTTAGAAAGGATGTCCGTATAATTTTCCACATCAAAAAACCATATAGGTACTGCAATCTAACATAAAAACTAGTCAGACAATTTTTATATGAAAGAGTTGTACGACCAACAAGGAATTAAAAAAATAAAGTTGTATAGGATTCCTAATTTAATTTTCTATGCCCCTATACCAAAAAATTCTTGTTTTGGAAATATGTACTATCATAAATGATCATAAAGTATATAAATTTCTAAAAAAAACTTGTAAACAAGAACTAGAATGTGAGAGAATAACAAATATTTAGAACACATCAATAAAATAATGTTTTTGACTATGTTAATAGATGAAAATGATGAAAAATTTTAGGGAAGAGGATCTTCAACTAGATCTCCAAGCTCTGATACCATGAAAGAATGAGCAAGAGATACACAGGATCCACATGATCAATCCAGGAGAAAGAACCCACAATAAGAAACTTGTAAAAATAATACCAGAGAATAATATAAGTGATAATCCTAAAATTTCTCTCTATACTCTCTATATTCTCTCATTACAATCTATTATATTTTAAAGTATATATAATATAAATAGTTTGTTTTACGACAACAAACTATTTGTTGTGATTACAAAATAGAGAAAACAAACTATTTGTTTTCAAATACTATGAATAAAAATATTGTTGAGAGACTCTCAACAATAAAACAAATTATCCTAGGTAAATAACATTAACCCTAGGTAATAAAAAACTTACCCTATTATCCTGAGGTAAGCTTAAATATTCATTATTCCAACACCCTCCCTTAAGCAAAACATAGGGAGAATAACAAACAAATATGGGTCCCAACTACTAGGCCTGATAAGGTACCTATGTACAAACCAATCAAATATATGAAAAATTAAAGAAGGAAGGACTTCATGGGAAATCTCCCCCAACTTCCTTCACCCCAAGCATCACTCGCAACTAAAGATAATGAGGAGATGCCAAAGGTTTAGTGAAGATGTCTGCAATTTGCTCAATTTTAGGCACAAACTCCAAAGAAAGAACTCCATCTTGAATAAGATGTCAAATGAAGTACATGTGAATCTTAATGTGTTTTGTCTAGTAATTCTCAACATGATTGCATGAAATATCAATCACACTTTGGTTGTCACACCAAAGAGTAGTAGGACCCTGCTATGTGAAGCTAAACTCTCCAAGAAACTGTCAAAGCCGAAGGGTCTCCTGACTAGCTTTGACAGCACCTCGATACTCAGCCTCAGTAGAGGACAATGCAATAGTAGTATGCTTTTTGCATGCCCAAGCAATTGGACTTAAACCAAGTGTGAAAGCAAATCTACAAGTGGATTTGTGAGTGTTAACATCACCAGCCCAATTAGAGTCAGTGTATCCAACAAGCTATGTAGAAATCTGTGGTGTGTAATGTATACCAAAGTGAGTGGTGCCCTGAATGTAGTGAAAAATATGCTTGGATAATTTCCAATGGCTCTCATGAGGCTCTTGTGAGAACTGAGAGACAAGGTTCAAATCAAATGTGATGTTAGGATGGGTATGAGTCAGGTATAAAAGACTACCTACAAGTTTCCTATAGAAAGTTGGATCAACAAGAGGAGTCATACAATTGGAAGACAACACAACAACTGATTGATATGGAGTGGGGGAAGGCTTACAATCATCCATGCCAAATTGATGAAGAAGATCTATCACATACTTCTGTTATCCAATAGAGATGCCCTTAGAAGATTGAAAAACTTGAAGACCAAGAAAATAATGTAGAAGTCCCAGATCTGTCATATCAAACCTATTTGCCAACTTGTCCTTGATGTCATGTATCAACGAATCTAAACTGCCAGTGAGGAAGAGATCATCAACATACAAAACCAATATGACAATCTCCTCAGCTTGCTTTAGGATGTATACATTGTGATCTTACTCACAATGAATAAAACTAGAACTCAAAAGAAAACTATCCATCTTCTCGTACCAAGCTCTAGGAGCTTGTTTAGGGCTATAAAGAAAATGACAAAGTCTACAAACCAATGATGAGTCTTGCACAAATCTTGGAGGTTGCTCCATATAGATCTCCTCATGGAGATCACCATGTAAGAAGGCACTCTTCACATCCATCTAAAAAATTTACCAAGAATGTGAAGTATCAAGAGAGTACAATTTGAAAAGAATTCATCTTAGCTACAGGGGCAAAGGTCTCAGAGTAATCAACCCCTTTAACCTATGAAAAACCCTTAGCTACTAATCTATCTTTGTACTTATCCACTGATCCATATAAAACATATTTGGTCCTATAGACCCATTAACATTTTACAAGTTTTATTCCCTTAGGAAGAGGGACAAGATCCCAAGTATCATTCTTCATCAATGAAGAATACTCATCATACATTGTAACATCCCACTCAGGTATACCAATGGCCTCAGAAAACAACATTGGATCATCTGTACAAGCTTGTCTTAAAAGAGCAACACTAGATGTCTATGAGTGAGTGTGATGAGAACCAGATGGATCACCAACAAAAGAATCAACTGCCTATACATTGCCCTTTACCCGCTTGAGCAAAGGTGGTGAAGAAGATGGCTGTGGTGGTTGAACAAGTGTAACATCATCATCATCAACAATAGAAAGCAAATCCTCACTATCCTTGGTAGAATAAAGAGGGGGAGAAGAAGAACTAGATGTACACTCCTATGGAGTGGGTAGCTCATCCACCTGAACATCCCATCGAAATAACACATCATGTGTGATAGGATCAAAAAGGTTGTAGGCTTTTACATCTTCACAATAGCCAAAAAAAATGAGTGGTTGGATTTCCTTCTCCAATGCTTTGCATTTGTCATCAGGAATAAATGCCCATGCTTGATTTCCAAAGATGTGAAAGTCTAAAATATCAGGCTTGATCCCAGACCAAGCTTCTTCAAGTGTCATATTTTGCATAGCTTTATGAGGCATATGGTTTTGAATATAGTTTGCACAATTTACAGCTTCAACCCAATATTGTGGACCACAATTTTTAGAGTGAATCATACAATTTTCCATCTCTTTCAATGTTTGATTCTTCCTCTCTGCTACACCATTTTGTTGAGGAGTGTGTGGTACAGTGAACTAGTGCTGCATCCCATGCTCAATACAAAAATCATGGAAAACATTACCATCATATTCCCTCCCATTGTTAGTGCGTATCTTTTTAAGAGGAAGAGATTATTGTCTTTCAACAAAGGCTTTGAAAGCCTTAACAGTCTCAAAAGCTTCACTTTTCAACTTGAGAAAATATACCCAAGTTTTACGAGTGAAATCATCAATGAATGTGAGTGCATATTTGGCTCCTAAAAAAGAACGAGTTGGAAAAGTCATCAAATCACTATGAAGCAACCCTAAGGGTGCATTTGCACATGTGGCCTTACCAACTAGAAATGGATCCTAGTGATGTTTACCAACTAGACAACCAAAACACACCCCATCAATAAATGAGACCTTAGGAAAGCCTTTTACCAGATGTTTTGTACTCATTTGTTTCATATATCCATAACTTAAATGACCTAATCTCTCATGCCACAATTTGTTGAGACTATTACCATGTGCTATAAGTGAAGAACCAAAAGACATAAAAGACTCAAACTTATCAAAAGTATAGAGTCTTATAGTATGGTCTACTATACCTATATTAACTATCTCACTAGGATCATTACATTCTCTTATTACAACATCATGTGGAGTAAACTCCACAATTTTAGTAGTACCAAAATTACATATTTTATATAGAAAGAGAAGATTAGAAGAGATTTTGGGTACAAGCAATACATTGTTAAAACATCCATCCTATTTGTCAATGATACCTGATCCCAAAACTTCAATCTGTGAGGAGTTACCCATAACAATATGTGATGTACTACAATCTACAAGAGAAGACAATAGATCCTTAGAATGTATGAGATGATGAGAAGAACCTTAGTCAAAAATCCACTGACCATGACATGAAGATATAGCCTTGGCTAAAAGTACTTTCCCTTTTCCTGTAAGAGAAATAGAAGGAGATGGAGACAGAATGGAAATTTTGTGTTGTCTAACCACTACCTCTAATACTTCCATCTTCTTAAAACATCTACTTTCATCATGATTAGGACCACCAAAAAGATTACATGGACCTAATGTTTTCTTCTTTTGCTTAAAGGACTTTTTGGTCTTAGTAGATTTAAAATGATGAGGTGTCTGGGTGGTGGACTCTGGAGGGTTATTTGAAGGTGCTTCCTTTTGTTTAGACTTAGGTGAAGGTTTTCCTTTGGAAGAATTAGCAACTAGAGCATGACTAGGACCAGGTAGAGCATCTAGGGCCATTAATTTTGTTTGCTCCCTAGTCAATCTTTCACAAGAAACTTCAAAGGAAGGCCATTTGAATTCATCACCTAATGTATCCATCATGGTATAAAAAGTAGAGGAAAAAACACTATATGGTCCTTTCATCTTTGACAAAATCATGAAAATGCACTCCTTATCAATTTTATCCTTGTCACTAGCTTTCAATTGTGACCTAATAAATTTGAATTTTGCCAAGAATTCGTCTATTGAAGGAAAATCTGATGGAGAGAGAGTACTCAATTCTACGTCTAATTGCAAAATTTTAAACTCATTAATTTTTCCAAATAGGTTTTTAGATTTTTTCCATACCTCTTTTGGCATTGTAGCATTTGCAATGTGAAATTGAAGATTATCTGAGATGATGAGGCAAATCAATCCAAGAGCCTCATCCTACTTAGAACCATATGCATATTTGTCTTTTTTAGTGGTGAATGCCGTAGGTGTTGTTTCAAAAAAAATTCTCCACAAGCCCTTTGATTGAAGGAGTTGTTGCATTTTCAGCTTCCAAACATGGTAATTTGTGGAGTTTAGGGGTTCAAACAATTGGGATTCCATTCCCAAAGAAGATGATGACATTGACAGGAACAACCTAGACATTATTTTTCCTTAAAATACCCCTCCTGTTAGAATTTAACATCTCCCGATGAAATTTATTAGCCCTAGCTTATACAAAGGTAAAAAGGTGGCTTTATGCAAAAATAATATGTAGGGGGATTTGACCCCAAGACTTCCTCCCTACCAATTCTTTAACAAAATAACTCTAGCCACTTTAGGAAAGTCAACTTTGTTCATTTAAAGCTAGAGACTTGATTTTAAACCACTAAAAATTAAGCCAAAATAACTCACACATGTGAGATGAATGCTAAATAATGTTTGGCTTTATCAGAAATAATTTCTTATTCTAGCAAGGCATGGTGGTCAAGAAAAATTCTGATGAGAATTTTATAAACATTTGCCAAGGAAAAAACCTCCCAAGAAAATTCAAAATTAGCTCCACAGGATCTACTCAAAGGACTATATGACCTGATCCAAATCCATACTTCTCAACTGGAAATGAAAGCCCAGAATGTCTGCTAACTCATACAACTTTTAGATTATTATTTTATGTAGTATAAGGCATTCAAAATGAAGAAAACCATACGGCTATGCTGTAGAACAAAATAGATTTTCAAATCCCTATTGTAATCCCCCAAAACACTGTACGACCTGATCCAAATATGTACTAATTTATCTGGAATGAAATCTAGCATAGTTAGTTTTCATGAATAGGTGTCAAATTTTAGAAAGGACGTCTATATAATCTACCACATCAAAATATCGTATAGGTACTGCCATCTGCCAGAAAAACTAGTCAGACAATTTTTATCTGAAAGAGCTATACGGCCAACAAGGAATGAAAAAAAAAATTGTATAGGATTCCTAATTTAATTTTCTATGCCCCTGTACCAAAAAATTCTTGTTTTTGAAATCTGTACTATCATAAATGATCATAAAGTATAGAAATTTCCAAAAAAAACTTGTAAACAAGAACCAGAATATGAGAGAATAACAAATATTTAGAACACATCAATAAAATAATGTTTTTGACTATGTTAATAGATGAAAATGATGAAAATTTTTAGGGAAGATTATCTTCAACTAGAACTCCAAGCTCTAATACCATGAAAGAGTGAGCAGGAGATACACAAGATCCACATGATCAACCCAGGAGAAAGAACCCACAACAAGAAACCTGGAAAAATAATACCAGAGAATAATATAGATGATAATCCTAAAATTTCTCTGTATACTCTCTATATTCTCTCATTATTCTCTCATTACAATCTATTATATTGTAAAGTATATATAATATAGTTAGTTTGTCTTATGACAACAAACTATTTGTTATGATTACAAAATAGAGAAAACAAACTATTTGTTTTCAAATACTATGAACAAAAATATTGTTGAGAGACTCTCAACAATAAAATAGATTATCCTAGGTAAATAAAATTAACCCTAGGTAATAAATAACTTACCCTATTATCCCTAGGTAAGCTTAAATATTCATTATTCCTCCAAGATGGGACTTTATTCCCCACTATATTAATTATTAATGATATTCTTACTATAGTTCATGCATTTTCTAGTATCATAGTGCCACATGAAATTTTTGTTATTGATCTTCCTTCATGTTCAAATTGTGCATGTCTAAGAGTTTCATCACTAGGGTAGGAGGTTATCTAAGAGTGTAAATTACACATATGTTACTTATGTCAAGGAATGAGGCTAAGGAAAGGATTAATGAAGATCACATAACCAAATATCATGTATATTCCTTTGAACTAAATCCTATGGCAAAAAATTAGACTGTCATAACAAAAGAGGATTTAAAAGTCTCAAGATATCAAGGCCCCAAATTAACATTTAGATGAATGGGCCCACATTAGTTAAGATTTTAACCATTAATAATCCTCCAAGGAAAATGGAAATGGCATATATTACATTCATGAGAAAGTGGACCTAGTTTTATAAGTAATAAAGACTAGAAATGAGGGTTATAAAGGGATTTGAAGGCTTTAATTTGATAGAACCAAATGAAATAATAGATCAATGTATATTGTTGTATTATAATATCCTAGAAATATAATATTTATATGTGCATAACTATACAACTATGTACAATTATCATTTGTGCACCTATACACCACACAACTTAGAGTTCCATTACGTCACACACTTCACAATGTGCATAAAAATCTCATGATATCTATGTGAGCTATCACAACACCATGTAACGTGTTACTTTTGTGAAAAACCTCTTGATTCTTATGTAACCATTATATTATCTCACACCATATGTAGATCTTTCCTCACTTGACACTTGTTTGTCACTCTTGTGGTAAACTCCTATGTTGGAACCACATTGTGCATTGTATCTTCTCATATCAATTATGTGTCAATGCTTTACTTACATGTGGCTTTCCAAGTGTAACCTCCTAGTTATGTGACATGTTATAAAATATTCTCAAAGTAACCTTCTACTAGGAATATCGACTACCACACACTTGGAAGAAGTTCAACCTTCATAAATTTTAGGGATGAAATGGATTATAACTATTATTATTTTTAATTATCACCATTTTTAATTATATTCTTATTTTTTTTATAAATATGTAACATAATAAACTAAATAAAGGTCAAAATCCTTGAGTCTTGAACCAATTATTAGTGATTATATGTACACCAAGAGTATCTAATATTTACCATACACGTGCATTCATACATTCAATCTAGCCAAAGTAGAGAAAGTGTTCCCATCATAATCATAGGAAATTTGCATTGCTAGACTCACTATAACATTATACAAATTTTCACTTATTACCTCTTCTTGCATATTAAATAAGAGTTATATTTTGTATAAATTAGACTTCCTCTTATTGAATGTGTGTTTTGGATTACTTATACAATTTTTATAGGGTAAAATCTTAATAAACTTAATGTTTATTTATAAATGTATGGTTCTCTCTTACACAAGGTCTTAGGATTTGTGATTCAGATCATTGGTATCAAATCATATGTATTTATTATTCTTGTGAACACATAAGTGCAATGAAAGAAGGAAGGATGACTAGTCAAATATGTTTCATAATATATAGAAGAATTTTTTAGTAATATTAATGTGGCTGGCACCTAAAATAAACTTGAGGTAGAACTAGATGCCCATAATATCAAAGCCAAAGGATCACATGGAGATGATTTATTTCATGAAAATTATGTCCCTTAAAAATATGATATCTTGATGAATTGTATATCTCAAGATATAAGTATTCAAAGTAAAACTAGTAGAGTGGGATGTGTGTGGGGATGTCAAGTAAAACCCATAGGAAATAGCCATTTTAATTCAAAATTTTCAAAGGATCATGAGGATAAATGTGGAACTAACAAGTGACAAAATATCTCTTGAGTGGATCCTAGATCAATGGAATATTGTTAGTATCTTGATATAGTGTGCCCAAATAGATATATCATATGTATTCAATCATGCAATCGAAGACTAGTGGAAAGATCAAGGTCAACAAGTTAGAGGATCCTAAGATTAGATATAATATCAATAAGTGGCATGATCGTAGAAAACCTAAGGATAAACGGTACATGTTTGATCAAGATAAATGACACATTTTTAACCTTGTATAAAATATTTATGGTGTACATAGGGTCAATAATTCAATGAGCTATATTGAATGAAAGGCCACCATGTGGCATAAACATATGAGCCAAATGAAGACTAGCAATATAATCTACAAAAAACACATGGAGATGACAAGTATCATAATATGGAAACTTGGATCAAGATCAATGGTTGACAAATAAATTCAAAGGTAGGAGAATTCAAATGGAAATCAAATATGATCCTGGTAAAGCCAGAACAAGTATTTAAAAGGGGTCACCATTAAAGCTTAGTTAAGATCTCTAGTTGAATATTTAGAACATATGAGGTTTATTTTTTAGGGTTGTAGTATCATTTAATGACTATGATAATTATTATTTTAAATAATATCCATGAATATAATTATTTCTCATCTTCTACAAGGTTCAAATATATAATAGGTTTGTTTAAACCTAATATAGTTTAAGAATGAGGGCATGCAGCCTGATAGGATTTTCATTGACATGATAACTATAGGAAAACTAATAAATTAATTGGTTCTCATCTATAGTAAGACCTATACTCATAATTAAAGTAGTGGTAGATGGATTATTATGGTATAGTGTCTCATCCTTTGATATAATCGTATCCTCAACAAAGTAGGTACCTAAAATTGCTCAAAATAAACATAGTCATGGCTCTATCAAGTTCATAGATCTAATGATTTTATCCTTATAAGTAAGTCAAGTGGAAGATGGTGTATAATTAATATAAGAGATATAGTGGTTAGAGAATAAATTTGTAGTATTTAATATATTTTCAAGGTCTTTCCCTTCATAGTAAGATCATAACTCATCATTCTCAAGAATTCCTTGTCTTTTAGTGTGTTTCTCAACCAATGAGAAAGCTAAAAAGTTATTGGGAAAAATAAAAGTCATTTATTGATGAAGGATTAGTCCTAATTAGATAAAAATGTGGTTGAACATTCATTAATGAATGGTGTATTATCATTTATTGTATTTCAAATGGTGTGTTCCCTTTCTCTCTTCTCACTTTTCTCTATATCTCCCATTTTCTTCCCTATTGTAGATCTCTCTCACTTTTGATAAGAAATTTATTATCTAATTTTTTAAGAGTAAGAGAATCTTAGTTGATAAGCCTAGACCCTATTAAAAATTTCTATGAAAGACCTCTTAAAGCAATAAATTGATTTCTCTACCTATCTCTAGCCACTAAACTGTGTTAAGTAAGCTTGTGCATGATGACATTATGAAGGATAATCTTCCATATTCATTGTTGTCCTTATTTCTTGCTTGTTTTTAGGTGTTTTAAAGTTAATTGAAAGTTTTCACTTGTGTTATTTCTACCATTAATGTATGATAGGTGTGAATCTTAAAACTCCTCCTTGCTTCATTCATTGATTCCTAAGCATATTTCATGAAATAATTATGCAATTATCTAGTCTATGAGATTGTGTGAGCTAATATTGTTTGATGCTTCTTTAGTGTATGTTTTATGCTTATGTGAGTTTTCATTGCATAATTTTTTTTATATTTATTAGTAACCCTTTTCCCTATTTATAACCATTTTACAATCATAATCATTAGTCTAGGTGATCCATCAAAAGGAAGCCAGCCTTCTCTAGAGGTTCAACCTCACCATAGGATACCCATAGCTTGAGTTTGTCCCAATATTGTTACTAGGAGTGGGGGAGCCTGAATAACTCCTCTAAAAAGGTGCAAATCCATGTTAAAATATTTTTTTGTATGCCTAATGGGACCCACTTTCAAAGAATGTTGGTTAAGTTTGATGCTTGTTGGATCATTTTACAGTAGTTATAGATTTTATGAAACATTAGTTGGTGACTCCAAAAGAACACTCAACATCCTAGTATAGAGTAATAGCTATATTTCATACCAAAGTTGACTAAATGATCAACTTATAAAGTTATTCCTTTTCAATTTGTTGAATTACCTTTGAACTTAGTAAAAAGGTTAATATTTTCTAATACACATCCATATAAATGAATCTTTCCTCCTAAACCAATTACAAGGTCTACTTATGCTAGATGATCTTTGTTAGCACCTTTTATTGCCATGACATCCCATATAGCTTTTCCTTTTATGGACTTCAATTCCCAAAGTCCTTTGATGACATTAGTGTGTACCTTTGGATAGGGTTATTTAGGCTCTCTCCCATTAATTCATAATATTGGGACAACCCCAAGCTATGGGTAGCCTATGTTGGGGCTGAACCTCTAGATTAGGTCAACTTCCTCTTTGATTCTCACCTAAACAAATGATAAACTAATGATTCATGGGTAAAATGTTTAGAAAGGGTATAATGGATCCTAATAAAGTTAACTAGACAATGTATCAAATTTAAAAGGCAAACTCCTAAAATATTGAACCCAAACTAGATCAACAAAAGATAATCTAGCTCACACAACCTCAAGATCAAGATAATTACATAAATATTTCATAGAAGAGGTTAAAATTAGAACACTAATATAGACCTATAAGAAACATTAAAAAATCCCTAAAAAGGTTAGAAAGGAGGGCAATGGATGAGGAAGATTCTCCTTCACATAATGTCATCATGCATAACTCACAAACACAAACTCAAGGCAAGAGATAGGTTAAAAAAGAGCTTATATTTCATCAAGAGGTAGTTATTAAAAATTATTGATAGGGTTAAACATAATCAAGCTAAGGATACTATAAAATATCTCAAAGAGTTCCTTATCTCCTAGAAAGATAAAAAAATTCTAAAATCTGAGAACCCCCATAATGGGAATGAGACCAAGATATATAAAATAATGGGGAGGGAGAAATGGGAACAATGAATTGGAGAGTGGAGAAAAGTCATCAAGATCAATAAATAAGGTGGAATTTCCTTAATTACTTTATTTATGAATGCCTCGATCAATAAATGGACCTCCTTTTATTGTTCCAATAATCCTCAAGTTCCTCTCATTAGCTAAGAGATCCCACTAGAATACAAGGGATTTTTCCATGTGATGACAAAGTCTATTTGAGCAGAATCAATTATCTTAATTGTTCCTATAACTACCAATTCACCTCCTTGGGACACTAAGTCCACTTGATATGTTTATGAGGATTAAATAATTGAATCTTGAAACTGATAGTGCTATGACATGAATAGTAGTTATTACCTACTTTGTCGATGATGGATCTATGTGGACAAATGAGACCCTTTGCATTAATCATGTATCAGGTCCATTTTCATATTTGTATCATAGGTTCATCTATATATGTAAAACTAATCCAATATTATTGGTTTTCCTAGATACTTTATATTAATGTAGACCTATAAACTATGTATCCCCTTTTTTAAAATTATAATAGGTCCAAATAGACCCATTTTATCTCTACAAGGATCAAGAGTTAATATTATATATGGACCCTTCCTTCTTAAAAAAGGATAAAATAGTCACATAATGGACCTTACATGATACAAAATATCAAACCAAAGGTCCATATTTAACTCCAATACTAGTCACTTTATGTTCCTTATATCTTATTACATCAATGTTTCCCTTTAATGGAATTAGATCAAGATTCAATGAAAATAGGACAATTATGCAAGACATATTTTATTCTATCAAAAATGGATTTGTGACTTCCATAAAAATTCTTGGGCTCACCTTTTACTTATTGTCTATTGACCATAACTTAGAATATTAACAAATTGACCTTTGATTGTACCATCAATCTTGATATACAAGATTGAGTGAGAGCCATTGATATTGCCCTTGACTTGTCAACTTTGTCTAAGCTTATACCATGTATTGAATGTGCATTAGTTCTTAGGATTCACTATTAGTCTATAGCCTCATCCATTTATACCACATGTCAACCTCTTGATCCCTTTGACTATTTGAGTCATCTCACATTGTTGGATCATGATGTATGATGTAACATGGACTATTATATCTACTGAAACCCACTATTTGAAATTCAATGGATATTCATGAGATTAAAACTAACATTCATGATCCTATTAAATTATGTTTATGTGATCATGATTAATGTTCACATGATCATCAAATTTAATCTCAAAAGGATTTAGTTTGCTCAAGCTTAAACTTGATGTTATCACGAATGTCTTATGTTGCATGTCCAATTTTAGAAGCTTATAACTTGAGCTATAAAGCTAATGTGGGCATGAATATTTTAGAGGATGATCCTAGTATTTAAAACTACAATATTTTCATGATATGTTAGTTCATAGGGGCTTCTTAAGCAAGATAAAAATTATACAAGTGGACTTGGCCCATTTTCTCTTGTGTGACATCTTGGTGACAGTCTAGCTCAAAAACTTACACAACTCATATTTTGATCAATACTTCAAGGTTTTGATGGATTATTAAGGTTTGTGCGAATTGGTCCATTATTATAAATTCTTGAAACAAATGAGATCTTACTTGGATCCCTCTAATTGAATTATTGGACCCATTTTAAAGCCTTTGATCCACTATTTCCACATGAAATCTACTCAACTTTTCAAAGCTTGGTATGTGGGCCAAAAGTGGCCAACATAATTGGAAAATCATAGTTTTTGCATGCCTATATATGAAAAATAACCCATACCATGCTAGCTTATCCATTCTATTGTGCATGAAGTCTCTACTTTGGTCTAACATATTGACTTAGATCTAAAATTGGCTACCAATCCTACTCTAACCTCTATTGAATCAACACAAAGTACCAAATAAGAAAAAAATAAGATAGAATGCCCAAGACATTTATTAAAAGGGAAAATAACCTAGAATAAAATGGTAACAACAAAAAAATGTGATGTAAACTTCACTTAGAGGAATTTGAACAAAACTATCCTAATATATATAGCTTAAAACTATATGTAATTTCCTCCTAGATTAAAAGGAAAGTTTGATATCATTTTTGCCTCATGGGATGAGGAATTTAATGAGGCATGAATTTTTTGACCCTTGGTTTTTATGCCTTCTCCTTATTTGTTTTATCTACCAACTTCATTATCATGATGTTTAATGAGAACCAAGTAGCTCCAAATAGGTTAGCTATGTAAACCTGGATAGTCTAAAGTTCTTCATATGGCTCCTCAATTGTAACATCCAATGGTGGTCTAGTAATGCATACCTCTTTTATTTCCATAGTGATCTCAATAATATTGGGATTCTTTTTGGTTACACATTCTTCAAGATCATCAAGGAGCTCTATATATTCTGCCCAATCTTGGTCATTGTCCTCCATGGGAAATTCTTTGTTGACATTCTCAAGCACTTCATCCTCAACATGAAAAAGATCTTCAAGATCTTGAAAGAGATTCATCTATAAATACCATTAATCATTGTCCTCTCTATCATCTAGAACCACTACCTCTTTAGTATTCTCTTCTTGATGTATGAGGTCATCAAGTTGGTGTTCTTTATGTTGTAATACATCTGAGGGTGATTTAAAAATAGATAGAAGTATTGAGTCATCTCCAAGAACTATGCCTTCTGCCTTGTTCTCATGAGACTATTTTAGGGATGAAACTTCTTGAGGAGCATCTTGACCTATATTCTTGATGGTATACTCCATTTCATACTTGAGATGCTCATCTGCTACTTCATGATCAAATATGGAGTCTGCTTTAAATACCTTTTTCTTCAAGTCTTGGTCATATTCTTCATGGACAAATAAAAAATAGTCCTCAATATGTCCATCCTTATTTAAAAAGGTGAATTTTCACTTATGTTCACAAAATGGATTCCCTATGGTGGTATTCCTCATAATAACTCATGGAATCTTCCTGATCAGTCATAAATTTGATCTTCTCCTCTTCATTTACTTCCATCAAATAGATTCATTTCAATAAAGGGTGGGGTAGGAGGTTGATAGATAAGCTCATGGATTTAAGGTCAAGATTAAGATGTGATGGGGGGATGATAAGTTAGATATGGAGCATGGGATGTGATGGATGTTTTATGGATGGGTGTGTTAATGAAGGGAACCTTCCTTCAACTTGAAACCCTATGAATGGATAACTCTTAAAAGAAGTTATGGAGGGAAAGTATGTTAAGTCAGGAAATAGAATGAGTACCTTCTTATACTAGATATTAATTTTCTTGATGGCCTATTTGAGACACTTCAATAGTTTCAAACTACTCTTTAGTCTTCATAATTGAAGTCTCCTCCTTATTTTGAGAACATCTTTGGATATACCTCTAAGATGGGAAAGCTAGAGGTCTTTCTTTAATCTTCTAATTCTTGTTCTCTTCCTTTTTCCTTATCTTTAGATCTAACTCTCTGATCTACTTATCAATATTCTCTTAGAATATATTCTCTTTAAGGTGGTCAATGGCTACATGAAGATAAGGAATACAAGAAGATTCCTAAAGAGGGATGAGAGAGGTTTGCAAAGGTTTAGATCTTGTTTTATCTTGGTATTTCAAATACATATTTACCTCACTTTTCCTACCCCATGAATTTAATACTTGATTCCATCTTGAAACCTTAAAGGGCTTCATAAGGGGTTTTTTAGGAGTGATGGAGTCTTGGATCTCAAGAGTAGGATATTTAACAATAGTCCCTTTATTTTTTGGATAGCTCTCTTAGATATATCTCCAAAAATGGAAAGTCTAAGGAACACATGAAGAACTCAGTGTATTCAAAGGGGAACTTGGAATGGTCTCTTGAGGAGGAATGGATGGCACATAAGAAGGTTGAGGTGGTATATATGAAGGAACATAAGATTAGTGAGGTTGTAACTACTATTCCTCAAGGCCTTTTATCTTATATTCAATGCTTTAAATTTAACCACCTACATCCATCATATCAGTTGTGATATTTTTTTGATTTTCCCTCTCAATAGGTGCCCATTCTTATTTTATTTTCTATAATGACTCCCTCACATAATAGATCTAGTGAGCAGGGACATCTTGGCCATAATACTTTTGTGAGAATAATTATAGTGCATGTTTTTCAAGGCTTATTATAGTTAACCTAATTTCTAGTATAGATGGTCATGGTAGGGTTAATGAGAAGTTTTTCAAGGCTTATTATAGTTCACCTAATCTCTAGTATGGATGGTCATGGTAGGGTTAATGAGAAGTATTATGATGGGCTTGATATTCATATAAAGGATCAGGGCAAAATTCTTGCATATATGACTAATATTGGTCCTCATACTATTGGTGAGGATAATGAGGAAGGTAAGAGACATTTAATTGAAATAAGGATCATTAAAAACTTGACAAGGCTCCTCATAGCTTTGATAGAAATCTTGGTAAGGATGATTAGAATCATATGGATCATGAAGACCATATTGGGGTTACTAATAAGGAGATGGATAGTAGGGATATTCACCATAGTTTTCCATAGAAAATTCATATGTTAAATGAGATAAAATAAATTATTATAAACTTCATTAAGACATACCTTGTCTGATCATAACCAAAGTTTTGATTTGGAGTTTCTATTGGTGATGATGTGCTTATTTTTAAAAGATGATTAAAGTAAAGACACACCAAGATCTTTCTACTCTTTTAGACCTAGTCACAATGGGAATGCCATAGACTGTTATGAAAATAATGTGTACCCTTTCACAAGGTTATTTAATCTCTCTCCCATTAATTTATAATATTGGGACAACCCCATGTTATGGGTAACCTATATTGGGGTTGAACATCTAGAGTAGCCTGACTTCTTTGATGCTCACCTAAAATAATGATAAACTAATGATTCATGGGGAAAAGGGTTAGAAAGAGGATAAGGGATCCCAAGAAAATTAACCAAGTGATGCACCAAATTTAAAATGGAAACTCCCATAAGCTTGAAACCACACTAGATTAATAGAAGATAATACTAGCTCACACAACCTCAAGATCAATAAAATTGCATAAGTATTTCATATAATAGGTTCAAATTAGAACACTAATATAGACTTGTAAGAAGCATTGAAAAATCCCTAAAAAAAGTTATAAAGGAGGATAATAGATGAGGAGGATTCTCCTTCACACAATGTCATCATGCATAACTCACCAAACACAAACTCAAGGCAAGAAATAGGTAAATAAAGTCCTTATTTGCATCAATAGGTAGTTAATATAAACTTTTGATAGGGTCAATCCTAATCATGTTTAGGATACTTTAGAATATCTTAAAGAGTTTCCTATCTCCTAGAAAGATAAAAAAAGTCTAAAATCTAAGAACCCCCATAACGAGAATGAGACCATGATATATAGAAGAAGGGGGAGGGAGAGATGGGAAAAATTCATTAGGGAGTGGAGAAAAATCATCAAGATCAAGAAATGAGGTGGAATTTCATTAATTGTTTTTTGTATGCATGCCTTGATCAAAAAATGGACCTCCCTTTGTTGTCCCAATAATCCTCAAGCTCCTCTCATTGGTTGAGGCATCCCACTAGAAGACAAGGTATTGTTTCATGTGATGACAATGTGTTTTTGAGTGAAATTAATGCTCTTAATTATTCCTCCAACTACTATCTCACCACCTTGGGACCCTAAGTCCAGTTGATGTGTTTATGAGATATAGGATCAAATCCTTAAATTTTAAAACTAATAGTGCCATGCCATGAATGGTAATTAGTACCTATTTTATCGATGATGGAGCCATGTGGATAAATGAGACCCTTTACATTAATTACGTATCTTCTCCATTTTTATATATGGATCATAAGTTCATGTATAGATGGAAAACCAATCCAAGATTATTGGATTTCCTATAGTATCTATATTAATGTAAATAAATAGACTATATAGCCCCTCTTTATGGATTATAATAGGTCCAAATAGACCCATTCTATCTCTATAGGGAGTAAGAGTTCATTTTATACATGGACCCTTCATTCTTAAAAAAAGTGAGTGTGATCATAGAATGTACCCTGCATGATACAAAATATCAAACTAGAGGTCTATATTTTGCTCCAATTGTGTCCCCTCTATGTTATTTATATCCTACTACATCAGTGTGTTTGTTTAATGGTATTGGATCAAGCTTGAATGGTAATAGGATGATCCTTTAAGACCTATTTTATTCTATCAAAAATGGCTTCTCAACTTTCATCAAAAGTCCTGGGCTAAACTTTTGCTTATTGATTATCGATCATGACTTAGACTGTTGAAAATTTGACCTTTTCTCACAAAATTTATCTTGATTTGTATGATCAAGTGAGAGCCATTAATCTTTCTCTTGTCTTGTGAACTTTGTCTAAACTTACACCACATTTTTAATGGACATTAGTTCTCAAGATTAGCTATCATTCTATAGCCTCATGCGCTTATACCATGTGTCAACCTATTGAGCCCCTTGACTATTTAACTCATCTCACACCATTAGATCAATATTTAAAATGCAACATACACCATTAGATCTATTGAGAACCACTATTTGAAAACCAATTGCTATCTCAAGAGATTAAAATTGACATTTATGCTCCCATCAAATGATGTTTTTACTACCATCATTGAAATTCATGAGAAAATCAAATTTAATCTCAAAAGGATTTGTTTTGTTCAAGCTTAAACTTGATGTTAGTATGAATATATTATGTTGTAGGTACAACTTTAAAATATTATAACTTGAGCCAAAAATCTTGCATAGGAATGAATATTTTAGAGGATGATCCCGATATGTAGAAATACAATTGTGCATGATTTTATGGCTCATGGGGGATTCCTAAGTAAGATAAAAATTACACAAGTGGAGTTGATTTTTTTCTATTGCATGACATCTTGGTGATGGTCTGGATTAAAAAATTACATAGCTCATATTTTGATCAATATTTTAAGGTTATAATGGATTATTAAGGTTTATACAAATTGTTCTATGCTTGTTAATGCTTAGAACATATGAGAACTTGCTTGGATCTCTCCAATTGCATTATTAGACCATTTCTAAGCCTTTGATCCACTGCTTCCACATGAACTTTGATCAACTTTTCAAAGCTTGGTATGTGGGCCAAAAATGGCCAACAAGTCCTTTGGACCTTCAACAATATGATCCTATTCCAATATCATCTATCAAAAATGTCCCATACTTCACTCGGGACTAGTCTATAATCCCTTCTGAACACCTTAGAGATATCCAACTTTAATAATATTGGACATAATTAAGTAAAATGTGGCTATTAGTATATTGGCCATATATTTCAAAGGTAAGGCCTTAGAATGGTATATAAACCTTATTAATAACTCTATAACATCATAGAATTAGTTAGAGATGCCTTGTGTAATATATTTGAAGAAAAAAGTGACCATTTGTCACTTGAAAAATAGTAACCACAATCAAGAGTGCTCCTTATGAAGCTATGCAAGCTTTCAACAAGATTTTAAAAAACATGGGATAGGATTTCAATATCTATTAGGCATACTCTAAAATTTTCTTTCCTTTACTATTTGAAATCCCTCAATAGTGATATTATAGTAATGATCAAATCTATGGGAGGGAACACACTATCCAATGCTTATGAGGTGTCAAAATGAGTAGAAAATTATCTAGTTCAAGCTGGCAAGCTTACACCTAGACCAACAATGACTTTATTTTATAATACTAAACCACCTCCTATGGTTATTATTCCCCTTTTTGTTATCCCTCCTAAGCCAACACTTATATCCATACCTACACTAAAGCAAGAAAAATCTTCTACTAGTCAATCTAGTGATTCCCAAGAAAACAAGAATTTAAAAGAGCATAAAAACATGTTTCAATCTTTTGGGAATGATTTGGTCAATGTGAAGAGGCAAAAAACCTAATTAATTAGAACTTATGAAGCTCCATATCATCCTTAAAAACAACCTTATGAAGCAAATAGGCTACCCTACAAAGGGAATTTCCAAGGACAAGGCTAATAATAAAGATAAGGACAAGGGAAACATAACGATGTTAGGCAAATTCATTATAATCCAAATGCCAAAAGCACCTATACTACTATGGTCCATACTCAAAATAATATTTCTCAAGAATTTGAGGGTAACATGCCTTGGAATTAGTCTTTTTTATCAATCCATTATCCCAAATTCTAATTTCAATCGAGCTTTCAATGAGTAATAGCATCAAGGTGCTACCTATAGGTACAATCAAGGCCTTATAGATCATAATGAAAAAGTACCTAGGATGATAAAACTAGAAAAACCTCAATAGGGCCAAGGGTATAATGAGGGACCAAATTAGTTGGATGATATAATGGTGAATTATGAATAAGAATAATATTATGCAGTTAACTAGTAGGCTAATTCTAGCCAAGTATATATATTCTAGTGGTAGATAATATAAGATTCAAAAAAAGGAATATGGATGGTAACCAAGAAGTAGTCAAGCAAATTCCTACCATTGCTCCTTTACTATCAAAGCTAAAGGAACCTACTACTCCTCCAAAGGTTCCAATTGCTCTAAAGAATCAAAATTAAGAGACTCCATTTGTTTCCCAAAATACATAAGTTTTAATTAAAGTTATGTTTCCCTAAGCACAAGAAAAATTTGGTGGTTTTCCCATCAATATTATGGAACAAATTAAAAAATATAATCTGAGTTTTCTAACGTGGGACATGTTTTCTATGCCTAGTTAGGAAGACATTCTTCAAGAAGGATTGTCAAAGATCAATGTTTCGTATAATCCACTAAGTAAGGAAAATGTAATTCTCACAAATGCAACCAAAGGACCTAATGAAAGGAAATCAAAAAAAGTGGTCAAGCCTCTTCCCTTATACATTTCTATGATCATTGGTGACTCATTGGTCAACAATTTCATGGTTAACACTGGATCTAGTACTAAAGTGATGCCAAAGTCAATTATAGATTAGCTTAGTTTGAAGTATAAACCCCAATCTAAGGGAATCCTAAAACTTGATGGATCTTCCACCAAATCAACTAGCATCATCAAAGGTCTAAACTTGATCCTGCATGTTTGTCTTAGTGCTTTCATGTCTGAAAATGTGTTGATTCTAGATGTTCCTCCTTATTTTGATCTATGCTTATATAGAGACTTCACAACAAAAATTGGGGGTTATCTAGTAGATAATTGGTCTCACATGGATTTTATGACAAGGTATGGCACCAAGGTATCCAACAAAGCTGAGCTTATTACACAATTTAACATAGAACCTTATGGGCTAGATAACTCAAATATCAATTATTACATCCTAGATGAATATTACCACTTGGTTAGTTAAGAGTTAAATACTCATCCTAAGGAGATACCTAATATGTTCTTCAATGAGTTATGGAGTGACAATCAATTAGTTTACCCCTTGCAAGGTGTTGAAGAAAGAGACATGGGTGTATGCTAGTTGCATGAAGAGATTAAATACATGTATTCCCTCACTAAGACTCAAGAAGATACCAAGGGTTTGTGTAAATTGTTATTTGATGATTGAAGGATCAAACATGGGGTAGGTGTAGGAGCAATGATAGTTTCCCCTTTCAATGATAAGTATTTCTCTTCTTACATATTTCAATTTTGTTGCTCTTGTAATGTAACAGAGTATGAAGACCTTATACATTACCTTACATGGGATATTAAGAAAGAGATAAAGTATTTATAGGTATATGGGGATAGTGAGTTGGTAGTACATTAGATCAAAGCCCAAAATTTCATAAATAACCCCTTGATGAAATCCTAAAAACATAGAGTGTGTGACATCCTTGAAGACTTTGAGGCCTTTAACATCCAAGTAGTACCAAGGAACCAAAACCGACATGATGATAGGTTGGTAGCTATGAAATCTCAATTTGACCTCCCAAATGAATTGAAAAGGTCCAAAGTATAGCCACTTGTAAAAGTGGTAGTAAGACCATCAATGCTAGACAATGAAGCTCATTGGTAGGTCTTTGAGAGTGATAAACAAATTGCTCATTTTTTCTAGTAGGAAGTAGAGTTTTCATCATTTAACCAAGATAAATGTCAACATTAGTATGAGGACCAAATTTTTCAAATAAGGTCTCAAAATATTCCTAAGGGGCTAGCCACACTTGAATGCCTTTTCTATGTGGGATAACATATAAGGAAAGACAAGGTAGTGATGTCAACCAATGAAGAGAACTATGAAATAGTTTTTATCCTTAAAGACAAGTTTCTCAAGCTTGGAAAGGTAAGCACTAAGGTAGAGAAGAATAATTTCATTAAGTTTTGTATAGAATATGTAAACATATTTTCTTTTGAATACAATAACCTAATAGGTTTTGATCCCAAGCTATCCCAACACACTATAGAATTGGAGGCTAATTCTAAGCATATTAGGTAAAAGACAAGGTCCATCAACCTCAAAATTAAATAAATTATGAGGAAATAATTGAATAAATTGACTAATTCCTAGATCATATTTCCCATTAAGCCCTCCTCATGGGTATCCAACTTAGTTCTTGTAAAGAAGAAAAATGGGGAGATAAAATTGTGTGTTGATTTTAGGGACCTAAACAGGGTCTCCTTGAAAGATCACTACCCCTTACCATCCATGGAGAAAATTATTTAAATAGTTTCTATTTTAAAATGTTTCTCTCTTTTGGATGGGTATTTAGGGTACAACCAAGTATTGGTAAGGTAAACATATCAATATAAGACTACCTTCACCATAAAGTGGGGCACATATGCCAATCAGAATATGCCTTTTGGCTTATCAAATACCAGGGATACGTTTCAAAGAGAAATGGACATGGATTTCCAAATATTTCTAAATTAGATGGTATTAGTCTACTTAGATTAAATCATAATTTTCTCCAAAAAGGATAGTGAACACATAGATCACCTAAGATTGATCTTTAAAATATGTAGAGACTATGGGATCTCTTTAAATCCCAAGAAATGTGTGTTTATTGTTCATGAAGGCAAAATTTTGGGACATATTATATCAAAATAGGGATTGGCCATAAATCCTAACAAAATAAGTGCCATCTTGGCCTTATCTTTACTCAAGAATAAGAGGGGAATCCATAGCTTCCTTGGGAAATAAACTTTGTGAGAAGGTTTATACCTAGTTTTTCCAACTCAATCAAACCTATCACTACCATGTTGAAAAATATACAAGGGTTCGCTTGATCCAATAAAGGTAAAACAACATTTGAGGATGTAAAACAAGTTATAACCCAAGCACTCTCACTCATGAATCTTGACTTTTTAAGGGATTTCATATTATACGCCTTTTTCACTATGGATAATATACCAGCTATGTTGATGAAAAATAATAGTGAAGGACTAGAGTAGCCAATTGATTTTTTTCAATCAAGGGATTGAAGAATATGAGGTAAGGTATAATTTTATGGAAACAGGTTTTTGAAGATTTAGGAAGCCTAAAAAATTTTAGACCAATCTCTCCAATATCAAGATTCATCTTATGATGTCTCATCCTAGAGTGAAGGACTTCCTTCTTAATAAGGACTTGAATGAAAAGAGAGTTGGATGGATTACCAAGGTCATGGAGTATGATGTGGAGATCAAAGTCACTAAGTTGGTGAGAGCCAAAGGCTTATGTGAGCATATATTTTATGACCTTCATAAAGATAAATAAGTTATCTTGGTGACACAAAATAACTCACAAGCTGATGCACCTCCACCTCATAATAGCTATCTCTAAGATATGACATATTTTCTAATAATAGGTGAGTGTCCTCTAGGTATGGATAGGGAAAAAACAAGGTATTTTAGACTTTAGTCCATACCTTATACATTGGTTGATGGGGTCCTATTAAAAAAAGACCTCAATGGAGTGCTTATAAGGTACATAGATGATAACCAAGTGACAAGGCTCTTGGAGAAATTTCATTATGGACCTATAGGAGGTCATTTTTATCTATGAACTACAATAGTAAAGGTGATGTGAGTTATTTACTATTATCCTATCCTCTTCAAAGATGATTATGTATGGGTTATAAAATGTCAAAAGTTTTCTTTATTTGTAAGTAAACCAATATTGGCAACCCTTCCTGTCAACCCAATTCATTTGGAATAACCTTTCATGCAGTGGGCTTTGGACTTCATAGGGATGATCAATCTACCTTCTAGTAGAGAACACAAATAGGTACTTATTTCTATAGACTACTTCACTAAGTGGGTGGAAGCAATTTCCATTAAAGAAGCCAATGGTATATTAGTATTGGACTTCTATGACAACATAGTGACCAAGTTTGGTGTACCAACAACAATAATTTTAGATAAGGCCTTAGAATTTATTGGCATGACAAAAAGTGAATGGGCACTTCAACTAGGCATCTACCCTAGTACATCCTCCAATTACTACTCCTAAGGTAATAGACTGGTAGAGTCCATAAATAAGAACTTGATAGTGATTATGAAGAGGACCATGGAAGAGAACTGGAGAGTGTGGCACACAAAGTTAATAATAGCCTTATGGGCTCATAGAGTGATTCCCAAAGTTTTCATTGGAAACTTTTTGTATGTCTTGGTACATGGGAGGGAAGCCAAATTTCTCATTTATCTTGAGTTACCTACCTTGGATATATATCATCCACTTGAGTTGATGGAGAGTGAACCTATGAGCATGAGGATGGTTGAGATCATGGAGTTGAAAGAAACTAGGGACCTTGCAATGAAGACACTTGTGTCACATCAAGCTTAGGTCAAGAAAGCCTTTGACAAGAGATCCATAGCAAAGGACTTCAAATAAGGGAACATAGTCCTTAAATGAGATTTAAATAAGGCTAAGCCAAGAAACCATATCAAGTTTGATAGCTTGTGGAGTGGTCCTTATTTGATCACTGGTTGCAAACAACATAATGTTTTTTAGCTTGCCTAGTTAGATGGAGAGGTGTTACCCATCCTAGTCAATGACATTAATTTAAAGCCTTGCTATTAAAATATTTTACATCCATTGTATAATACTATACATATTAGAGTATATTTCATGTTTTCCTCTAAGTGCCTTATATACATTTATTTCCAATTATGTGTTTCCCTTCCACAAGTGCTTTGGGTACTTATTGCTATAGACTACTTCACTAGGTGGGTGGAAGCAATTTCCATTAAATAAGCCAATGATATATTAGTATTGGACTTCTATGAAAACATAGTGACCAAGTTTGGTGTACCAAAAACAATAATTTTAGATAAGGCCTTAGAATTTATTGGCATGACAAAAAGTGAATGGGCACTTCAACTAGGCATCTACCCTAGTACATCCTCCAATTACTACTCCCAAGGTAATAGACTGGTAGAGTCCATAAATAAGAACTTGATAATGATTATGAAGAGGACCATGGAAGAGAACTAGAGAGTGTGGCACAAAGTTAATAATAGCCTTATGGTCTCATAGAGTGACTCCCAAAGTTTTCATTGGAAACTTTTTGTATGTCTTGGTACATGGGAGGGAAGCCAAATTTTCCATTTATCTTGAGTTACCTACCTTGGATCTATATTATCCACTTGAGTTGATGGAGAGTGAACCTATGAGCATGAGGATTGTAGAGATCATGGAGTTGAAAGAAACTAGGGACCTTGAAATGAAGACACTTGTGTCACATCAAGCTCAGGTCGAGAAAGCATTTGACAAGAGATCCATAGAAAAGGACTTCAAATAAGGGAACATAGTCCTTAAATGAGATTTAAATATGGCTAAGTCAAGAAACCATATCAATTTTGATAGCTTGTGGAGTGGTCCTTATTTGATCCGTGGTTGCAACCAACATAATGTTTTTCAGCTTACCCAGTTAGATGGAGAGGTATTACCCATCCTAGTCAATGACATTAATTTAAAGCCTTGCTATTAAAATATTTTACATCCATTGTATAATACTATACATATTAGAGTATATTTCATGTTTTCCTCTAAGTGCCTTATATACATTTATTTCTAATTATGTGTTTCCCTTCCACAAGTGCTTTGGGTATAGTGTTGTTTTTTTCTTATCATTAGGCTTCAAGGGAAAGTTTTATGGAAAGGGGAAACCTTGTATCATTTTCATGATCATCTAGAAAGGAAATATTTGAGACTCTATTCCCAATGGATAGTTTGAGGCTACTAGTATCTATAATAGAAGGCATGTAATCCTAGGATGTCACCAGAAATGTTGGCCAATTTCGGCCTACATATAAAAATTTGCCTAGATGGGTCAATATTCTGGAAGTCTTGGGGTAGAATGAGAATCTGAGCATAGTTCCTATTGAGTGAATGATGAAATGACTTATAAACAGGTCTAGAATTGAAAAGTAAAAGGATATAATGGGTTCTTATGGTGTTAGGCATTTAGGGAGCATGAATTAGGTTTTATCAAAGTCTCATTATTTCATCATAGCTTTGAAGGGATAAAAATGAATTATACCAACCTAAAAGAAATAGACCATTATAACAAACTACATAGGAATGAAGAAGTCATTTCACATTTGAATTTTGTAAGTATGATTAGGAAGCCTATAAAATCCAAAATATCACATAGTGATGATGTATTTTGTGGCAAGAATGTTCCCTACAAATTTGGTATCTTGATGAGTTGTCTATCTCAAGATATAAGCCTTTGAAGTTGAACTAACAGAGTGGGACGTGCATTGGGATCTCAATTTAAAACCATGGTAAATATCCATTTTAATTCAAAATATTCAAAGGATCCTAAGGATAAATATAGAATTGACAAGCATCAAAATCTTGATCGAGTGGATCATAGATCAATGGCACATAATTAGTAGCTTGATATAGTGGGCCCAAATATTTTTATGATGCACATTCAATCATGCAATCAAAGATCAATGGTGATCTCAAGGTCAACAAGTCAAGATATCCTAATAGTGGATGTGAGATCAATAAATGTCATAATCACAATAAACCAAAGGATTAATGGTGTGAGTTTGATCAAGCTGATCAAGATCAATGATGTGTATTCAACCTTATAGAAAACTTTGATGTTGCATGTAGGGTAAAAAATTAAATGAGATAGATTTAACATAAGGCCACCACATGGTGTAAGTGTGTGAGCCAAATAAGGACTGGTAGTAGAATCTACAAAAAACACCCAAAGATGACAAGTTTCATAATCTAGAAACCTAGATCAAGATCAATGGCTGATGAATAAATTCAAAGCTAAGAGACTTAAAATGGAAATAAATATGATCCAAGTAAACCTAGAATAGGTATTTCAAAAGGACTACCATTAAAGCTTAGTTAGGATCTCTGATCAAAGATTTAGAACATACAAGGTCCATTTTTTGGGGTTGCAATATCATTTCATGACTATGATTATTATTATTTAAAGAATATCCATGCATATAATGAGTTCTCATCTTATATAAGGTTCAAAGTTATAATAGTTCTATTTAAACCTAATATAGTTCAAGAATGAGGCCATGTAGCCTACTTTTCTTTTCATTGACATGATAACTATAGGAAAACCAATAAATGGATTGGTTTTCATTTATAGTAATACCAATACTCATAATTGAATTAGGGGTAGATGGGTGATTATGGAAGAGTGTCTCATCCTTCAACTTAGTCATATCCTTGACAAATTAGGTACCTAGAGCTTCTCAAAATAGATAGTCATGGCTTTGTTAGGTTCATGGATATCAAGATTTTGTATTTATAAGCAAGTCAAGTTAAAGATGGCTTAGAATTCCATGAAGAGATATGGTGTTTGGATAATGTATTTGGAGAATTTAATATATTTTTAGGGTCTTTCCCTTCATAGTAAGATCATGACTCATCATCCTCGAGAATTCTTTGTCTTTTAGTATGTTTTTCAATCAATGAGAAAGCTAAAAAGCTATTGGGATAAATAAAAGTCATTTGATGATGAAGGATTAATATTTATTGGATAAAAATATGGTTGATCATTCATTAATTAATGGTGGTAAATCATATATTGGATTTTATATGGCATGATCCCTCTCTCTCTTCTCCCTTTTCTCTATATCTCCAATTTTCTTCCCTATTGTAGCTCTCTCTCACTTTGGATAATAAATTTATTATCTCATTTTTGAAGAGCAAGAGAATATTATTTGGTAAGGCTAGACCTTGTCAAAAAATTGTATGTAAGACCTATTTAATCAATAAAGTACTTTCTTTACCTATCTCTAGCCTCTAAACTATGTTTAGTAAGCTTGTGCATGATGACATTGTGAAGGAGAATCTTCCATGTTCATTGTCATTTTTTCTTTCCTATTTTTGGGTATTTCAAAGTTAATTTTAGGTCTTCTCTTGTGTTCTTTATACCATTAATTTATGTTAGGTATGAATCTTATAACTCCTCCTTGCTTCATTCATTGCTTCCTGATCCTAGTTCATGAAATACTTATGTAATTAGCTAGCTTAGGAGATTATATGAGCTAGTATTGTCTTATGTTTCTTTAGTGTATGTTTCATGCTTATGAAAGTTCTCATTTAAATTTGGTGCATCACATTTTTATATTTCTTAGTAACCCTTTTCCACCTTTTTAACCCTTTTTCAAGCATAATCATTATGCTAGGGGATCCATCAAGAGGAATTCAACCTTATCTGGAGGTTCAACCTCACCATATAATACCCACATCCTGGGGTTGTCCCAATATTGTGATAAGGAGTGGGGTATATTTAATAAATCCTATACAAGGGTGAAATTTCATGCTATAATAGTTTTATTAAAAGGTTTTCATGAAAGTATGAGTCAATCTTAACATCTTCATATTGAAAGGAAATATTATTTCACCAAGATTGGATGGCAAGATTTGATAACCTGAGGCCTAATTCTTAGTAAATTAATTCACATATGTTTATAGGACCACCTTCATCATGTCAAAAAATTACATTTAAATTATTCATTGGTGGGACATTGTCAACATGTAATTCACAAGCTTGCATTCCAATCGAGTGTTGTAAGAATTTTGTTAGCATTGAATGAGTATTATCATTTCTGACACTGTGATGATCTAAACATTTAAATTTAAATATTCATGCCAATGTAAGGAGTATTGGATTGAATAATATATAAAAAAATTTCATGTTAATTAAATGACATAGAGATATTACGTAGATAAATTCATTTTCACCCTATATCTATTAGAATATGTATCTCTTGACTTAAAAATCTTTGGGTAAATATTATCACAATTCCTCTAAGATCAAATCCAAGGTGAAGATGAAGCATTATCCCTCTTCTTCATTTATTATCTTGAGTAAAATTTAGTCTATGAAAAATACACCATATCAAACCCATTCATAGAAGCATAAAATATATATCAAGGGATAAAATCCTAAGAAGACCACAAAACACTAGAATGTTGATGCACCTTCAACCTTAAAAAAATTCAACAAGAAATTTGGTGATAATTGGTGCCACAAACATTGCTTCCACACACATTATGACTATGAATGTCACACACATCAATACTTGCTTGTATAATATACATCAAGTCCTATATATATGGATGAAATTGATCTAATTATACTTATATGAGCACCATGGCCATTTCCATATATACCTTTGAGGAGAGAAAATACCTATTCCACACTAGGTTTTGGGTGAAGGGTTAGATAATTAACATTATCATTAATAGTGGGATCTATACGTACATCATTACATAATAAAAAAACCAACACTTAATACTTGTCACTATCAAACATCCAAGCCATAATCCTTGGGGTGGCTTCAATAAGGGAAAGGTATATAGGTCTGGGGGAAATGCACATTCCTATACAAAATCAAGTCTAGGGAGGACAAAATCACTTGTGGCATTGGGTATCTAAAGGTTTGTGACATCTTGTTAGAAAGACCATATTTCTATGACTGAGATGATATATATCAATCCAAATTACAATGGTGGACTGTATGCATTAAATATTACTTTTTCAACCTCTTAAAATTAGATCCAATGAACAAATTTAATTTGATATTTTACAAAAAATGTTGTAATCTCATCTCAAAGTCACAAAATGTCATGTTACTCACATTATAACATAAGACACATATGTGGGACAAGAATTAGGAATTTGTAGTGAAAATAACATAATAATTTTTGTAATGACAACAAATTGAAAAGTTATTGAAGTAGCACAACAAAGTCTTCATATATATTGAAGTTAATCTCATAAAATATGTCGTAAATCACCACATATATTTGGTTATACAATAATTTCTTCTAAAAACTTTTTTTACTTCATATAAATTTTGTAGAATGATGAATTCTAATAGAAAATATAAGAGCTCCTTGATTAGAACATGATCAAACACTACTCTTCTCCTTTCAAGAGTTTGATAGTCATCAAGTCAAGAAGGATGGGACTTAACACATTGTATATAATATCACATAATCAAAAAAATGATATTGAATAATCCTTAACCACTATAGTGTATTTAAGACATCTTGGACTAGATTTGAGGTGCATAATAATTCATTAAGATTGAACTAAATTCAAGTTACCACTAGGTAACAATCCATCATAAAGATGTTTGGAAGATGTATTTTAAGACATGATAATTATTATACAAATGGTTTATTATGAATTATAGCTTGACCAATGCAAAAATAAAATTCATGAGATTGATGGAGTACTTAATTAGGACCTTTCTCAACTCCATCATCATCTGCTTGGATGACACACCCATCTTTAACAAGTCTTGGGAGGAACATATGTATCACATCTCATGCATTTTAGACACTTTCTCATTAAAAAAAATTTACAATCCAAATTGATGAAGTGTATATTTGGAGCTACACATATATATTTATTGGAATACATCATTAATTATGTAGGGATTCATATAGATCCAAAAAATATCAAAGTGATCTAGGATTAGCTAACTCCAATAAATCTCATAGAATGTATAATTTTTTTTAACTTTATAACTTTTATTTTAGGTCTAACCTTGGTTTATTTCACTTATCATATCCTCTTATCCAAATAACATGTATTAAATCTAAGTTTAACTAGACTCATGTGAAATAACACACTTTCAAGGTTCTCAAGAAATGCCTCTATGTAGTGCTTGTTATCATAATGTCTAACATTACACATTCAAACTTTGCACTAATGTAAATTACTATGCAATAAATGAAATTAGAAAGAACACTTGAAGGATTTATACTAAAACATCAAGCCTCTGTGATATGGTCCTTACATCATTTTTTTGCATAGTTGGTGAGAATGTTTTTTTTATTGATCTTCATTCATACTTGGGTATGCACCTAGTATTGAATATGAATATATTAGTTGTACTTCCCTCAAATTATTGAGCCAAAAATGACACAACATACTTATAATATGGATCTAAAACCCTTGCACACCATAGATAAGGATAAGATTATTGAAGTGACAAACATACACACCTACCATGACATACATAAACTTTTCAAAGTGGTCAAATCAGGGTATTATGTGGATAAATATATGTGGTACAACTTTTATAAATTTCAAGCTTAGTTGATGTAAACACGTAATGATGTAATGGAAACCATTTATATGTAGTAAAATTGAATGATCTATGCACAAGTGTATACAATTATGATTTCCATAGCTACATAGTCTACACACCCATTAATTTAGAGTTAATTTATAGCACACACTTCATAGTGAACACACAAGTCTTCTAACATCTTTGCACACCACTATATTAGCATGCAATACTTCACTTTTACATAGAACATACTGAGTCTTGTAAAAACTTTGTGAAATATTACATCCTATGCAAGTATTTCCTCACTCAATAACCATATTTCATCTTTATTATATACTCTTGTATATGAACCACTTTGTGTGAAACAAGTTTGCACGTTAACCACATGTCAACTCATTCCTTCCACATGGGTGTCCAAGTGAAAATTTTTAATTTTTTAAAACATATAATAATATTTTAGAGTAACCACCTACCAAAAACTTGGAATAATTTTGACTATCATGTAATTGGAAGATGAAATGATGTGCAAGAATTATTCATTGTAACTATCACCACTTGTAACTATCTTCTTATATTTTTAGTATAAATATGTAAGTTACTCAAGCACCCAATGGTAGACATCCTTGAGAGCCAAACTAAACAATAAGGGTTATAATCATGTCCATAGTATCTAATATATTCCATACACATCTTTATTCATATGTTTTATCTAGGAAAATTAAAGATGTGTTTCCTCTTTTGATCAAAATAACTTCACATTCCTAGCCTTTCTATAACATTATACACCTGTGTAGTTATTCCATATTATTCTATATTGAATAAAAGTTCTTTAAATAATTTTGGATTTAGTGATATAAAAAAGTATAAAACTATTAAAAATCATATTGTATAATATATGTTGTTTACCATACAACTTTCATTGCTAATCAAGGATTTGTTTCACTTAATATATAAATGACTAAGGGAGAAAAAACTTAGATGGTATATTATTATGTGTTTATCACTACTTACACACAATCATCTAAATTAATATGAAATGGATTTGTGATCACTCGGATGAAGATACTAGTTACCAAAATTTTCTAGAATATTGTGGTTGAATTATAAAACACATATGCTAACCAAATATATTCATTGTCTACTATAAATTATCCCTATTAAATTTTCCAATATGTTCTACCATATATCACTATTCCTACCTATCAAGGTGATTTATTCATAGTTTTCTTTCCTCGGTCCTATGCAAAGATTTAGATTTTTTATACCTTTTCCATGAAACCCTAGTTTAGCATCCCTTTTAACCATTTTATAATTTTTTTGAATGGTGAAAATAAAAAGGGATTCAGTGAAATAAATTTGAACATTAATAAGTATAATAGGTTATTTTAATACTTAGTTAAAAAATCATTTTAGGAGTTAAAACCTAATTTATTCAATCCTATTTTTTTTCAAGTTTTGTGACTATAATTTCAAGGTTAAATATTTAGACACAACCATGATACAATTATCTATTTAATCCTCACAATTTCCCCCTCAATGTTTGATTCTATGTTAAATTTTATTAGTCTTATAGGAAAACGTTAATTATAGGAATTATGACTTAACCTATTTATTGTTTTAAGGGAAGTATCCATGTAAATGTACTCAAATAACACCCTTTTCCATTAACCAATTTAAAGCTATGTATAATTAGTTTGATGGTTCTTTTATGAGTCATATCATGGTGAATTTTATACATGACTATCTTGATGACCCTAATATCTCCTACATATTAGATACATTTATTGTTTATAAATGCATTATTTATATTTGATTAATAGATATTACCATTATCTAATTTTTCAATCAAGTAAAATATTGTGTGTATGTGTGTGTTTTAACTATTTTACAATGTAATAAGTAAACATATTACTTGATACAAACATTAAGGCATAGTTATATTATTTTTATGCTTGTATGATAAAGTAATTTAACAATTGCATTTTTATCTTTGGTATACATAAAAATAAATACATACACAACCATAAAAACTATTCAAAAACTTGAATTTATTTCTAAGCATTCAATACATGTTATAGTAGAATACATTATTAGAAAAACAACTACAAGTCCATCTAACTTGTATTCATATTTATGTATATCATAAAAAAATTGAAGACATATTAACCAACATGCCTATAACTTAGTATAACCTTAATTCAGATTAACCATGGATATATTAATTCATTTGATACAAGTGTTTTATAAATGCATCATACTTACAAGAGTGTCAAATTTCATGTGGAAATATAAAATCTCATATCTAAAAAAAAATTCATATAATTTTGGCATCAACAAAGTTTAAATGTGTAAAATAAGTTATTCAACATTCATTTATTTATGATAATATTGATGTATTATAAAATAAAATTAAAATACACAAGCATTAGCTTTATTACCAATAATAAGCTATTTAAATAGATCAAAGAATGCTACAAAAAGGGAAAACAAGTTGAGAGTGATAAAATAACCACTAAAAATAAGCTTAATTAACCTTTGTAGAATATCTATAAGAATAGGTAATAGCCAAAAAAACTATAAATAAAACCTAGTATAATGTTGTGATATATGATTATATTATCAAACTATTATATTACCCTCATTATTAACCAACTAAAAAAAATTCAAGCTTATCTCTAAAATTTATAAATTTATCAATAGGTTATTGTGTGTTTGGATAATAATAAAGACATATTTCCTCATTATTAACAAACTGGTAGATGTAGTGGTGTTGAAATTAAATGTGCTTTATTATAGCATGAAAATTAATAAAGGTTCAGTCATTATATCAATAGGTTATTGTGTGGTTGGATAATAATAAAGAGATATTTCCTCATTATTAACCAACTGGTAGATGTAGTGGTGTTGAAATTAAATGTGCTTTATTATAGCATGAAAATTAAGATTCTTCACCAACTTTAAAACACTTTAGTTATCATAGAAGATAAGTGTGGGTACTGATGAATCAAGTTGAATATAATCTAGTATTGTTTAAATTCCATATTAATTCATGGACTGCACTAACAAATCCTTTATGTATGCAATGAATTAGAATCAATTTACAACTTATCATACATAGTGAATTCAAAGATTAGAAAAGGTAATCTTACCAAAAATTCATTACATAGCTATTTATATCAGGACATGACCAATTCAGATCCACTTAACCCAGCCAAGGAAAACATTACTACACAACATCAAAAGAGAGGGTTCCAAAGCCTATAGGTAAATGATACAATGAAATAACCATAGCTAGGCCTATAATACATAAAATAAATCTAATATAGTTCTCACTAAAGCTTATGGTACAAAGGGGAATGGATAAAAAAACAACATATAACAAATAAGAGAACTCTACTTAAGTCAATGTATAGGTAAAGTAAGGAGTAAAACATTCATCTTATTATTTTGTGAAATATATATGTACCAAATGAAAGAGTAAAAGCTAGGAATACTTAACTTTGGATGAACTTGTCATACCTCAATCTCTTTCTTGGCCAATGGTGCTTTGAAAGAGGTTGTTGTGGTTTTATGAGTATCACACTATAAAAATCAACTCTATGATAAAATACTCCTACTTTACATCCAAGACTTTTCCACAAGACAAGCTTCTTTAATTCCAAGGAAAAACCCTTAGAAATGACACCACAAGTGTAGAATTAGTAGAATTATGAGTTATAATAATGTGTAAATTGATGTTACTCTATATTGGATTGAATTAAATGGGTATTTATAGCCAAATATTGGCCATAAAACCTCTCAATAATTTAGCCAACATGATCAACAGGCTCAATATTTTTAGCTGGGAAAGACATTTGTTAGGTTTCAAACTATTTTAATTAGGTTGACCTTGTTTCATAACATGTGTTTTAATCCTAACAAGATTGACTAGGCCAACATAGTAATAAAATGAATAAAAAATATGTTTTTTTAGTTAGGGGTTGTTTTAGAAGGGGAGTTACTTAGAGAAGTGGGTAAATGGGTTTTAATTTCTTAGGGATTTGGATAAAAGTGACTTGTATTAGTTTTAGGTAATGTTATGGGGACCAAAAATATTTCAAAGCACCAAAGGTTTTCCCACCCCTTTCCCAATGCACCCTTTAAGGCATGAACAAAGAGAAATTAAAACTTAATAGGTTCCTACAAGAGAAAAAAGCATCAAGAAATGATAAAGTTTTAAAATATTATGTGTATACATATGCCCCATTCAAATCTCATCACGTGCCACATAGTTTTAAAATGTGATGGTGCTTCAAAAAAAACATAGAAATGTACAATGTTGAGCTAATAAATTGTAGTAGAAAGTGGAAAGTAGATAAAATTAAAGAATTAAAAGATACAGACCTTCACTTACCTTGTTTTTGTGAAATAAGGGCTGTGTGAGAAGTATGTTGAAGAGGATTCCAATGTATATAAAAATATGTGGACTTAAAAAACAAGATATAAATTGATTTTTTTTGGAAAAATCTCTACATTGATAGGATTTCATAACTTCTTACTTTTTGGAAAAAGATCTTGTAAAAACATAGTTTTATGGAAAAGATGGAATTATTTGACAAATAGTTTTTAGATAAATAATATTTTTATTTTAAATATATAATATAATTCTAATTATTCATTTTAATATTTACTATTTTGAGAAACTAGAGCTCTATATGACTTGGATGAGTGATAAGAGAGACAATGACACACATGCAAGGAGCATGAGTAGGAGGATACATTGTAGATACCATGAGCTTAATCTAGGAATGGGGTGTATTTAATATGAAATTTTATCATTTTATGTGTAAATGAGGTATATTTTGAAAAATAGGTGTTGGGGCTAATCTGTGTAGTAGAATTTACCCCTTTTTGTGGTAGAGTAGAAATCAAGACAAAAAAATGGGTAGGGTTCAAAGAAGGGAAATTTATGTATAGGGAATTAATGATAAGTTATTTAAAAATCACCACAAAAAAAATGTGATTGGTCAGGTTGATATAGTTTTAAATTGGCAGGTTGATTTTATTGGTTGATTGCATATAATAGAGCTAATCTAGTTAGTTTTAGATTAAGGTAAAAATAGGTTTTGAAGGGACCCCAAAACCCTCAACATCAAAAAAGATAAAAACCATAAAGCACAACCGATTTTCAAAAAAGGAACCTGAAACCAGAACAAACCAAACCAGGTTAAATAGGAACCTGAAAACAATAGAAAAACCCTGAAGAAACAACTGACACAACACAGAACGGACCGTCTACAAATAGGATCAGCATCCTAAAACCTCCCATACAAATGAGGTTATAAAAATTATTTATTTTTTACACGATCGAAGATTCATATCTAGAGGGGGGACCAAAGGCTTAGACTTCTTCCTCTTAACAGCTGTCTATCCATCCTCTACCTTTGCTGCCTCAGTCATCCATACCTCAGAAGATAGTGATCCATGAAGCCCAGGGGACACAGATGACTCAGCAACATCCTTTTGAAAACCAGCCACATTCTGGCTCTTAGGTAGTTCCTCCACAACAGGGGGAGAGACCAAAGCCTCCTCAACAACTAGCTTAGAATGATCATTATTCCCAATCTCCATAGGACCATCTATGGAATCTTTCACCCGTGAATCCTCCTCAATCATCAGCTCAGAATGGATACTATCTTCATTCTCAGAATCAGCCGGATCTTCCATTGGTTGTTTAACCATGTAATGTTTGGAAGAAGCTTCAGACCACCAAGAAGGTGGTCGTCTGGACTTAGATTTCCCAGCCATACAACGAGCAGCAGTATGACCTTTCAAGTGACACTTTCTGCACCGGAAAGGTACGCCCTCAAAATCCAACATTTGTGTCCAAGTACCCCTTGAGGAGTCTAGACATATCACCTCTGGTAAGCCCTTAGAAACATCCACCTCAACCATTAAGCGTGCACAGGTCGAATGGTAACTATTCGAAGTATCCACAAATAAAAAGTCTCCTATAGCATTCCAGATGGTTTTAAAAACCGATTCATGCCAAAGATGTATTGGTAGATTTGGGAGCCGAACCCAGATAGGGAACTTGCTAAAGGTTTCCATCAATGGATTAAAGCTAATCTAGTTAGTTATTAAATGGCTGACTATGAATATGTTAGCTAATCTAGTGTAATATTTTATAGGTGGTGAACTACATCTATAATGGTTGATTTAGTAATTTATTATGTGGCCAACTAAATATAGGAAATACTTGTCTATATTGGTTTAGTGGCTGATTTGATATGAAGTGGCTGATGTAGTAGGGTTGGTTGGCCAAATTTGTATGAAGTAGTTGATGTAATTATGTTATTTGGATGACTTTATAGGAAGTGGTTGATGTATTTTTATTATTTAAATAAATTCATATGAAGTGGACAATGAATTTAAAGTTGATAGTGGTTGACATAGCTAGATACATGGCTGATGTAGTAAAAAACATATTCATAATCGACATAATTAGTTATGTGACCGATATAGTATAAAATGCTAAAAAAATAGATAGTATAAGTTGATGAAGTAGTTAATTTAGATGTAAATTCATGTATTGTAAATTTTTTTAATGTAGTTTGATGATTATTTAGTATATATAATTTCTACGTGATTTTTTATTTGATATTTTATAGAGGATGGAGGACAGATGGATGGTTATGGTATAGTAGCTCATCATGATATATTAGATGATGTGTTACCACAACATGATGTTACAGATATAATTGATACTTTTATACCTTTTTCTCCTGATCATGTGACTTAGTTTCAATTAATAAATGAGGAAACATGAGATATGTAGACATGGTGAGATATTTTACATGTGTCATTACACCTAAGATTGGGTGATGAGGAGCTTCAATCATGGTAAACATTAGTTGAGGAGTGAGCCACTCATTTGGATACATCCATAGATTTAGCATGTGTATAACTCTAGTTGGTTGATTTATAGGGATAAATTAAGGGCTTGAATACACATACATAATATCTAAAAAAAACTATTCATAGGTGGAAATGACAAGCATCTATGGGTAGTGTTCCCATCCACCATTAAATAGATAGGGTGGATCATATCCATAGAGTTGAGATTGTATTATGCTGATAACATTTTGTATTGTATTAAAATTTTAAACCATTGATATATAGATATATATATTGTTATTTATGACTCATAGATGTATGTGTTTTATTTATAGCACATGTGTTAATGTTTGATATATTTTATAAGATAACATGTGATGTATATTGATTTTTTTCTAGTAAATCTGAAAAAAATGCATGGTAAAAAAGTGATAAAAAGTGTAAAATGTAATAAAAATTTAATGTAAAATTAAAATTTCATGTAAAACACACTATATAATGCATAAAACATGAATTTATAACAAATATTAAATGATGTGTAAGACACATGAAATCATGTGGGGAAGCATGCAAAACATAAATGAAAAAATAAATTGAAATGTAGAACACACCAAATCAAGTTGGGAAGCATGTAAAACATGAAAGAAAATGAAATATAAAGTAAAACAAACTAAATATATTTGGGAGGCATGTAAAACATACAATGAATTTCAATATAAAAATAAAATAATGAGTAAATTGGAAAATATAGAATCTAGGGTTTGTGTTAATCGTTCATTTAGAAAAAGTATAGTTGTTTTGTGATGAAACATGGTATGCAAGGTAACATTAAAATAGTTATTGAACTAGAAAACATAAAATATAGGGTTTATGTTAATAAATAATTTAAAAATAATATGGTATGAGCTTTAGGATATTTTTTTATAAAATCTTGGTCCTATCCAAGGTCTCACACTACAACTCACAAAAGGTAAGCCAATGAGGTTAGTGATAATTAGGGTGAATGTTTAGGGAAAAACAAAGGAATATTTGTGAAGAAGGATTGGTCTTGTCTGAGATATTACATTATAACTCACAAAAGGAGAATCAAATGGGTGTGATCAAATAAAAATAAATATTCTTAAATAAATAATATTAGGAATATTATAATGAAAAAGGGAGTGGAAAAATCATGGCATATGTTTTTGTAATAATCCTTAGTAGACTTGATACATACTAAGAAAATATGTAAGTATTAAAAATTTGTTAGATGATAAATTCATAAATTTTTTAGTAGATAATAATGACAGAAATAAATGACAGAAAATAAAAGTGCGTACCTGATATGTAGCACTGTTCTGCACAGTCACCGGCGTCGGTCTCTGTGGTGCCGACGTCGGTTAAGGAAGGTGCCGACGTCGGTTGAGGTGCCGTCATCGGTCGGGGTAGTGACCAGCGTCGGTAGGGGTAGGTTCTGGATGAGTTGCAGAAGGCTTTGGGAGAGTCGGGACAGGTTCTTGACAGGGTCAGGGTAGGGTTTTGGATAGAGTCGGGTCAGGTTCTGATAAGGTCAGGGCAGGGTTTTGGACAGAGTCGGGACTGGGTCTGATAAAAGACAGGGTTTGAGAGAGTCGGGACAGGATCTGGGCAAGGTAAGGTCGGGATGATAGAATTGATAAAGAATAACCAAGGAAGAAATAAAACAAATAGAATAAATACTTACCTGCTAGAAGACGTGATGAAAGCCATAGTTGAAGTTATCTGTGCAGTGCCGGATTGAATGCAGATTAGTTGATGCCGAGAGTGGGTTGATGCCGAGAGTGTTGATCGTGAGAGTGTTGATGTCAGAGTTCGCAGGTTGATTGAATGATTGCTCGGGTTTGATTGATCAGCGTTTCAAATGGTCGAATAGCGTTCGGGATTGGGTCTCGAATGGTTGGCGGACGCTGATGAAGGCGGGGGACGGTTCCAGAGATGGTTCATCAACCATTTTGGGAAACTGAATGATAACTGATAACGGATAACGGCAAGGTGACCGACGTCGACAGGATTACCAACATCGGCTGATAGGTGACTGACGTCGGCGACATCAGCCGGGTAAAGACCGTCGTCGGCAGATGCATAATGGGGATAGAGTCTAGCTTTAGCTCTGTGCTCATTTTTACATGCTACCAGGGTCAAGGTTGGTGGAACAAGTGATCGACAAGGGTTCAATAGGCGAAGAAGAATAAGACGGGGAATGACCAGGGGAGTCGACACGATTTCGGTGTCTACATTTGACCCTTTTTGTCTTGTTGGTTGTTCTGGATGAACTGCAAGACAAAAATAGGAGGGATTGCCCCAAGTGAGGGATAAGGTTGATTTCATCTTGTTGGTTGTTCGAATGAACCGCAAGACAAAAATAGGAAGCAGAATGCCCCGAGTATGGATAAGGTATTCCCCCTCAAAGCAGGAGTCGAGGGAAGGGAACCGGGAATCGGGTGCTGATTTGACAAAGAGTGGATGAAAAAGGGGTGAGGGTGAACGCTGCAAAGGTCGTGATTGCGTGCATACCACTGCACGAGATGGTTAGGTCAAAGTGTCGCAGGTCAAGGGTTGAGGAGTGCCAAAATTGAAGTAACCGGGCCCCAGCATTTAGTCATCTGCTGATCGGGTCACTCAATCTAAGCTGAAGCTCCAAGTGGGTCATCACGTTCCAAGTATCCAGGGCTCAGGAAGTGCTCCTAGAAACATGAAAAAGTCACAAGTAGTGTGGATCAACTGGCTTGCGATCCTATACTTGTGAGGGTCCAAAAGGTCTACGCACAATTCTGCTAACCAGTCATGAGGTAGCATACATGCAAAAACAACCAAGGCAATAATGTCTTGGAAGTGGTCGAGGTCAGAGGAGATAGGCATGATCTCCAATGGTTGGTGGTCGATGGATGGAGGAAAGGATGAAAGGATGCGGCCGAGCTAACCCCAGAAGACCCCATGTCAACTGAGTGCTGCCTACATAGCCCTGGTGATAGGGCCTCAGGCCGATGTAGTTCTCCCTAGAAGGGAGGGAGGGTCAAAGGGATGGAAATGGGTCGTGGTGAAGGGCAAGGTTATGGTTAAAAGAAGGCAAGAAGGTTTTTCCATCAGAGAGACGAACAAACGAGAATGGTCGAGCTAACCCTAGAAGATGGTCGTGTCATCTGAGTGCTGCCTACATAGCCCCTGTGGAAGGGCCTCAGACCAATGTAGTTCAGACAAAGGGTCTGAGTAGTAGACAGGTGGTTAAAATAGTTGATAGATTGGTCATGGTTATGATGAAATGATGAGGAAAAAAAAAAAGATGTTGCAGCCTTTTCCAAATGGTGTATTCTGCAACATTGATTGATGGGTTTTTCATCCCTAGCAATATTCCATATGCGTGATGGATGTATGCTAAAAATGAATTGAGGTCTATTTATGCTTCAGCAAGTATTGGTTTATGCTGAACATAAATTGCGGTGGGTCGATAGTTTCCATGTGTATTGGTGTTCATAGAAACTAGGGTGAATAGGCTAGGTCATGTTGATGGTCTGAAAAGAGAGTTGAGCTGAGTCGATTGACAAGTGATGAAGGTGAATGTGACCAAAGTGCAGAAGAAGTGAAAAGCATATTGCTCTTTCATTGACAAGGACCAAAAAGATAGCATAGATAGGGGTTATGAGAACCAAGAGCCCCATTCATGCGTGATGTCATTGACCATAATTATGTTAGAGCGGTAATCGAATCACTTAGACATTAAAGTGAGCTCGAAGTCCCTTGAGCAGGTAATAGGAGGAGGAAAGAGGGTAACCCATTTTAAGAGCAGAGATAACTATGCCATTTTTTATAGGAGACCCTGAGACAACTACAAGCCAAGTCCATGACCCGTTTTTTTTTTTTTTTTTTTTGGCACAGACTGATCAATGCGGGAAGCCTGCATAGAGATGTTATTTGCTTGATGGTCAGTTTGTGAAGCTGATCAATGCGGGAAGCTTCTAAAATAAGTGCTATTTATTGCCAGATTAGTCATAGCCATCCTTCGAGGGAGTGGTCTAGATTTTTGTTTAATATAAAGGCTTTTGAATAGCTGTCCTTCGAGGGAGCAGTCTATTTATTACAGCAATGATAGTACAGCTGTCCTTCGAGGGAGCAGTCTGTTTTTTTTGATTTTGATATTGATATAGTGACCATGGATATGTTTTGACATCTTGATTTGTTTTGTATAGAAGTGTGAGTCATGGACAAGATTATAGAAGGTCAAGGACTCCCTTTTATTAGGACAAAGCATCCATACATCATAAAAGGGTTATAGGAATTGTTAAGAGGAATAGGGTTGAAAGGAAGTAGGACAAAGAGGACGGGGATTGCTCAAGGGACGAGCTCAAGTTAAGTGTCAAGTGGACGAATACTCGACTAGCAGTAGAACGGTCGCAGATGCAACGCATTAAGAGGCTCAAGGTCTGATAAGTCCCTGGTGTATACTTGTGCGTGATAATAAAAGGTCCGAGCCAATTAGGAGCAAACTTGCCCCATTTGCCTCTTTCCAGATTGGTCAGGTGTTGATTGATGAGTGGATGTGAAGTTGGTTGATATGGTTGTTGATTGATTGAAAAAAGTTGAATGTTTTGATAAAAAGGTTGGGTCGAATGTTTGGTTGAGATTTGGTCATTTGATAAGTGGTCAATGGTTGGTCGAGGGTTGATTGGTTGGTATTTGGTCTTTGGTTGGGTCGAATGTTTGGTTGAGGTCGGGTTAAATGTTTGGTTGCTAGTCTGGTTGAGGTTAAATTGAAAGAGTGATTGATATGTGGTCGAGACTGTGTTGAAAAATTGATCGAAGTTTGGATGAAGGTTGAATTCCCCCAGCGGCTAGGGAGAATGTTTGATGGATTAGTTAAGGTCGATTGAGGTTTAGTGGTCAGATGGACTATGTTGATGTTAAATAAAGGGGTTAAAGGCAGCGAAGGGACCCTAGTCTATCGTGGAGATCCCGATTTAGATGACGAGGTTGGAGAGGTATGGGTCGGTGTTGATAATTTGTCAAAGGGTGGGTCAAGAGGATCCTTGATAAGAAAGGAATCCTTTTTCCGGTGGTGACGAATGACAGCTTTAAGAGCGCAACAATGCTCGGTGTCATGTCCCGGAGTGTGATGATAGTGGCAGAATTTAGAGTTGTCGAACCAAGATGGCCTTGATCCGAGAGTTGATGAGTGGGGTGGTGTTGAAGGTTTGTTGATAACGTGGTCGAGAAGAGAGGTGTCATTCCCCACACATTGGTGAACAATGACCTTGAGGGCATGACAATGCTCCGTGTCGTGCCCAGGCATGCGATGATATGCACAAATGCAAGTGTCATCGAACCATGGTGGTTTTGGTCTGAGAGAGTGATATGGTCTAAGAGGCGGGAGATAGAGACGAGAGGACTGCAACAATTGCCGTAAGAGCAAGGCATATGAACCTGCTAACGGGTTGGGATGTTTTATTGCAGAGAGGGTTGGTGACATTGGTTTAGGAGGCGTAAGAGGCGTTGGTCGATGGTTTGAAGGAGGTATAAGTCTGACGGATTGATAGAATAATGGAGGTGACTTACCTCTGTGAAGTATGGGAGTGAGAAGCACTCCGAGTAAAGTAGACGGATGTGGGCCCAAGATTGAAGGTAATGACGAAGATAGGGGAGGAGGCCTCCAGTGTGGTTTAGTAGCCTTCTTTGGTTTGGGTTGAGGGCCACCTTTGTGTGAGGCAAGATTAGATGTGGGGCGAACACCAAGAGGTTTAGTCTCTTTAGGCATGATGGACGCCTGCGTGGGTTTGGACTTATATGTGGACGGTTTTTCTCTCAATGGAGAAGGGATTGAAGGTGTGGGCTCTTTAAGTGGAAAGAGCTCTGGAGTAGTCATGGCTTCTGCGTGTGGTTGGGGAGTCAAAAAGGTATGATCGTCTATGGATGATAATAAGGATGAAGGTGAGGCAGTTGGTGTTGATGTGGTCAAAGCGTCCTCCAATATGGGAGAAGTTGATGGAGGACAAATGGGAGAAGAAAGTTCTTCACCATGTGGAGGAGGTATAGGGGAAGAAAGGTCTTCCACCTGTGAAAAAGGTTGGTCAGGGATAAGAGAAAAGATAGTGTCGACCGTGTGTATATCATGGTCTTGAGGGTCATTGGTTATGGTTTGGACGTTGTCTTGAGTAGGCGGGTGATTAGAAAAGGGTTGCTTGAAGATGTCAAGGTTTTGGTTGGGCGGTGCATTCGGGTTATCTAAAATAAGATTCCCCTTGTCTAGCATGTCCTGGACGATGTTTTTGAAAGTTTGACAGTGATCCGTGTCATGGCCTTGGACACGGTGATAGTTGCAAAAGTGGTTTTCCCTGTACCATGCAGGGATAGGTGTTGAGGGGTCGAATTGATGTGGTCGGATTGGAGGGAGATTGAGGACCCCCTGCTTGACAAGTTTATCCAAGACAGAGGCATATGACTCTCCAATTGGAGTGAATTGACGCTGTATGGATTGACGTTGAAAATGTTTATTGATGTAGTCTAATGTTGAAGATGATGATCGGTTGGTTATTGTTGAAGATGATGGTCTAAAGATGACAGTGTTTGCCAACTCCTTGGATTGAGAGTGGGCAGAAGAAGGTCTGGAAGAAGAATGGTCATTGGTTCTTGTGTTAGTGTTACACAATTTGACCTTATCTTCTTCAATGGCACGGAGTTCAAGCTTTTGGGCCATGGTGAAGGCCTCGTCGAAAGTGTGGAATGTCTGAACCCGCAAGGTGGATGAGATGTGACTGACACATGCTCGGGAAAAGAGCTCAATGAGCTCGGGTTGAGGCAAGGAGAAGGAGAGCTAATTAATCAAGCTTCTCCAACGGGCGACAAAATCGATTATTGATTCGTCGTCAAATTCCCTGATGGAGTAAAGGTCTGTGATCGAAACTTGTTTAGTGATATTGATTGAGAAATGGTCAACGAATAGTTGGGCGAGTTGGATGAATGAAAAGATAGAATGTCTGGCAAGAGAACTATACCAGTCAAGGGCAGGGCCAGAAAGGGACATAGGAAACGTGCGTAGAAGTAACGCATCATCGTGGGCGATAAGATAACAGGCATGTCTGAATGCCTTTAGATGTTGTTGTGGGTCTTCCTTACTCTGAAAGCGAGTAAATTTAGGAAGCTCCCAATGGTTAGGGTATGGTCGAATAGGGACAGAAGGATGGATGGGCTCGTTGTAAATCTGGTCATATGAAGAGACATTACTTGAACCGGAGATAGAAGCTTTGAGACTAGATATTTTATCCATCAGCATCTTGATGACGTCTGCTGACAGATTGGCGGGTTGAGCACCCCCTAAGTTGTAAGGTGCTTGGAAGAGGCTAGAGGAGGCGTGTGACATAGCCGGTTGTACAATGTACGGATGACTAGTCGCAGGGGCAGAAGTAGAGGTTAAGGGTGGTTGGGTTATGAAGGTAGAAGGCATAGGCTGACTAGATACCACCAAAGGAGGTTGTGTGATGGCATTGACAAAGGGCGAGGTAGGCACTCCTGCATATATAGGCGCAAGAGTGTGTGGGGTCGAGACAATCAAGTTCTGGTATAATGTAGAACTTGGTTGAATTGCAGGTGGTTGAGGGGGTAACGAAACCCCGGTGGAGGTTGGTCTAAAAATAGATGAGGAGGCCGAACTTTGCGTATAGGCCATGGTCGGGTTAATGGTTGAGGCGAAAGGTTGAGTCGTAAAAGGTTGGGTGGCGAATGGTGTGGATGTCGTCGCCACGTTGCCCGAAAGGTCCTGCATTGGGTTTCTCGCGAGATAGTTTTGGAGGGCTACGGTATTGAGGTCCAAGAATCTTGCAAAATCTTGGTCCCCTTCTGGGATGATAGGTGTCTGGGTCAGAGATAGTCTAGTAGGAATTCTTTCGGTCTTCGAGTAGAACTCCATTATATGATTGTTTATAGACGGGGTAGGCGAAAGCGATTGATGGCTAGTGTGGTCAAGAAGAGCCTTGGTTTGACTACGTGTCAGAACCATTCAAGGCAAGAAAGAACGTCCTCACAAGCTCAAACAAGTAGATAAGAACTAAAAAGATGAAGACACAAGCAGATCCTAAAACCCTAGAAGTAAATTATTAGGATTATAGTGGCTTATGCCTTAGAATGTGTGTAGTGGAAGGTTGGTTTTGTGAGTCAGGTCCTAGAAGAAGTAGTCTATGGATGGTTTCGGGTTTTGTTATGGTGCTCAAGATATCTGTGTTAGGGTCTGGTATGCGGCCTGGTGCTAAGGAGCAAGCTCCCCTCACTTCACAATTCCAGTGGTTAGCTGGTTTCGCTTAGCCAAGATATACCTCGCCTAGAGTTTAGACTCTGCCAGAGAATGGAGTGGGCTTCCCCCTTGGTGATGAAATCCAAGTAGGGTCACCGGGACGGGTAAGGTATCCGCTGGGGGATGAAATCCCAGTCGGGCCTTGTCTCAGGTAAGTTTTATGTTTATTTTCTGCAGGTGGTTTGGTCGTGTAACATCAAGTGATCTAGATTAATTCAATATGCGGTTTAATTACTATGTGTGGTCTAAAGATGTAGGCAAACAGAAATGAATGCAAAGTGTTTTAATGCCCAAGTCGAAATGTTTGTTCGTATGAAGACGAATGGAGAAAGAGTCGAAGAATATGAGTTTTAGCTAGTCTAGAAGTGCAAGAAAGAAAGAAATGTTCGTTTTAGTTCTGCTTATGATGTCGTTTAAGAAGAGATGAAAGGAGGCGAAAAGGAAGAAACCTAATGCACCTAAATGAACAAAAGAAAGAAAGAAAGAACCCAAGGAGGACCTAGGGTCCCACCGGGCGTGCCAGAAAGTTTCTGTGCAAAATTGCTTTCTACATTCAAAAGAAGAATAAAGAAACTAAGGGAAATGGTCAAGGCTAGAAGTACCTGATAAAGTCGTGCGCACCGAAATCAGACGTTGAAAGATTCTCCTCTTTGGCTGTGGAGGAATGACACCTGCGAAGAAAAGACTAAAACACGGAAAAACGTTAGTCAAAGATATGGTGGGCTGTCAGGCGAACGCCCGATCCTGGAAGTATGAAGACTTCCTAGAAGGATATCAACCCACTGATAAAAAAGCAGAATATTGGATGAAAGTAGATAATAATGACAGAAATAAATGACAGAAAATAAAAGTGCGTACCTGATATACAGCACTGTTCTACACAGTCACCGGTGTCGGTCTCTGTGGTGCCGGCATCGGTTAAGGAAGGTGTCGACGTCGGTTGAGGTGCCGTCGTCGGTCGGGGTAGTGACCGGCATCGGTAGGGGCAGGTTCTGGACGAGTTGCAGAAGGCTTTGGGAGAGTCGGGACAGGTTCTTGATAGGGTTAGGGTAGGGTTTTGGATAGAGTCGGGTCAGGTTCTGATAAGGTCAGGGTAGGGTTTTGGACAGAGTCGGGACTGGGTCTGATAAAAGACAGGGTCTGAGAGAGTCAGGACAGGATCTGGGCAAGGTAAGGTCAGGATGACAGAACTGATAAAGAATAACCAAGGAAGAAATAAAACAAACAGAATAAATACTTACCTACTAGAAGACGCGATGAAAGCCATAGTTGAAGTTGTCTATGCAGTGCCAGATTGAATGCAGATTGGTTGATGCCGAGAGTGTTGATCGTGAGAGTGTTGATGTCGGAGTTCACAGGTTGATTGAATGATTGCTCGGGTTTGATTGATCAGCGTTTCGAATGGTCGAATAGCATTCGGGATCGGATCTCGAATGGTTGGCGGACGCTGATGAAGGTGGGGGATGGTTCCAGAGACGGTTCGTCAACCGTTTCGGGAAATCGAATGATAACTGATAACGGATAACGGCAAGGTAACCGACGTCGGCAGGATTGCCGACATCGGCCGATAGGTGACCGACGTCGGTGACATCGGCCGGGTAAAGACTGTCGTCGGCAGATGCATAATGGGGATAGAGTCTAGCTTTAGCTCTGTGCTCATTTTTACATGCTGCCAGGGTCAAGGTTGGTGGAACAAGTGATCGACAAGGGTTCAATAGGCGAAGAAGAATAAGACGGGGAATGACCAGGGGAGTCGACACGATTTCGGTGTCTACAAGTTGATCATATTATAAAGATATGATATTAAAGGGTGTGGGTATAAAACCATATCACAATAATAATTATCTGATCTAAATAAATGTACATAGAAATGATCTTAAAAATAAATAGTGGAAAAACAAGTGAAAATGAAATTAATCCATGAAATAATTTTAAGCAGTAAGTGAAGCATAAGATACAACATATACTCATAAATTAAAACTAAATAATCTAAAAATGTAATAAATAATGTGATGAAACATCATGATATGTTTAAAATTACTAATAAATTTTATGAAAAAAATCATATCTAACATCTGATACATCCTTGTGTAACTATAATCTGAATTTAATCAAAGTCTCATCAATCTTTGAAAAAATCCATGAGAAGACTTCCCATGCACTATATTTATATAAAAAGTGGGTGTAATAGAATAACAATTATGTTCATGAGGTAACTCATGTAAGTGGTACTCAATGTGAAGAACTAATGTCAAACTATGACTACTATCCTCAAATCTATGAGGAGATGAATATTATGGATAAGGTTGAGTCTTTATCTATGAATGACTTGGATTATGTAATTGAGAAAATGAGGGAGTAGGCCATGGAAAATAATGAAAGTGATGTTTTAGGATTTGAAATCTATTTATATGATATGTGGTACACTGATTTTAAAGATAATAAACTTCTCCATATTTAAGGATTTATTTATGAAGTATATTAGGAGGAGATAGGCTCTTGTCAGTAGATTGTGCCTTATTTAAATGAATAATATCAATGTATTATCGAAACTATCATAAACAAGTGGAAGAATGAATTCCCATGCCATGAAAATAATAAGTACATCTAAGAGTAATAGACTATGAAGGTTGGATATCTATAGTAGGAATAGAGCCTAAAGCTCATTATGATGTTATAAATCGTTCATGTGTATGACCATCCTTGGCCTTATAACTGGAAACCCTATGAAACTAATAATATGGATCATCTACCAATCATGTATGTAGAAGATCAAACTTAGGGAAATGGAGTATGACATCACCATTAGGATAAGAAATTTGAATAGGATAAATACTATATTAGGCCACATCAAGAGATTAGCTCAAATTAGGTCAACATAGTGTAGCTAACATCTTTGTAGTAAGTATGCTAGAAGGATATGAGAATATAATGAATCAATAAGGTCACCTCATAGTGTGGTAAATAAGAATACTTTGAAATGTTTCATCAGTGACTAGATGAGAATTAGTGCGTGTGTGCTTCATCTTAGACTTGTGAACATCAAGTGAAGAACTAATGTTAGGTACCATAGAAATTGAAGGAATTATATGAATATAACTAAAATAATGTTTTAAATAAGAATTATATATAGTATCTATGCATTTTTAGCTTGCACAAGTCTAGCTAAAAAGGGATCATCAAAATAATATCCATCATCTTAATTAAGGAGTGTGAAAATCAATAGTACATGCATCAATGATATTATAAGTCAAATAAGTGTGATGAATAGAGTGTTTAGTATTATTTAGAGTGATAGGGATTTCATCTAATGGTTTTTGATGAGATAGATGTCCTAAATAAAGAGGTAAATGAAGTAATTATATGAGGAGAGAGATTTGAAGTTTTAATTTTCAAACTGATCTCATCAGGTTCATCATCATCTAAATCTAAGAGATTAGGTGATATATTGCCTATTAATTTTGGATGATAAATATAACCTTTATTAGAGTTGATGGAGTAAGTAAATCACTATGCCTCATGAAAAGGAATGTTAGGTAAAGGTTCGAGGGTAGGTATTTTAAAAACACCTCATTATTGAAAATGTGCAAAATTATAAGGAATGGTATCTCCTTGAATCTTGTATATAACACCATAATAAGTAAATTTAACACATTGGCATGTAGACAACGATTAAAATATCATGTTATGTGTCCAAGGTTGATTGAATAAAATGTTATATGATAGTCAAAAATTAAATGTCATGACTTTGTTGTGAACTATTATAGGGGGAACTATGATAAGAATCCAAAAAAAATTAAAGAAGGAATTTATCATCTATCATTGCCTCGACATGTAATTTTATTAGATTTAAGATTACATTTATAATACCCAACTATTTTAATGAAATTAAGGTAAACCATGTAGGTGATTGGACCTTAATCAATCAAATCATGATTGACTTCGATACCTCTTATTTGGACACTAATGAATAATGTCATCCACATAAATCAATATCTAATAAGGAATCATTTAAGTGATAGGGAATTTGAGTGAAAGATAAGTAAATACTATTTCATAAACATGAATAGACATTTATTCACACTTTTAAAGGATGCTATCTTAAAACCTAAACAAAGTGGATTCTTTCCCCATAGGTGTGGGGTGAAGTACATTCATTTCAAATAAAAGTTTCATTAGATGATTATGATGATGAGGATAAGTAATAATAAGTTATAATAAATGGATTTGATATGGGATATGTGAGAGTTTGATTATAATATCCTATTCATCATGTCTAATTAGAATTTTATTAGATAAAGGTGCATAGTGTTGAAGTAAATCCTTTGAGGATGTAGCAAAAGTGCATTTAAATTTGTGTTGGTAAGGTGTATTTAATTATTCATTATTCAATTTTTTTTTAATGATTGTGTTGACTTAGATGATGTGGTTGATTCATTAGTTGTGTTTTGTGAATGAGAAGAAGAGGTACCAGGAATATATGACTTTGAAATTTCTAAATGAGGTATCTTTGTTAAGAGAGGGGTATAAGTTATATCAATATAATATGAGTTAGTGTATAACTATATAATTTGATAATAAACTTTTAAGTTTTTTGAATTAATTTAAATTAGTCTCATATTCCCCAATTTTGTGAGATGAGATAGGTAAAAATCTTGGACAGTACAAACAGTTGAGAAATTCTTATAAATTGAAGTTGGATAAGGATAGATATAAGAAAGTAATCTCCTCAAATTATTCATATTAATAAAATTCTCATTATAAATCTCAGTATTAGGATCCACATAAATTTTGACATTATTAATAGTGGGAGGTTGGGTATTACTATGTTGATGATTAAGAAGGGGATACTTGTAAATAACTAGGCAAGCATTATATTTATTAAGAGTTTCATGTTTAGTTTTAGTTTCATGAGCCTTGGATACCACTTCATAACATTGTTGATGTGTATGAACAAGTGATTCATGAATAAAATTTGTTGAAGAAGATATTCCATGATAAATGTTCTTCATTGGAGACAAGTTTCAAGGTAATAGACCCAACTAATATGATACCAATAGAATTTGTGTGCATCATACTAATGTTTAGTAGGGTGAGTAGGATCAAGATCTCATTGTAAAGGTCAAGGAATATGTTTTTGAATATATGCTATAGAAATTGGGTTATGGATATCTACATTATTTACTTGAGAAAATGTATAACTAGGATGAGAATTGTTATAAATTGAGGATGAAAAAATAGGCTCTATGGAAACACTAGGAGTAATGGATTAGATGTTGTGTATGTAATCATAGGTATCTATAATACCATCATTTTTTGTAGGTTTGTTTTTATATTTCATAATAATTCAAGCTCCTTTGGGAGGGTGAAAATGGTCAAATTATTGTATAAAAAAATCTTGACATTTGCATTGATCAAGTGTTTTTTCTAGATATTTTGGAAAACATGTCCTCACACAATACTGTAGTTTTGGGTGAAGAGATTTAGTGAATAAGTGAAATATATTATCATATAACATGTTATGATTATATTTTTTAGACAAGGCTTTGCACAATTTGATGAATAATTAGGTTGTTTCAAATTTTAATTACTTATAATTGATAAAATGAGCTAGAATATTTTTAGGCAAATCCTTAGTTTGGAATTATTAAAGTAATGCATTGACTAAGTCTTACAAGTTAGATATAGAATGAGTTTTGAGTTGATTATACCAGTCTATAACATCAACTAAAAATATTTTAGCTAGGATTTTGGTGGTGGAAAAAGGATTGAGTTTACAAACCTTTCAAGGGTAAGGTTAGATCAATGGATCCACAATAAGTGATAATTATAACTATGCCACCTATGTCAATGTTTACAATTTGAGGGAATAAAGGTTCATTTTTTAAATGTCTAATAAAATTGTTAAGAAGTGTGGGTTTTGGTATAATATTACCATGTACATCTCTAGAGGGTCGGAGGAATTAGGATTTTTCACCCCTCATTGAGTAGGTTGAGGATGATTTTAGAAATGCATTAATTATTTTTTCATTTACATCATTTGATTGACACTATTAGTATGAAGGTATCCATTTTATTTAAAGTTTGTAATATAAATTTATTAGTGTTAATGGTATTTAAACTACTAGAAGTATCATGGGATGCATTATTGGTATGAGATGCATTGATAGTGTGAGATGTACTAGTAGTTGCATAAATTTGTGTATTCATGTGTGAGTTTTGAGTAGACCCCCTAAAGGTTAAGTCTACCATGTTTATGGAAATGGTTGGCATGGAGGATGAATAAGGCATGGAAGATGAAGGCATGATAGTATAAGAGGGAATGAGAGAGGAGAAGGGTGTGACATAAGTCATAAGATGACTTCCCCAAATCTCTTAGAAAAGCTAGGTGAAGGTGATGAGGGTTTTCCAATGTGAGGTCCCATCATGAGGTTATATATGACTATAATATCTTTACATTATTTTTGAGAGTTTTCATTTATTGGATGATTAATATTAATTTGGGTCCTTTTTACAGTCTTCTAATCTTTTTATAAGTCTTGAATGTGTATTTATTATATTTATTAAAATTCACTTTATTATACCCTTTTGAGGTATCATTTACCACTTTAATCAGCTTGTAGGATTTGAAATTATTTGCATGTAACTCCTTTCCCCCCCCCCCCCCCCCACATGTCACACACATTGTCTCCACTTTTAATAGGACTAATGACACATGGAACACATGTTGAAGCTTGCACTTGTTACTAATTTTTCTCTTAACTCTTTATAATGAGATCTGCTACACCTTTCTTCTTGACTTGAGACTTCACTCTCACAACACTCTTATTGATCTAATTTTGCTTTCACATTCTCATTGCTATCTTGAGATAAGAACATTATTCATATAACTTATTCATACTATTGTAATTAGAGATTCTTTTTGTAAGATTTTAGTTAGTGTAGGGTTTTTCTCTGTATGATGGTTTCCCCACTTGTCAAATTTGCCTCGACTTTATGGTTTGTTATCACTAAAAGGTAACATTGTTCCATTTCTTATTTTAAACATTTTTATAATTTGATTCTTGTAAATATTATAATATAATTTATGAAAAGGATAATTTCATTTTTATACTCAAGATAAATTTTATATTTTACCATAGGTATGAATAGAGGATTAAGATAAGAAGAATGGGGATGATTCCCATAATTATTGGTTCTAGTAGTAACATAGATGTTTCAAAGATTAGGATTATCTACCACATGATAGGGTAGATATGTCTTAGAGAATTTATAAGGATTAATAAGATTCATCACGTTAGTTTGATTTTATTGTGTAACTTCATCAAATATGTGTTGTATGATGAAAAATAAATTTATTATACTATAGAAGTGAAAGTTTAGAGGCTAAAAATAAACTAGATCAAGTTGGTTGATATAGTTAGATCGATATTATAATAAAATAGTCTAGAAATAGATAGGTTTGAGTTGGTCAATCTAGTTGGGAAAATTGGGGAATAGAATAGTCTATAAACTAACTAGATCGAGCTAGTTGACGTAGTTTAAAAAATAGGATAATATAATAGTCTATAAGATAAATAGATCAAGTTGTTTGATCTATTTAAAAAAATAAGAGAATAGAATAGTCTATAGACTGACTACATTCAGCTGGTTGATCTATTTATAAAAACTAAGGAATAGAATAGTATATAAAGTGACTAGATTGAGCTAGTTCATCTAGTTGAAAAAATAAGAGAATAGAATAATATATAAACTAAATAAATTAAGCTGGTTGATCTAGTTGGATAGATAGGATAAAAGATAACTCTACTAATTAACTAGACAATCTAGTTGATCTAGTTAGATAGATAAGATAAAAGAGTAGTCTACTAGATCAAGCTAGTCTATCTAGTTATATAATCTAGAAAAAAAATTAAAACTAGATGATTTAGTTTAAAAATAAAAGTAAAGTAAGCACACAAGTAACTAAATTGAGTTAGTCAGTTTATTTGAAACACACAACACATACTTGTATCAATGTTGGCTAATACAGTCTAGTAATACATCATAGAATAAAAATTAATAAGTAGATAATGTAATTTTTATAACTAATAATGATAACTAATTATTAGAAAAAGAGATAAAGAGATTGTACTAACGGTTGTGTTTGACCCTGTAGGCTTCCAAAGATACTAGATTGTCTATTAGATAGTGATAGACTAGTGTTTTAGAACAATAAATATGGAGGAAGTGCCATTTTCATAGCCCACTAAACCTAGTTTCAAGGGTAAGCTAAAAGTAACTTCTTGGTGCTAACTATTAACTGATGCAGCACACAATCAAATGGATGAATGTATTCTTAAGGTTCAATACAAATGAAAATCCTAGGCTTTTTAAATATCGTAAGGTACGTGGAAACTAAATATCATGTTTAGCTCTATACTATAGCAATGATTATTGGATCAATTTCCTTACACCATAATATCTATAAATGATAGATAAGGATTATAGATAAAATATCAAGTAACCCTTCATGACATTAGCTAAGTAGATTTAAAACTATTGATACACAATTTCTAGGGAAAACCAAACAAAATGAAAATAAAGGCATAAATCAATTTGTAAAAAACTAGGCTACATTTTTTCAAAGGAAATAAATAAGAAGTCAAATTTTTATTTCCAAAGTAAGAGTGATTGTCATTATTATTAAAATAGTGGTTGATTTTCTTTGCTTATGTCTAAAATGAAACATATAAAACAAGATTTAGTAGGTCAATATATTTGATTAATTAGTACAAAACATAATTGATCCATTTGATACCATATATTTGAAAATTAGATAAAAAAATGAAATTAAGTTTGTTGATTTAGTTTATTGGCAAAAAATAGAAACACATAACAAGATCAAATTGATTGATCTAGTTTATTGTGTGTTTATAGTTTGATATAGTTGACAACTTAGTAAAGTAGTAAAGAATATTTTTAAATTATATAATTAGTAATTATATATTAATTAAAATTAATAAGGTTGAAATGACAAGATGTTAAGAAGGAATATATAAAATATAACAAGACCAACCAGGTTGATTTAGTAGAATTTCTAAATTTTTGTTGATTAGGTCATTCAGGTGAGGTTTTTTATTTTATAAAGCCATGAAACTAAAAATATAGTTAATAAATAAAATTTATTAGGTTTATATAGTATGCTAAGATATAAAACATTATTTTTAAATAATATTTAGTAGATCAATTAAGTTAACTATACATAAAATGTAGAAAGTAAAAAATGATTGAATTGATGCGTTTAATTTTCTTAGTTGAAAATTTGAAAATTGCATATAAAAAGATTAAGTGTACTGATTTTTTTAGACATTAAAAATATATATATATACTAGTTAAATAATGGGATCAAATGTTTTATCTAGTTATCCAAAAAGGAAACCTGTGAAGAGAAGATAAAACTAGGTTGACTAGTGTGACCTAGTTGATTGTAAACCTTGTACCAACAAATAGAGAAATTGACTAAATCAACTAGTTAGATCTAGTTAAATAAAAACCCTAGAACTATAGGCAAAAATAGACAAGATTTTTATTTTGTGTTATCTCACTTATATAGGGGAGGATATTATTTATATAAGTTACATATCTAACATTAATAAATGTATATCTAAAAACATTATCTAATATAACTTAAACATCCCCACAACCTCTAACAAAAGTTGTCCACCCATCACTCAAATAAATAGATTATGCAATAGTATAATTATCAACAAAATTAACACACCAATATTTGTGACACATATTATGTCATGATGCACACAATTCTAAGTATCATAAGCATGATTCAATAGATTGGTCATGTGATGCTACAAAGGCAAAGTCACCTTATGATTCTTCTTCAGATTATTTGGTAATATGAGCATAATTATATTTATTTTTTGTAGTTGACATATCTTATTTTTTTTACAAAAATATTATTGAAATGACCTAGTTCCTTACAATAAAATCATTTCCATTTAGAATTATTCGAATTAATTATGTTGATTTTGAAGGTTTATTTTAAAGAATGGTTTGCATGCAATTGTTTTCCATTACCTTTTGACTGTGTTTTGAATTCAAATTTTGTATCAATTGACTAATATTTCCTCCTTTACTTATACATGATAAGTGTTGAAAATTTCTCAAAATTAAGTTTTCATTTCACTATGATCATATACAATGACTCAAAAATGAGTAATATGATAGTGTAAAGTTATATAGTTCTAGAGCAATCAAAATTACTCATCTAAATGTTTTTAAACTACATTTAGTTGATCATAAATATCTTTTAATTTCCATAAAAATTCAAATATAAAACCATATTGTTAAATTTTAGTGGAAAACAACATATTTTTCAAATATATTGTTATAATTTTCCACAAATCTGAAGCTTGGTATCTAGTTGTTATAATTTTACACAAATATAAAGCTATCATTATATTTTAAACTTATATAATTAAGTTATTTTCTACAAGACATTTTATCAGCATTAAAACATCTCTATGACACCTATTGTAGTCATAATTTTCATCATTTAGTATTATTGCCTTGGTAAGTACAATTTGATCAATATTTCAATATTCACATATAATATCTTATGAATCCATAAAATATAGTTTTTCCTTATCAATTTTTGAGAATCCAAAAAAAAAAGTGTTGTAAACTAGTTATTTTTCTTAGATTTACAATAAAATAATTAATTTGAAAAAAATAGAAAAGATTTTACAAAAAAATATTTTGCATGTTAATTCTAAACTAAAACTAGACAATGGTGCCATTTTTCACCATAATTTTGTTTTCTATCATTTATGAGATATTAAATTAAAAATTTTCTTCTCAATTTATTAAATAATGACAAACAAAATAAATCTCAATATTTAATTTTTTTTAGGAAAAAGAAAATTGCACCTAATTTAAGACTTATAATTAGTAAATGCTATAAAGTTTTGGGCTTCTATTCCTTGACATTTTTTTAAACCAAAATTAACCATCCACAAGGCAAGTTTTAAGGTAATAAAAATATATTTTCTAAAGTTTTAAATGATATATATTTTAATAATTATAAAATTATGAATATTTGTACTTTCCCTAAATATGTATAACAATTATATTTTTTTCCTTAAAGCTCATTAATATGGACCAACCAATATTACTTCATGTGTGCACATATAGGCTATGACAAAGGGACTCACGCTCAAATTCACCTTCCTTTAATATACATTGATCAGTTGCATTGATCCCATATTTACACATGTTGTTTCTATGTCAATTTCCTTACCTTTTTAATGATTTGTATCCTAGCAAACACCATACTTATGCATTGCATAAGGCAAAAATAACTTGGATTTATCAATAAATCTTTATTATCCTCTTAGATGTAATTTCATTCTTCATGTTCCTATTTTTAAAATGATTTAAACAATCAAACTTTTATGATGGTTTTTTAGTAGTATGAGTATGATTTTTTAGGAATTTTTAAGTGGCATGGCATTTATACCCTATCCTCTTGATCAATAAAAATAAAAAGACAACAAAAAAGAAATAAATCACCATCTAATGAGTGTAAAATACTAAAAAAAATATTCATTACCACACCACAAATTAAAAACAAAATAATAAATAATTTCTATGCCTTCTTAGAACAACATCTTTCCCTGATATTGGTTACAATTTGATTTCCTCAAGGTGTGTTTCTCTCCATACACTTCCTCCTCATTAAAATATTTCACACTCAATCACCTCTAGCAAGCTTCTCTTCCTCAAAATATTTTATCCTAGATTTACAAAACATATGTTCTAAAACCATATAAAATAAAATGAGAATAAAAAATCATTACCTTTATTGTAAAGATTGATCTATTTAAATATTTTAATGAATGAAACATACAAGGAAGGTTAGTTTAGCATGATAAGCTAACCACTAAAAAAATCTTTATATAAAATATATGAGAATAGGCAATAGCTAAATAAAATATAAATCAATCCTAATATAACACTATGTGTTATATGATTATATTAGAAAACTATTCTAATGTGTAGTTAAATATTTAAATCACTTCATACAATTTGAAAACACAAAATTACAATAATAATAAAAAATATTAAAACATTCATATGAAAATCAAAATGGATTCATCTTGAATGGTACAAAATTATTTCTTTTAACCAAACCATATAATGATTATTGATCCTTTTATAGAAGGGGAAATACCTATACTAGACTCACAACTGAACTATCCAAGTAATCTCACTCAATTAATTTATATCAATAAAGTTTAAGCAATAGAATACTAAAATATAATAATAAACCCAAATAAAATTGTTTCATGTTTGAGCACAAATTTTAATTTAGTATGACTAATTAACATGATCATAAGTATAAATATAGTTATAATTCTAACTAATGAATCATAACAGGTTATAGTTTATGAAAAGTTGTCAATGAAAAAAATGCAATATTGTTGTGAAAAGATTATATATTTATTTTATCTTGGAATGGTTGTGATAAAAACTACCATATTTGATATAATCAATTCGCCTTACCCACCCAAACCTTCAGCTTGGGTTTGGGAAACCACTTTTTAACTGGTACCATAAATAGGGATATGAAAGAGAGACTAGAGATCTTAGGGATATCAAAAAAACATGCATGAGATACACATTTAGGTTTCATTCATAGTCCTTGGTTTAGCATTTGATCATAAAAAAATCTTAAACCTAAGGATTATTAATTAATACATTTATTTTAACATTAAAATAAAAAAAATTAAACAATTCATTTTTTAGTTTAAACATAACATGTGATAAATCCATTAACTTCATACCATTCTTAAAGATCTTAAAACCATTTCCAATTTGGTATATTATTTTTAAGAATGTTACACATTTTTTTCAACATTGAACTCACTTGTTGAATTTTTACCTTGTTCATTAATACCTAAATTAAAGGTTCATATCCAAGTTTATAGCTTGGATTATCTTTATGGTGTTTGTATCAACGAGCTTTCATTTCTGACCTAGTGGCCTCACTACCTTTACCAACTAGGGATTACAAATTATATCTTAGAAAAAGTTGTTTATAAATTTAGAATCCACTTAAAACATAATTAATATGTTATAATCTAATATACATGTGCATATTGCCATATACCTCGAATACACCTCTAATCCTATCTCCTATACATAAGAAAATTATAGTGTATGATCAGATCCATAAAAAAAAATATTTAATTCCTTTTATTCAAGCTGAATTCTTAAACTTATTTAATCATGGATTTTCATAGTATCATTTCTGGTATGTAATGGCCTTATATAACTTATTTTGTTTTTAACCTCATCTATGACATAATTTATTATCTTTTAAGACTAATTATTCATACCTATCCCCTTGGGTATTATGATTGTTATATCCTAGGGTATATTATATTTGTAAACAAGAGAGAAATAATAATGTGATTTGACCATGAAAATAAGAGTACTTGTACTTGAAACCATATTTGGTTATATCAAAAAATTATTACTAGTGGAGATACTCCACTTATAATGTAACATTGGACCTTCATATTATATTTTTACTTACAGGTTAACCTTATTAAAAATAATATCCTATAGTTCTATATTTCCTTAAGAGACCAATACCATACATGGACACAAAAGATATGTTCCAACATATATACTTGGATATCCCTATAATATTTCCTACTATATTTTTTGAATGCATACCCTGATGTAAGAACATCACTTAAGAATGCTAGCTTGTTAAATTTTGGCTTGTAAATTAGTATTTTGAGTCTTAGGTGTTCTATATTAATTATTTTCATAGGATATAAGTGTTATATTAGTTCCAAATTTTAATTTTCTCCCATTTTGTCATTTCAAATATTTGAATTTCTTGCATAGTTTATATATTCTATTTTATTTTTTTGTTAGAGTATACGGTTAGAATTTGGTTTATATAGAGGTATTTTAGATATTATTAGGTTATTTGTTTACTTTACACCTTTATAACATCATATTATCCATGTCTAACTTTGTATAATTCCTAAGAAGGTTATTCACTAAGAATGGGCATATGTTGAAGAAGATCAAGAAATAATTATAGAGTTTTTAGGAGTTATAAAAGATGAAAATAGTTGGATGAGATCGTTATTAGGCATGGACATAGGTGAAAATACTATAGGAAGAAATAAAAGATACAAAATTTTAATTAAACCTTGCATGTTTGTAAAATCATGTGTATTCAAGTTATGATTTCAATGAAATCAATGGAGAAATGAATAGTCTAGTAAGTTTTTATAAACTTCAATGATATTCCTGGTATGTGATGGTCATTTTCAGTTTTGTTTTATTATTTATAAATAACTTGGAAAGAAAGGAAATGAAAATTTCAAGACTTCAAGAGTATGTTTCTTGGGACATAGAATTTTGTGCATGACTATGTGGATGAATTGATAATCAAGAAATAAAGAGGGATGTAATAAAAGTATTAATGGACTCATAAGAGATATCTGGTATGTGTTCTACTCAATTATGATGGTTGAATTAATATATAATCATTTTTATTATTATTATTAACATATAGGTAAATATTCTCGTATATATAACAATCAAACCTAAATAGACCCTATTTAGACACAATCAAACAAAGTAATCAAAGGAGTCTTTTTTAATCAAATTTTTTGTGTTTCAAGAAATAATTGTAATAGATATATTACATAATGTTTGTAATATTTTTTAACACTAAAAATCCAATAGATATCAAGTTTCAACTCAATAACTTCCATGAATATGCACACAGTCTTGTGTAGCTCCCATATTTCTACAAATTTGAAAGTTTGATCCTTTTGGGGATTGTTCATACCATTCTAGATATTGAATTAGGTATAAAAAGATGGGGATTACCTATTCCAACCTTAAAGAGTGATTTAAACTATTCAATACTAATTATAATACATTTTGATCCCTCTCAAGCTTGAATAGGCCTATATAACCCTGACCTAGGGTTTGAATCCTTGTAACTTAAATAACTTTGTATGCGACCAGTAAAACTAACTAAAATTTTTAAATCATATGTTATTTTTATATATCTAAATAATGGTGGTGGTTATGAGTTATTATTAGACCCTAAAATATGGTACCTAGCTCTATATCAATGATTTAACCTTGAGAATGCTTAATTGCAATAAGAATTTCTCCAGTTGGTAGACTTGCATTGACAGTGAAACTCTAAAGCTTTGTAGGGAGTTGAAAAGCCTTAATATGTATATAAATATGGTGATGGTTTGTTCGTAAACATTGTATTTTTAATAATCCATCCAGATAAGTAATCTAGGAGGGATACAAAGAAAGAAGCCTAATTAGAGAAAGGACTAGTGAGTTTAGTAACATTACCTTGAGAATTGACACTTAAAATTACTTGTGAAGGTGTAAGAGGATAATGGGTTTCTAGGAATGGTCTTGGTTTATCTAGATCCTCTGTATATTCTTCTAAAAAGTACCAAATTTTTCCTTGAGAAGGGTTACTAAAGGATAATGTCAAAAATTAAATTTGTAATTTGATGTGGTTAATTTTCTCTCTCTACATCAAATTGGTATTAGAGCAGGTTGTATATTTGATGGATGATTTAAATAAGGTGTCAATCTTTAAGATAAGCCCATAGTGAAATTGACTCTTTGATAGTCAATTTGATTGATAATCAAAAATGTCACCTAAGTGAAATCTAAGAGGAGGTTGAAGAGTAGGTATCCAAATGGGAGATGCAATATTGGAAGAGTTAAGAAACATAATAGTGAGTTTTGATGTAAGGATTACAATATTATAAGCCAACCAAAGGAGAGGAGTTATAATATGGGATATTAGTGATATGGAATAAGAACCACAAGCACTAGAGGAGGAAGAATAAGATGAAGAGCATGAAGAGGAAGGAATTGATAATTTTGTTAAAGGTTGTGATGGAATAAGGGTCAAAGCCAAAGATAGAGATTCCTACCTATGTAGGCAGCTTAGATGGTGAGGAATTTATTGGTTGCATTATATAACTAGATAAATATTTTGATAATGAGAATGTACCTGATGAGAGAAAGGTAAAGTTTGCTTGTACAAAATTGAAAAGACACACAACCCTTTGGTGGGATTATGTGTAAGGTAAGGACAAGATCATTCTAAGTTTATATTTGGATATGATGGTGAAATACAAATTTATACATAGTTATTATTATACTAAATTGTTCAAGAAGTTGTAGAATTTGAAGTAAAAGGAGATGGTTGTCATGTAATATACCAAGTTCTACAAGTTAATAATTATATCAAGCCATGTATAAGAATATATGGATAATATTGGAAGGTATCTTAATGGGTTAAGGTATAATATGTAGTATGGACTCATTTTGGTAAGTCCAAGAACACTTTAGGAGTGTTATAAATATGATTTTAAGGTAGGAGGCAAGATAAATATAAGATAAACACAACATTCAAGGGGCATGAATAAACCTTTTCTAGGTAGAGGAGGGCATGTAGATAGAAGTAAATTAAAATTATTTGAGGAGGGAGAAAGTGGATCACAAATACAAGAACAAACATCCAATATAAGAGGTGTATTTAGAATATGGAGACCATACTTTAGAGGAGACACACACCAAGAGGCAAGAGGCTTTAATGGATTCATTTTTAAGATTGTTAGGTTTCAAATGTAATAAATTTGCTATTCATAAGTTTTGGGAGTGTCTAGATGACTATCAAGCTAGTGTTTTTTAAAATGAAAGTAGAAATGAAGTGGTACAAGAAAAGGAGGAGAGTGTGGGTTCTCAATATCACATAGAGGAACTAGAAGTTGGTGAATATTTATTGATTAGGACAGTGTTGATCAAACCACCCAAGGAGAGGGAGATTGTCCAAAGGAAGATCTTATCAATAGAATAATCAAAATTCAAGGTAAGTGATGCAAAATGGTGATTGATTCAAGTAATATAGATAATTTAGTATCAGTTAAGATTGTAGAAGAGCTTGGATTGAAAAATTTGACACATCCAACTCCATATAAGGTCTCATGGTTTTAAAATGGGTAGTAGGTTATTTTAAATGAAGAATGTTGTGTAAATTTTTAGATTTGAAGATACCAAGATAAGTTCCTGTATGATATCATAGCAATGGATGTTTTGCATGTGATCTTAGGGAGACATTGGAAGTATGATATGAAATCCATTCATGATGGAGAAATAAATATCTATACCTTTAAAAAATAAGGACATAAGCATACACTTATACCATTGAATGAAGAGGATGTAGTAATAAAAGGAGGTTTTAAAGTTTTGTTGATAGGTAAGAAAGAGTTAATATAATAAAACATGGAATATGAGGTAATTATTATGTCCTTTGGTCAACAAAAGATAAAGGTTATAACTCATAAAAACTTGATTTATTTTTAGACGTTTAGATTTTATAAAATGAGCATATAAATTAATTATTTATGGATTTGTTTAAGAAGTTATCTTATATAAGAAGTATGTATTATCTTGAATATTTTATTGAGAGAGTTAGTGTGTTAAAGTAAATTTTCATGGATGATAATACATTTAATAAATTGTCAAGTGAGTAGTAGATACAACAAAAGGATGAAGTTGTCTTGAGAGACAACAATGAAGATTTCAAGGTTGGAGATAAACTAATGAAGAGAATAAATGACACAACAAGTCCATAATGAAAGAGAAGAATAGTGAGAATATGAAATGTGAGGAATAGACCATATAATTAATCATCTTCATCAAGGAACTAATGAACATGAAAAAAAAGAATAAAATAATGATCCAAGTAAAAGGCAATGTAAAAGAGGGAAAGTCAATCCTCGTAATTGATGAAAGAAGGAATAGTGAAAAGTTGTTTGAGAATGTTAATAGGAATAGAAAACTTATGAGTTTTGAAGAGTATAAGGAATATATTGGCATAAACAATGAAGGAGAAAATGATGTTCTAAAGTTAAGTAAGAATGAAAAGAGATTGAACCAAGAAAAGGATAATAATTGGCACCTTAAGGTCCATTATGACAATAGAAGTAATGAGTATACCAAAGAATGGAACACTAAAAATGAGTGGATCAAGGAGTATGATACAAAAGTGGGGTTTTTAATGAATTTTTTACATTTGAAGGTATATTTAAATAAGGTTTAGAGATGAGAAAAGAGGAGATTGATTTCATAGAAGAAAGATGCACATTTTTATATTATATGTAACATTATACCAATATTTATCACTCATAAGAAGACCATGGGATCCAAGATGTAGAGAGAGTATATAAGGAATATTGAGGATAAGGATAAAATATTTGGAAACATATACAATAAAGGATTATTTATGAGCAAAAGCTTATGAAATAGTTTTAAGGTTGGTAGTTTGACGCAGAAACATCACTTATGAACATTAATTTATCAAATTCTAGATTGTAATTAATTATTCTAAGTCTTAGGTGGTATATACTAATTATTTTCATAGGATAAAAGTTTTATATTAGCTAAAAATTTGAATTTTGTCCCTTTTGGCATTTTCCCACCAAATGTGCCATTTCAATAATTTAAATTTCTTTCATAGTTTATATGGTCTAATTTATGTTTTTGTTAGAGTCTAAGGTTAGAATTTGGTTTTTATAGAGGTATTTTAGATATTAGGAGGTTATTTTTTTATTTACACCATTTTAATATCATATTATGCATGTATAATTTTGTATAATGATTAAGAAGGTTATTCACCAAGAATGGGCATATGTTGAAGAGGATCAAGAAACAATTATAAAGTTTTTAGGAGTTATAAAAGGTCAAAATGGTTAGATGAGATCATTATTATGCATGGACATAGTTGAATATCCTAAAATAAGTAATAAAATATCCAAAATTTGAATGAAACCCTGCATGTTTGTAAAATTTTGTGTATTTAAGTTATGAGTTTAATGAAATAAATGGAAAAATGAACAACATAATAAGTTTTTGTAAACTTCAATGAGATTCCTGGTATTTGACCATCATTTTCATTATTTTTTTATTATTTATAAATAAATAGGAAATAAAGGAAATTAAAATTTTAATACTTTAAGAGTATGATGCATATGACACCGAATTTTGTGCATGATTGTGTGTGGATGAATTGATAATAATGAAAGAAAGAGGGATGTAATAAAAGTATTGATGAACTCATAAGATATATTTGTTATTTTTTATAATAAATTATCATTTTTTATTTAATTTAGAATAATTTTATTATTATTATTAACATATAGGTAAATATCCTCATACATAGAATAATCAAATCTAGATCAACCATATTTAGACATAGTCAAACAAAGTAATCAAAGGAGTATTTTTGAATCTAATTTTGGTGTTTTAAGAAGTAATTGAAATAGAGAGATTAAAAATAGTTTTTTAAATCCTATTTAAAAATTAAAATCCAATAGAGATTAATTTTCAACTCAATACTTTCCATGAAAATGCACATAGTCCTATGTTGCTCCTAGATTTCTATAAATTTGAAAGTTTGATCCTTTTGGGGATTTTTCATACCATTATAGATATTGAGGAAGGTAAATGAAGGTGTAATAGATAGATATCAACCTTTAATAATGATTTAAACTATTGAAGACTCATTATAATCCATTTTGATCCATTTAGACTTAAACATGCCTATATAACCTTGACCTAGGGTTTGAATTCTTGTAACTTAAATAACCTTTTATGGCACCAGTAAAATTAACTAAAATTTTGGAATCATATGTTATTTTCATAGATATAAATTATGGTGGGGTTTTTTATATTTTTTCGTAGATCCTATAGTATGGTAATTGGCCCTATATCAATGGTTTGACCTTGAAAAGGCTTAATTAATAGAAGGATTTGTCTAGTTGGTAGATTTGCCTTAAGATTGAAACTATAAAAAATTATAAGGAGTTTAAAAACCTTAATGGTTATCTTAAAATTGTTGTGGTTTATTTTTAAACCTTCTATTTTTCTTAATCCATCAAGACAAGGGCTCTAAGATAGCTATAAGGAAAGATGCCTAATTAGAGAAAGGACTAGTGAGGTTAGTATGGTTACCTTGAGAATTGAGACTTGAAATTATTTGTGAAGTTGTAAGAGGATAATGGGTATGTGGAAATGTTTTTGTTTTGTTTATATCCTCTTTATATTCTTCAAAAATATAAGCTTTGTCCATGAGAAGGCTATTAGAGCATAATATCAAAAAGGATATTTGCGAATTTGATGTGATTAACTCTCTCCCTATGCATCATACCCATTAGTAAGTTTCTTGTTTTTAACTTATTTTAATCTCTCCTTAGCCAAAGGGGATTCACAAGAGGTTATTGTGGTTTGTAAGGATAACTAAGAAAGGCCAAAGTATCCAAGACTTATCCCTAAGACTGGATTCTCCAAGTAGAACCCTTAAGATAAGACTCCTTAAGTAGATTGGTGGAAGAGTATATTATGAAGAAGTATGAGTGAATAATAAATCTTGATTGCATATATTAAATAATGAGGAAATGATCTTGTATTTACAAGCAGATATTGCCCTAATTCCTCTCAAAAACATTAGCTATATAGGGTTGGCCATGATCAACCTTTTATGTTTTTGATAATAATTCATAAGGTCTAAGCTAGGTTAGCTGAAAGGCTAATAAATCCAAAAAGTGAGTAACACCCTAAATTGTATAGAGCCATGCATGGTCAACCTAGTACAATTGATAGTCCATAAGGGAATTAAGGCAAGAGAAAGAGGAAAAGACTAGAGGAGTGTGTAATGGAGGATAAATAGCTTAGAGAATGGTTTTAAGAGTTGTTTACATTGGTAATAATGTGGTAATAAGGGATAATAATCCTATGAATCACCAGAGGTCTATGTACCCCTTTATCGATGCACCCCTTAGGGTATGCACTTAGATAAATTGAGTCTCAATAGGTTCCTGCAAAATGAAAGCATCATTATTTGATAAAAGTTTGAAATTAATATGTGTATGCAGTGAGGTCATCCTTTAGTGTTTTATAATAATTGATTGCCAACCCTATTGCCTTATTCCATTTTGAGATTAGTACTTTAGCCTAGTCCTTTGTAGATCTATCTGTTATGCCAATCTCTATCATTGTATCAAATGTCTCTTTATCAGGGAGCTGAGGGGGAAATTGAGTTGGTTTGATTGGTTTGAGATGATGTGATAGGTATATGACCTTCTTGAAGGAAGTCATCAATTACTCTACCTTATTCTTCAACTCATCCTTAGTGACCTTGTCACTATCCATTTTCTTGAAGAGAGAACTTATGCTTGTTTGGACATCATGTTTCAGTGCTTCTCTTATTGTATGACCAAGGTGTACCCTAGATACTTGATAATCCCCCACTCCTAAATATTCTTTCTATTTTTTAGGTGTGGTAAATTCTATCTCCACATACTTATCCCCTATTGCATCATAATATACTCTATAAATAGTCTTTGAACCTCCCTTTGGTCATTTAGAGGTTTTCACTAGACTAAAATCTAAGGTGCTAGGAGATATAATTTACTTCCTCTTCTTAGACATTAATTGTTCTAGACAACTAGGATTGGATACCAATGAATCTTATCTTATCCTAATGACCACTATTACCTATGAATATATGACTAAAGTTGCCACACTAGTAGTTACTATAACAAGTGTCATATTTTCCATTTATGTTGTCATTAAGTCTTTAGATAATGATTTGGCTATCTCTATCCCTTTTTTGGGTTGACTAACAATAGTTGTGTTAGTGGGATTATCTATATCCACCTCCTTGGTAGGAGTTTGGTTCAAATCAAGAGTGAGAAAACATGATGATACATGGATGGGTTAAGTGGATGTGCTTCCAAGGGGTGTAGAAGCTGAGAATGACATAATTGGAGAGATAAGCATGTGCGGAGGTAATAAGGAATCTTGTGGAGGGATGGTTTATAAGGTAGTAAAATAATATATTAGTGTGGTTAGAATGGTTAGAGTAGAAGTAGTGGATAGTGTGATATAAGATGAAGATGGAATTATTACCTACCCAATGGCTAAAGTGGATATTGGGACTATAGTCAAAATGACTAAGGTAATAACCATGTATTTTTGGGTGGTGTTGGTGATCAATGGGGTGATATTAAATATAAGGTATGAGGTAAAAGTGATTTTGGAAGGAGGTGTGGATCGAGATGGTATAACCAATTTAATTGATTGGCTCACTACCAAGGGGATCACTTATATTAGTGGGATAAATGGGGGAGTAATTACTTGCATAGGTTAGATGGTAGAAATAGGAGGAGGGGTTAAATTAATTGAGTCTATTATATAAATTGGTAGTGCTTGGCAAATTGGTTGGGTTACTAGCACTTGGGTACTACAATCATCCCTTTATCCTTATATTTTTACTTCCCTTTGTGTGAGATGATTGGTCCCACTACCTGATCTACTTGGGTAGCACTATTGGAACCCTATATTTCTTTTGCCTTTAACCATTTATCCTTTGCATTTTTTAAACTATTCATAATATTCAATCTCTCTTTTTTTATCAATACCCCCTTGCTTCTTATCTAGTTTAAATTCATGTTGATGAATGGGATAATTTTATCTAGTAAATAAAAGGTATCAGGTGTAGACTACCTAACTTGAAGAAGGGGTTGAAAGTAGATATGATTATCATAATAAACCCTATTCATTAACTATTCCTCATATTTCAACTCTTCTAGAATTTGGTGTCATATCATATTTAATAATTTTTAATAGGGATATCTTATAACAATCCATCAACTTAACCTCTTCCTCATCTTGTATGTCCTCCAAATATTCTTCATAAAAGGAAATGTGAGTAAATGAGGAACCTAATAAATAAGCAACAAAACCCACAAAATCATAAAAGGGCATAGCCTCAAGAGTTCTCAAAGTCATCAAAGTCATCTCGACCTATGCACATTTGGCCTTGGATAAAGAAGGGCATGTGTATATCCATATACTAATATGGAAGTGTATTCCTATTTTATGCCTACTTGATAGGAACTTGTGGGTTTTCACTAGTTGTCTTAAAAGATCCATTCAGGCCCACTTATCATTGACATATCTGGGAAGGGTGTAAGGATACCCACTAAAACCACAAACTATGATATAATAAAATGTAAGAAACTAGACGAAGTATGATTCCCAATATGCAATCTATGTTGTTACAACATTATAAAACCTTATCTTCCCTAGTTTTAGTGCAAACATAGTTATGATGTAGTAGATAAAGTCATCATTAAATCTCCCAAATTATTGTTAAATTACATCAAAAGTGAGATCAAGATAGTAATTATAAACTTTGTTAACCTAATTTGGCACTATGTTTAACCTTGGGAATGCCCCCCCTTTTACCAAAGCATAGATGAGGTAGGAGGCCATGTAGAATTTTCTATTAGTTTGAACCTTTACCAATTATCTATGAATGGAGTCACTAATTAATTAATCCTAATGAATATATTGTTTATTATGTTGGACTACCCATATATATTACTACATCCAATCTTAGTAATTCTTTTCATTCTATCTTCCTATAACCCTATATAAGAGTACAATGATGTCCCCTACCTTTTTTTGTATTCTATCCTAGTCAGGGTCTTATAAATTCTTGAGGTTGAAGTTTTAGGGATATTCAACCAATGTATGTTTATAATCTATGTACATGCTAAGGTGTTGTTTGATATAATTTTTTTTAGGTGCTAGGAGTAATATCTATATAACTTTTAAAATATGGGATTAAAAATGTAGTGTTAATGAAATTTGGATCTAGTTTCAAAAAAATCCCCCTTATCATTCACTATTTCTCTTTTATATCCATCATAATGCTCAACCATAGTGATCACAAGATTGGTTTTTTTCACTAATAATGGAAAAGCTATATCCTAAGGTAAACCACTATCATATATGATATGAATCTAGTCATTTTTGAATTCTACATTGATCCTAGTTTAGAAGATGGTTAGGTTTATGTGGCCTAGGTCAATGTCAGTTATCTCATTAATGTTAGAATATAAGATGGAAGGGACATCAGGTATTTTTTATCTAAACTTCATCTCCTTCCCAAATATATAAACTATAAAAATGTGTGATGGAACTAAGTACAGAGCTAGTTGGGCTTTGGGTTTATAATTATAGGTAATTTTCCCAATTTTAAGTTAACATACTTTCATTATGATTTTTCTAGGGTTCTGCTCTAATGAGAATATTGTATGTAATAACAACTATAAAATCTGATATATATTTGGTAGGGTTTTAATTTACAATTGCAATTGTAGAGTTTGACTGAATCTATGTCAGGGCTTTTAGGTGTAGTTAATGGTTGAAACCTCTGACCCAAGTTCTGGTGGGAATAAGGTTTGCATTTATAAGTTATATCTCTTATGAGAACTTAGGGTGAGAAAATAAGAGGTATCTTTGCCTAGATTTGAGTGTAGATTTTAGGTGTTTTTAGAATCAGAATTTTTGATACAGGTTCAAGTTGATAAGAGAATCTTTAAAAAAAACCTATCAACAATAAATATAGACAAATTTTAGTAAGATATTAACACATGAATGTGAAAAACTATAAATTTGTGAGAAATAAGGACAAACTATGATGCTCTTAATAACTTTAGAGAAAAATGATAAGTATGGAAGGGAAAAAACCTAATCTTTGCATAAAATGAATAATGGAGTAGACTTAAGGAAAATGTGTGTGGCCTATGAGAAGATTGGGTATGCATGTGTAGGGTTTTAAAAGTGATGGATCTAGTGTTTTTTCACTTATAAATGGATATATAGTTCATGGAATCACTCATCTTATAGTGAATGGGATCTAGTTGTGGCATCACTTTGAAAAAGAACTCTTTTTCATGGCATCACTTGGCAAAGGAGCTCTAATTCATAATGTTTTTAAAAAGGATGCAAAAAAACCTAAAATATAAAACAAAAACCTTTAACTAATTCTAAGAGTGTCAATAATGGTGTTATATGGTTTAATATGTGGAAATGTGGGTTTATGGAATTGTCTTGAAAGTTTACAACTTACAATATGTTTGCAATTTTCTATTTCCTGCATGTCTTGGTAGTCAAAAATTCAAGAAACCTTTGCATACTTGTAAATTTATAATATGCCCTTAATTATCTACTTTCTACTTACTACTAAGGGGTTTTTTAGAGGAGATGTTTAGGAATCAAGTAAAAGAATTCATATTTCATTTTGTTTCCTACTAAGTCTTAATGAAAAGTGAGAAGCAATATCTGCATCACACTTTGCAACTTTGAAAATTTGTAGAGTGTAATGTGAATTTTAGTCTTTACTTATCACTTAGCAAGAAAAAATCATTGGTTTAGGTTCATTTTGAAACTTTTAAAGTTTTAAATTGCACCAAAATCTCTAGTTCCTTCATAGGTATTGAAAAGGGGTACGTAGGCCATTTTGAAGATTTTACTCAAAAAAATTTATAGGTCTCCTCTAACGCATAACATGTTTTGAGGTTTTTGACATAAAAATATCAATATTTTTGGTGACCTTTAGAAGGTTATTTCTTGATAATCATTTTTTTCCTGATAGCCTTCTAATTCATTGGGCATGGAGTCATTTGAATTTTATCACAACTTACTTGGAGAAAAAATAGAACTAGGAATTTCCCTAACCAAGAAACAAAATAAAGAAAATAAAAATTAAAACAAACTAGGATTTTTATTTGAGAACATAAAGTCATCTTACTATATTAATTGATGAAAAATTAATCTAGGATGACCACCACACCAATTTAATAAAATGGTTTATAATATTATTAAAAACATCCCCATATTGAAGAACTCACTAAGATGAATCTGATGCATTTTGAATGGGGTCAAATAGACATCAAACATAAAATTTATGACCTATTGAAGTCAATAGGTTATAATCATGATGTTATCATGGCACTAAAATCCACTCAAATATCACATATTCCATGGAGGACACATCATACACCTATCATGTGGAGTCTACATAATCTTGGCACCTAATTCCACATGGTCTTCCCAAACCCTTTTATAAGGCATTCCTCTTTACACTCAAGATATTATTTTAAAATATGTCAGTGGGTTATGTAGTTATTTAAGCCATAAAATACTTATGTTTAACCCCACTAATATTGATGAAGTTTATTTCTAAGATACCCATATGGAATTAAGGGGTAAAGTGACTAAGGACAAGAAACACTTCACAAAGAAGACAAACAAATAGCTTGAAGGAAAAGGAAAAGGAAAAGGAAACGGAATGGATAAGTCAAAACACACCTCCATGATAAATAAATAAGTAAGATGGGAATAATTTTTGGTCTCTTTGTAATAGATAAATCCATGAAGATGATAAGTGTTGGAAGTTTCAGCTACAACTAGGCTAAAATGGTTCAAGAAAAAGAAATGTAAGAAGACTATTGTAGTAGTACAACAAGATCTTATCTTTGCTTCTAATTATGAGACCAAGGTAATTTCCATGGGCATGAAAGGTTCATATTCTTCCTCTTATAACACTAAGTATATTAATTATCATTCTTATTTGAATTCTAAGTCTATGCATGATGAAAATAAAATAAAGGAGTTATTCCACATTAGAGTGATCTCTAAGCATACTAAGATAGAAAATCTTTTTGACAGTGGATATCAATCCAATATAATTTATGAATAAGTTTTAGAATAAATTAGGACTTGAAATTAAACCACATCCTAAATCATAACCTTTAGGATTGGTATGTGATGATGATAAATTCCAAGTAATGAAAACATGTAGGTGAAGATTTGTAATCACCTCTAAGTTCATTGATGATGTAGATTTAGATGTGGTTCCACTTGATATTTGTGGTATTATACTTGGAAGTCCTTAGTGATATGATAGAAAAGAATTATTTTATATGGAAGATAATAAATATTTGTTGGTAAAATATGTGGTTAAATACATTTTTAGAGACCATCAAATAAAATCACACTTATCACATGTATCTATAGGATAGATGAAAAGTCTTGTTAATACCAGCAAGAACTTTGTAATCATGATTGTAGAAGCTAAGTATGATGATAAATATAAGGATATATAAGGTTATGATACTAAACAGTGGAATTAAGTTATTAAGATTATGTTTAACTATAATGATAATTTTAAAGATCCAAAGGGTTTGGCTCCTAAAAGACATATACAACATGATATTACAACTGAAATAAGATGCATCCCTTCATAATATCAACATGTATAGGGTATATATGTTTGAAAATGAATAAATAAATAATCAAGTTCAAGATTTTCTTGAGAAAGGGGTCATTTGGATAAGCACTTCTCCATGTGGTCCACCAATAGTTTTGGAGCTAAAGAAAGATGGCACTTGATGGATGTGAATGGATTTATAATATTTGAACAAAATTTTGGTAAAAAATAGATACCATCTTACTCATATTGATGATTTTTTAGATTAGTTGAAAAAGTCTATTTATTACACTAAGTTAAACTTAAGAAGTGGTTATCACCAAGTTAGAATTATTAAAGGTGATATTTCAAAAAATAATCTTAAAACTAAGGTGTCTTTTAATGTCTTGTTATGCCTTTTGGGATATGTAATGCACCTAACACATTCATGTAAGTTATGAATGATGTATTTAGTCCATTCATAAATGATTTTTTAATAATCTAGTTAGATGATATTTTTATCTTTAGTCAAACTTGGGAAGATCATGTAAATCATATTAGGAAATTCTTAGAAACATTGAAAAAGAATAAATTGTATCTAAATATGTCTAAATGTAAACTTGGTATAACATATTTATTATATTTAGGATATTTTTTATGGGATGGTAAAATAAAATTTTATCCTTCTAAAATTGCATCCAGAATGAAATGGCCTAGGCCTAATAATGTATGTGAAGTTAGAAGATTCCTAGGGGTAGTCCAATTTTGGAGGAAGTTTATTTATAACATCTCATTGATTGCATCTCCATTGCATGCTTTGAAAAGTACTAACTATTTATTTTAGTGGGGAGGAAAGAACCAAAGAGACTTTGACATGCTAAAATAAAAGATAAGCATAACCCTAGTGTTAGCACTTATATAATTACAATAGCCATTTAAGTTTTAAACCACTATAAGTGATTATTCCATGGGCGAAATATTGATGCAAAAGTATAAACCAATGTGTTACCATTTATAAACATTCACAAGTGTGGTAAGTAATTATATTACCTATGATAAAGAGTTATATGATTTGGTTCAAATTGTGAAAAAATGGAAATACTATCTAATGGGAAAAGATACAATCATCCATATAGATAACCAACCTTTGAAATATCTCCAATCATAGTCAAAGCTATAACAATCAAGGCACTTTTATTGGATGGGATTTATACAAAAATTCCATATCATATAGATATAATAAAGGTACCCAAAAAAGGTAGTTGATATGTTTTAAAGACTTCTTATTATAGCATTTATTCTATTAAAACATAATTATTTGATGCATGAAAGTTATAAGGAAAAATATGCTAGAGATGTTAATTTGAAGGATGTCTACGAAGATCTAACCCATGGTAATAATTTAGAAGAATTATATTATCACATTCATGATGGATTATTAGATCATCTTGGTAAAATTTTAATTACACAAGATAATAGAGTCCATGAGATTAGGGAAACACATCTCTTTTTTTAGGTCATTTTGGCATTAGGAAAATAGTTGCACAATTGAATTTTATTTTATTGGCCTCAAATGTATGAAAACATATCCAAATATGTAAAAGGTTGTATTATTTGTGCCACTAAAAATCCTAGTAATTGGAAGTTGGGATTTTATACCCCACTTAATGTACCAACCCGTCTATGGGAGAGTGTTTCTATAGATTTTGTGCATGGATTGCCTATGCCTAGAAATAATAATGACTATTATATGTGGTTTTGGATAGATTTATAAAAATATGTGTTTTAGTGCCATATAAAAAGACTATCATAAGGGAGGAGACTGCACACTTTTTATTCAATAATGTTTGGGTTCATTTTTTTTACCCATATCTGTTATTTCTGATCGATATTCTCAATTCATTCGGAATTTGTGGTCAGATTTTTAGGACTTTATGGGCATAAAACTCAAGAAGAGCACTATATTTCATCCACAAACTTATTATCAAACATACGTGGTTAATTGTATAATGCTACATTTTCTCTGAGGGTATTACAATAAGCATCCAAAGCTTTAGGATGGACACTTATGTTATATGAAACATGTTTATAATTGTACCATACATTCTTTTATAGGTAAATCTCATTTTGTGACTTGTTTTGGTTATTTGCCTAAGTATCCCTTAGACTTTTATTTTGGACAAGAGATAATGAATAATGTAATTAAGTATGAAGACAAATCCAAGAGGTTTATCCAAAAGGTAAAATTTGTTCATCAATTTTTCCAAGAGTAGTTGGAAAAGAGCCAAGCCATGTTCAAGGATAGGTATGATAAGCATTGGGTTTATCATCAATTCCAAGTTGGTGATCTAGTTTGGATTCAAATAAGTAAAGAATGCATTAAAAGTGAATGTAAAAAGATAAAAAAAATAAGGTATATCCCACTTAATATTCTATACAATATTGGTAATCAATATTTTAAATTAGAACTACCACCTTACATGCAGATGTATTGAGTTGTAAATGTTGAAAACTTGAAGTTATATGAGCCACATATGATCATTGATCAAGGTGAGAATATTAAATTACCCTATATAGATTATTTTTTTCTTGAATATATTGATGAGTTATAAGAATACATGTTTCTTGTAGGAAGATAATGACATCACAAATATTAAATGTTAAATATCTGTGAGTTCACCTAAAAAGAACAAATCCATGTAAGTTAAGGTGGATGGAAATTGGAAAAGTGAGGGAGCTATAGCCTCACTTGTTTTTATAATTAAACCATAATTTTGGTAGTTGAAAATATTTTTAGTGGGGAAACTTTACCTACACATAAATATGATAAAATAGTTTATAACCCTTTTGTAAACATCCTAACACAAAATAACTCACTGAGATGAATCTGATGTATTTTAATTGGGGTCAAAAAGATATCAGATGTAAAAGTTTCTATCTATTAACGAAAACATGGTATAATAATGATGTTATCATGGTTCCAAAATCCACTTATATTACACATAGTCCATGGAGGATACATCATACACCTATCACATGGATTCCTCATAATCTTGGCACCCAAGTCCACATATTATTCCTTAACCACTTCATAAGGATTGGTAAATGGCTTTTAAATCCATGTAACTCTAACACCACAAATGTAGGATTAAATCACACCAAAAATATGTGGGAGCATTATCCAAGCCTTCAAACAAGGAAATGGAAGAGGGGATATGACTCCCAATGTATGAGATGAAGTGATAAGGCTTAAACCCAAAAGTTTAGGTCTCGAGAACAATATATAAGACCATGAGCCTCATTTGTAAATTAATTCCTATCATCATATAAAATGTAAAAATTGGTAACTTGAGAATGGTTAATGGCACCTATCCCATAAGTCCTTGCTTGCTCTCATGACCCTCATAGGTTTGTTTTCACTAATTCCCAGTTATCTATAGCCTTTCAATCCTAATCCTAGCTTATCCATCACCATATTTTCATGACAACTCCATCCCCCTAGGTCCCATATACCTAGAACAATAACACCACACTAGGATAATAACACCAATTCCACTCTTATCCACTTTTGGTGCTATTGTCTAAGCTCTTGTTTGGTGCCAACAATCAATTTCTTCCAGTTCCCCATCCTTCTCCTTGTTATCCTAATGTGAAAAAATTCAATCCATGACCAATATATCCCTATAAAATCTCATTCATAGATCATTTAGAAAGGGTTGGTAAATATTATCAAGCAAGCAAGAATAAAAGTGAAACCACTTAGGCAATCTTTCTTATTCTCTACATATAACCATCTAGTACAGTCGTAAGCACATCTAAATCTCCACACTATTCCCTAGAAATATTAATCACATCTAATTTATCATTTCTTTCATTCTCTTATCATAATTTCATCAAGCACTTTCAAAGGGAAAACTACATATAGCTTGTTCCCTCTTTGGAGTATTGGTATGTAGGTGGCATTCCCAGACACAAGATGTGAAGTATGTGCAGTACATATTACACACACTAACCCCTTTTTCCATATTTTCAAAAGTTTTATTCAAGTAAATTGAAGTCATATAAATGAATAAAATAATCTCTATAGGGAGAACTATTGATAGCGAGGCTTCAAAAATTCAAATATAGTGTCACATAGACCTATTGAATAAAACTTAGAAAGCTTATATCCTCAAGATAATAATATCAAATAATGAATATAGCACTGGTGCCACTCCTATCCACTTTTGGTCCTCCTATCCAATAAAAAATTGAAATCTATAATCCTATTTGTGATAGTGTCCTAGCCCTACATAGTGAATATCAAACTCTATCTTAGTCGAATTAACACAGTTTAAACTAAGTCTTATTTTCTCCCTCTTATTACTATTTTTAGAAAAGATATAATTAAAAATAAATTTAAAATATTAGTATCTTATTTATTCCATATTATTTATTTATTTATTTATCAATCTAGACCTTTTAACTAAATTAGGAATAAAACCCCAATATTCCCAAAATTGTTAAAACATTTGGTGAACCTGACTTACTTTGTTTGCACACAAAAACCATAGAAGCCCTAAGGTAAAATTCCTACTAATTTTTCTTATAATTTTTTTAATTTTTAATTGAATATTTAAATCAAAAATTCATTTCAAATTTTAAAATTTAGTAGTAAGATTTAAAATAATTTTATTTCAAACCCTAGTTGCCCATACTAGGTCCCAGTATTTTTTTAGTAATTTTCCAATAATTTTATCAATTTTTACTAGCATATTAAAATAAAAAAATCCATTCAAAATTCAAAATTAATTTCAAAAAAAAATATTTTTCTCAAAACCCTAGTTACACATACTAGGTCCTATTCAATCAGGCATTTTCTAATAATTTTATGAAATTTTAGCTGCATATTTAAATTAGAAATTCACTTTCAATTTCAAATTTTCATAGTAAAATTTCAAAATAATTATCTATAAAACCCTAGTTACATATATTAGGTCCCATTGATTCTTAAGGTATCACCTTATATGTTTGTAAGCTCTGTATCCTTTTTATGCACATTCTAATTCCTTGTTTAGATTATATCCATCTAGAATTTTTTACTATTATCCAATTTGTTTTCCTTGTGCCACCTAAGTTCCTTGCATCTCTTCCTTTGAGATGAAGTGCAAGACTTAGTGATAATCCTCCTGAAATCACCCAAATTCCTTCAACTCTACCATATACTATGGATAAACAATGAGTTCAAACTCTAACTATAGATTTTACACATCTATATTACACTAATTTCAATGAGAATAATTCAAATAATTAGTAATATGAGAATAAAACTGATGATGTACACACTAATGTTCATGCTCCACCACATTATACTATTGATCCACTTCCACCCATTGTTGACAATAAAGTTATCCTCTACAAAGATTTGATCCTACACAATTTTTTAGAAAGACTTTGGGACCAACCCTGAGATCATACTCTTATCTTGAAATCTATCATGGAAGTTAAAAAGGCTAAGCAATTTGAATCTTCCATTCATTTAAAACAACTAGTTAGAAATGACACTATGAGGGAAACTATGTATTCATAACCCCCTATAGTAGCCCAACCTAACTTTATGATACTAGATATAACTAGTACATCCCTATCTCCTGATGTAACAACCCTTGTGTAAGAAATAAGATCTATTCAATCCAAAGTAATACATCTTGAGGAAGGTGCCACTAGAACTATATAGGATTTGGACTCTTTTTCTCTACTACATACACCATTAACACATCACATTGCTTCCACACCCTTGCCATAAGGTTTTATTCAACCCAAGCTTACTCTTTATGATGTCAAGGTGAGCTAGAGACACATTTGAGAGATTCTCACATAGCATGTTTGGAATATATACCAAATGATTGGCTAATTACCAAGCTCTTTCCACAAAGCCTAAAGGATTATGATTTATAATGGTTCTATAGTTCATCAAATCAGTCCTTCAATTCATTCAATCCTTTAGTCAACATGTTATTAACTCACTTCAACATCAACATTGGTGATAAGGTTTCATAAGCTCAAGTTGCATAACAGAAACGAAGGTCAAATGGACATATCATAGATTATGTTCTTTGATATAAGACTATATTGGGTAAGATGACTATCTCCATGGTTGACCAAGAGTTATAGGGTCTCTTTAAGTAGAGTCTTCTACCAGATTTTCATGAATCAATTATGCTCAAAATATTCTTTTCTTTCACTGAATTGTGTCACACACTAAAGGAAAGAGAAGTCAAGTTAATTTCAATAGACAAACTTAAGTACACAAATATCTCTAACATAATAAATAAGAGTAACAACAAAGTCCCATAAAAAGTAAAGGTCAATGATAAAAAGAGTCAAAATAAACTTATAGTTAATGCGGCTTTAGAGTCCCCTCAGCGAGTGGTTTTATTAACACCTCCTTAATGAACCTTCACTAATCTACTAGTTTCTCCATCCAGAGTTTTACAATAGATATTATATTATAATGTCATAACTCTCCCTCATATTTGGTAATTTGACCCAATAAAACCTCTTCCATGGTGATATGATCAACATGAATTTTGTGAGTTTCATAGGGCACCAAGGCATACAACAAATATATGCATTATTTTGAGACACAAGATACATGATTTAATAGATGGTAATCATATTGATATTCGCACTTAAGTTGACCCTCCTTAGGAAAATCAAACATAGGATAAAGCATTGAAAATATTATCCTTTTCCAAAACATTACAAACAAGAGATAGGGGATCAATCAAGGGTTCACCATGCATATCATGCACATCTACCACTAGATACATACATGGTACCTTCAACTAAGACACATCCTTTGACCAACATGATCAGTGTATACAATTCCAAAGTTGAAGATAGATCTTCCATCTCCTTCTCAGAATAGGAAATCATCAAGGATGATTTAGATTATCATGCACTATTTATTAGAGATCACATTCATAATCATCTTATTAATAACATTTTCATAGATAACAGATCCAGTGTAAACATGTATACTTTGACATTACTATAGCATTTGGGATATTTTGAGTAGGATATTACACTGATAGACATAGTTATCAATGGATTCAATGGGCATAATAGAGTTCATTGGGTGAGATTGTAATTCCTTTATTGTTTGGCTCAACACACAAAGCCACATCATTCAATATAGTACCCAGTATAGGAGTTTTTGATATGTTACTTGGTCGACCATGGATTCAAAATCTTTAAGAAACACCTTCTACAATTCATAAATGCATGAAATTAATTCATTCTAAATAGGTTATTATAGTTGGTGGAGTTCTATATGAGTTACCACTCCCCACTTTAGAGACATCTTCTATAGTATCATCACTAGTTTCAATTCAACTTCTAGTTCTACTTTCTCCACCATTTATAGTTCCTCCAATTCTAATTTAGATATAGTTGAGGTATTCATCACGAACACAAATATTTCATAAACCTCCATAGTTTTAGGATTCTAGATAGTTTCTAGCTATAGTGTTCACACCCATGGTAATATCATTGAGATATCATGCATCTACTCAAAGAGCACATGTTCAGAGAAATTATCCTACTAATAGATGGGTCTCTAAGATCCCTATTGTTGCATCTAATTCTTAGATTCATAGGGGGACTTCAAACTTAGTTTCTACTTTAGATATTTTAGAGAATTTGTAACATATACGGCTCTTAAATCCATAGTCTCAACATTTCCATCATGTTTCATGATCACACATGATTCCCCTCCTTGATATAGGACACCATGATAGGGAGTATCCCATGAGACTCATTAGTTAGTGTCATCCTTTCCCATCTTACGTATACATATTTTATTATTCTTGATTGTACATAGCTCATATATATCAAAATTAACAAAAACATTCACATAATTAAAAATACAAAAAACATTCAAATATGTCAAAGAAAACAAAAACATTTGGATTACATGCATTATCTATGTTTCACATTTCTACTATCATGATATACTTGCACTTATTATTATATGCTTATTTTTTGTAAATTTATTTATATTACCATGATTTACTTAATATTATTTGAATGTGTGTAGTAACATCCATCTTTGTGATTTCTTCACCCTACCCATTGAGGGGGCATCCTACTTTTACATTTGAGACATACATCGATATACATACCCATTGGGGGAATTTTATACGTGACTAAACCATCTAGGTTATGTCATTCAGACACCACACACTCTAGTTATCATGTTGATGTAAATTATTTACTAAATTACATAGATTATTCTATCAACACTCACTAGTATATAAAACTTGTGTATTTATTAGCATATACCTAGTCTTGTACAAACATGTATTACATACATTCACTTATTGATTTGATTAGTTGGATGCATTTGTATTTATAATTTCTTACATGATTTATTTTCTTGCTTATCACTATATTTATGTGATTACATTTTCTCATTTTTTGTTTATCCTTTGCCTTAGGATATTTGCCAATGTCCTTTGCCTATACTCCTCTATGTGATTGTGGCTTCCATGCTAACATGCTTGTTTCAAATACATGTGTATGTGGCATTTGAACATGCCTTGTATGCTTGATTTCTAGTTTGAGTGACATTTTGCCATGTCCCTTATTTTCTTAGCCTCTTGTCCACTCTTGTATGCTTCTTACCTTATGTGCTTATTGTTTGTTTGATTCTCAGTTGTTTATAATGCCATGATCCATATCATGAATTATTCATGTTTTCTTAGATGCCATGATGGACATCATGCTCCATCCCTCCAACTAAAAACTAACCAAACTTTAAATTTTAGTTTAGTACATTACACATGTTATTATATTGTTACATCTATCTAGGCATACCCCTATTAATCTAATAATCTCTTAATACAAATCATACCATATCTTGAGATATCTTGTTGATTATCATTGCTATATTTTATAACATAACACACTTGTAGGGATCTTTATTTTGAGGGAAATCTTTGTAGGTTCTCCATTCCTACATTTAGAAGAGAGGGAAATAAATAGGGTTTTGTCATAGAGATAATAACTCATAATGGATGAAACAACAACATTCAAAACATTAGAATAGTAGCCAAACATCAAACAAGTCAGAAAAAAACAAGTAGATAGTCAAGAATCTAGAATAATCATCAGATTTAGCACAAAAAAATGGTGCCAAGACTGGAATACAACATCAATGGTGCTTCTATCCATTTCTAGCATTCTTATCCAAATAGAAAAAAAACTAGATTTTTCAAAAATAGATAGAAAGGTAAGTTCAATTACAATTTTGTCAGCTACAGTTCAGACTAGATTCAATAGTTTTAGTAAAAGCTTTCTTAGAGAAGATAGATATAATGGGAATCATACATGGCATGATGGATCTCACTTTTAGTTTTAGATAGGGTAGCTAGTACAACTTCCAAATTAGAATACATGTTTTAGACACTAATGATTGGGGGTAATGTATGTGACACATTTGTTCTATTTCTTTCTGAGTTTATCATTACCTAGGCATTCTCAATAATTGCATGCCTTACTCTAGCTATAGGTGGTTGGCATTATTTTGGTTTGGATTTAACATAATCTTAATGTATAAGTTCTTGAGTAGCTTCCATATAAGCTAGATTCTTAGTTTTAGAGTGGCTTTCATATAATCCTAATCTCCATCTTTTGGAATGGCCAAGAGTGGCCTAATTTCCAACATATATTAAACTATACATGACAACATTATCAGATCATAATAAATTCATGGGCTTTAGGAGCCATCTCATAGGACACACATTCCATACCAATATCAATTTATAGATTCACTTTATGAGGTAATGATGGATCCAAATGACTAGCTAGCCTTTGTATTCTTGAGCTACATATTTATAGGGATTGGACACATAATCCAAACATTGATCAACACATTTAAGATCATCTAGCTTCACTTAGTAGGTGATGATGGAGCTAAAGGGCTAGCCTTTACATTCTTGAGACACTTAGATGGAATTGAGAACTTAGCTCCATTCATGATATTACTCTTCATTCAACACACATCTAACATCACTCTGTATCACAATAGGTTTTGTATTATTTCTCATACCTAATGAGGTGTATTCATTCCTTTCTCTTCCTCTCTCTCTTACCCATCTTTATATATTATTATTTTAGATATAGTGTATCTATTAAACACTGATCTACTCTTTATTTTCTCTTGTAGATTTACACTTCACACTATGCTCTCTCTATGCACACCTAGTGTCACATAGATTCATGGGCTTAACCCTTATAGGTAAGTTTAGGTACACTTCCTATTTTTCTTTTATCTTAGTATTTAACTTTGTTACATCACTAGAATAAAGAGCGGGGTAAATTTAGTCATATAAAATGTAAAATTTGGTAACTTAAGGATGGATAGTGACACCCAACCCATAGATCCTTCTTGCTTGCTCTCATGACCCTCATAGGCTTGTTTTCACTGATTACTAATCATTTTTAGCCTTTCAAGCCTGATCTTAGCTGAGCTAGAACCCTTTTTTCATGATCAATCCATCCCCCTAGGTCCCATTTGCCCAAGTCAATAGTGCTACACTAGGAAAATAGTGCCAATGTCACTCTTGTCCACTTTTGACACTATTGTCCAAGCTCTTTTTGGCCTCAATGGTAAATTTATTCTAGTTTTCCATCCTTCTCTTTATCAACCTAACATGAGAAAATTCAATCCATGACCAATAAATCCTTATAAAATCCCATTCAAAGATCATTTGGAAGGGTTTGGAAAATATTATCAAGGAAGAATACAAGTGAAACCACTTAGACAGTTTTCCCTATTCTCTACATACAACCATCCAATATAGTCCTAAGCACATCTAAATCTCTACACCAGTCCCTATCCATATTAATCATATCTAATTTAGCATTTCTTGAATTCTTATATCACAATTTCACCAAACACTTTCAAAGGGATAACTACATATAGCTTGATTCCTCTTCAGAGTATTGGTATGTAGGCAATGTGCCCACACATGGGGTGTGAAGCATTTCCAGTGCATCTTACACACACTAACCCATTTTACCTATTTTTAAAAGTTTTAGTCAAGTCTATTGAAGGCATAAAAATGAAGAAAATTATCTCTATGTGGAGAAATTATAATAGTGAGGCTTCTAAAATTTAGAGATAGTGTCACATAAACCTACCAAACAAAACCCAAAAATCTTAGATCCTCATGACAAGAACACTGGACAAGGACTACAGTGTTGGTGCGACTCCTATCTACTTTTGGTGTTCCTATCTAATCAAAAAATGAAAGATAGAATATTTTTTGTGATATTTTCCTAGGCCTGCATAGTGAATATCAGACCCTATCTTAGTTGGATCAACATAGTTTAAACTAAGTCTTATTTTCTCGCTCTTATTACTATTTTTAAAAAATATCTAATTACAAATAAATTTCACAAATTAGTAGATTATTTATTACATATTATTTACTAATTTATCAATAGATAACATTTAACTAAATTAGGAATAAAACCCCAATATTCCAAAAATTATTAAAATAATTCCAAGTTTTTGCTGTGAGAGCTCTCTTTTCAAAGAAGAGTAAGTAAGAAGCAGGTAAGGAATATTAACTCCCATATAGGATATTATTGTAGAGACTTCTTAAAGGTAAATTAGAGGTTATTTTTGTAGACCAAAGTCATATTTTAGTAAAAATAGTGTAATAAAAGTATATTTTTCAACATTTAATAATCAGTTTGAGTTCTTTGTAATTAGAGATAGAGCCCCTCAAAGAGTTAATTCCATTAAAAAATTTAGTTTGTAATTTTATGCATTTTGTCAATTACTTGTTATGTTTTGATGAGTTTTTTTTTTTTTTTTTTAAATGATTATGTCAATATTTACAAATTTTATGGGAAATTGAGAAAAAGTATTTTAAGTACTTGAAATTAGTAAAATTGAAAGTATAAATAAAATATTACATCTTGGATCAACACCGTGTAATACATGCAACCACTAGAAAATAAAATTTTGGGAGAAAACAAGCTAGAGTAAACCAAATGAAATTTTATATTGGTTTTCCATTTTGACTTTTGAAAAGGTTCTATTTCATGTTTGTCCAAAATTCAAGCCTCACACTTTTCAATTTTTGATGGCAAGGTAAAGAAACCTACAAAACCATTTTTATACATCAATATAATGTTTTCATGATTTGAATGATAAATTATCCCATGGCAAAACATACTTGATGACAACTCTCTTCAAAAAGATGAGAAAATTTCATTAAAATTGATTGCTCACCCATGAACTTTAGAAAATTTCCTTCATCAAATCTAGTCAATACCTCTATATTGTCACTTTTTATTTTTTTATGATTTTCCCATTATTCAAAAAAATAGAGTACCATTTTATGATGAATGAGCATTAAGGACAATAAGTTTATTTTCAAGTAAGGAAGTTATATTCCATTTTAGAGAATGAAATATGTAAGCCTTGGACACTTGATTCAGATTGTACACTTTCCTATCAATTATAGACTTGATCAGTATACTTGGTATAATAGACCACAACTTCCCTGTTGAAAATCCTCCAATAAATATTTTCATAAATTTATATGATAAGTGGAACCAATACCTATAACCTAATAATATAACCATTTTGTAATCATGGAAACATTATTTTATTCATCTGAGTTGGAAATCACATATTCATTAGTGAATTGGGTTGATTATGGTTCTTTAGTTTTCTTATTTTATTTATCTTATTGTTTTTTATTTGAAATAGGATTAGATTTTATCCCATGAAGTATTTAATTTGTGAGCCTCATGGCTTGCTTTTATACTAAAATTTTTGTTGAACAATTTTTTCTATCATTCTACTTTTGTTTTTTCCCATAGTTATTATTTTTTGCCTCTTTATCTCTTATTATTCATGTTATCAATTAGATTTTGCACCTGCTATGTTTTTTACAAGTTGTAGTATATAAAAATATAATGACATAATGGTATCACCTCCAAGATTTGAGACCTTGGTGAATTGAGGTGAACCTATAGATAAGGTCAACTTCATTTCACAAAGATCAGTACAACTGATACATGACCAATTCAATTCTAATTATAGTTTCTTTGTGATTTTTCTCATAATTGGGGATTTATTTGTAGGGAAAAGAGTTTTGAAGGGGTCTTAAAACTAGAAATGGTGATGCACCAAAGGTTTTTAGTGGAAATTATTTCTTTCTTTGATCAAACATAGTATGAATAGTAATATTCTAAAATCTCTTGAAACACAAACTTACATGAGTATGAAATCAAAGGTAATATTGGACATTTTATCAAATAAGGAACAAAGTTCTAAATTTTTACTCGATAAGATTTTAAAATGGTAAGATAAATACCATAAATTATCTTATATGACTAAAATAAGACTTATATCACTCATAAATGTAATAAAATCTATACATACACAAGGATGAAACAAAATAATGAAGGCAAAACTTCAGTATATTGATATTATTTAGGTTATAACATGTAGATTAACTTATCAAAATCATAAAAATGTATCTCTCACAAAAAATATGGCCTGTGTATGAGACCCATATTTATACAAAACCCTTAATCTCTTGAGAGATAAGTCCAAAACTTTTACACTTGACCCTTGAGCGAGAAATCAAGGGTTACAAATTCAAGTGTTCTCATTTTTAGATTGAAAAGGCATACTTGGTAGAGTATAAGGAAGAAGAGGACTCTATAAGTAGATTTCAACTTAACCAAGTGTTGAAGAAGGAGAAAATTTTTGTTGGAGTCTTCCATTCAAACTATATCTCCTTGAGCATAGTTGAAGAAATCTCTCTCCAAAAAATGGGGTGTTAAAATGAAACTTCACGACTTGGTCAATAGTTTTAAAAAGTTGATTTTTTTTCAATATTTGAATATTTTAAAACATAACTTGAAAAACCTAACTTGTAAATTGTAGTTGAGACTTTTACAAATTATAATTCATTTGAAAAAAAGGGATGTGTAAATTACAATATGAGCTTTTACAACTTGCAAGTCATTCAACTTGTCAAAAATAAAAGTGAAAAAATACAAGTTGAAATGTTTAAAATTAAATATAAGATCCATAAAAAGGAAATTTTTAATTTAAAACTTGTAACCTTAAAACTTTTCAATGTAGCTTACAAAATTTTTATTTACAGAATGCATTCTTCTCAAATAATTAAAGAATTAATCAATGACAATGACATAAAAATATTCTTTATCCTTTTTCACGTGTATATTATCAATGTAAGCATCAAAACTAATAAATATTTATTATAAGAACTCTTCATCAAGACCATCTATATAAACATTAATGATGTCACATTCTATCATTACCTCAGATAATTCTCTAGAAGAAGCTCTGTAGATTTAGATATCTTTGGCCATCTGATCAAGTGTATTGTGGTACTTGATAAATTGGAAGATGGAATCCAAATTAAAAATTGTGTCATGTGTTGAATCCCTCTTAATTATCTCTTTGAATTTATCTTGAACAACTTGAATAATAAGAGGTTTATCTTGGTAATATGTTACCTCACATGACAATTTACAAATTGAGTCTTTGATGTCATACATTACATCATTGGCCTTGTCACTTATTATTTTGGCCTTATCAATACTTTAATTAATTATCTTGATATTAAACTTGGTTTCCCTCTCTAACTCTGTATGTTTCAAAGGATTTTTGAGTATCTTTTTAGACATGAGGATGTCACTCTCTATTTGGTCAATGTCCTACAAATTTGGAGAGTAGAGATTTATCCTTTCAACTTCTTCATCATATTTTTTTTAAAACCTTAAAAGTTTCAAGTGTACATAATTATAAATTTATCATGTCTATAAATCAATCCTAGCTTAGAGAAGATAGAGCATACCTACACTTTCAATTGGGAATACCTTTTTTAAGCATGAACATGACTAATATGGGGATCCACTAGACCCAATTAGGGGATCACTTGTCAAAATACACCATGTGAGATAGGGTTACAAAGCATATAGTCTAACACAATCATGCAACAACCCTAAAGGAGTCCTAGGTTTAATATTTCACCTATGCCAATAAACAAGAAAATAAATCTAATGTAGTACACACCAAAGCTTGTGGCATAATAAAGGGGTTAGTAAATCAATAAAAACATGTATAAGAGAATGTAAATTAAGCTAAGTATGAGTGATACCATAATACATGGAATATGAAGAGTAATATTATACGATCTAACATTTATGCTACTTCTATCTACTAAAGAGAAGAGAAAAAAGTTAGAATATACTTACCTGAATGTGAACCCATCAAGACTCAATCTCTCCCTTGTCTAAAAGGTATTTTCAAGAGGTTTTTGTGGTTTATAAGTATAATTAATAAAGGCCAAAACATCCAAGACTTATCCATAAGACTAGATTTTCTAAGTAGAAACCCTAAGCTAAGACTCTTGAAATGGAATGGTAGAAGAGTAGATTGTGAAGAAGAGTGAGTGAATAATAACTCTTGATTGCATATATGAAATAATGACAAAATGATATTGCATTTATATGTGTATCTTTCCCTAAATCCTACCAAGAAAGTCATATATATAGGGTCAACCATGGTCAACCATGTATGTTTTTAGGAGTAATTCAATAGGCCTAAGCTAAGTCAACTAAAAGGCTAACAAACCCAAAAAATGATAAATACCCTAAATTGTATATTGTTGGCCATGGTTGACCTAATACAACTGAAACTCCAAAAGTGAATTAAGGCAAGAAAAAGAGGATGGAAAGAGGAAAAGACTAGAGGAGTGTGCAATGAAGGAGAAATATCCTAGGGAATGGTTTAAGATCTATTTGGATTGGTAATAATGTCGTAATAAGGAAAAATAATCTTGAAAATCAGAAAATGTCTACCCACCCCTTTATTGGTGCACCCTTAGGGTGTGCACTCAGAGAGATTGAGTCTTGATGGGTTCTTTCAAGATGTAAAGCATCATTATTTGATAGATTTTGAAAATATTATGTGTATACATATTTCCTATTTGAAGCTCATCACATGCTAAACAGGTGTAATAAGGTATGGTACTTTGATAAATAACATAGTAACACATAATGTTGATGCTAAAAAAATTATAGTGTTTTAAGGCAATAATAACTAGAAGTAAATGACTAAAAAATAAATTTAATGCATACCTTAACTTAACTTTATTACAAGATGATTGTCTATTGTGTTAGTTTTGATTGTGTAGGGCACATAAACTACTTTGGACAAACCCAATAATACAAAACAAAAGAGAAAAAAAAAAATGCAAGAAAAGCCAAGATAATTAGTGTCATGAGGGTGGGACGTACTTGGTAAATTTATCAATATAGGGTAATAAGTGATATTTAGACCAAATTACCAAGTCAAATAATAATAGTAAATTGGGTAACCAAAAATCCAAAGCTACTAAAGACAAAAAAACTAAAACAAGCTATCCTTAAGTAATAAAGACAAACTTACCAAGTTAAACAAAGGATACATGTCAAATAGGATGGTAAAACAAAATAAAGGAATCATAAAAAAAACCAAAAATAAAATGATAAAACAACATTGATGAATGAGTAGTAATAATACACATCTAACTCAATAATGGAAAAATGTGCATAAAAAGGGAAAACAACAGTGTTGAGTGAGAATTATTAAGCCAACCTCACTTGATAATGGAAAAGGGGTACAAGCTCAGGTGTCCATAATAATAAGATAGTAAAATAATGATAAATCGTAAAAGGAAAGTAAAGTAAATGTATAAATGTGAAATCATGGTATAAGGTAATCCATAGTTTCTCAAACATTTTGTTTCACCTAAGGATAGATAAAACTACAACAAAGTAGTGCTAGCATGTTTTTAAGAGATGAAGAAAAAAGAGTTAAAGAAGAAGGGAAAATAGATTTGGAATCATAATTTGTATATAAAGGGGGGAAATTAAAATGGGTGGAGGGGAGAATGAAGTAAAATCCAAGGTAGAGGAACTCTTTATAAAAGTCAAGACATTTAAATTAGGTTTGTCAAAATAATATAACTTTTGACCTTAAGGACTATGAAGAACTTTTCTTAGCCACACAAGTCTTAGGTCAATAAATGTAGTATATAGATCATCCCATGAGGAACATATACCTTAAAATAAAAATGGCCCTACCTTCCCAAAATGTGTTCCCCATTCCTCAAGACCCCTTATAGAGTCATAATTCTACTATAATGATTAGGTATTTACATGAGAAAGTAAGTATCACCATAGAGTTTTTTGAATTACCCTATTCTAATCTACTAGCCTATCACACCCTAAAGGACCTCGAATCTATGTGAGGCCAACTATGGAGTTTGAGATTCAATTAGAGATAGATTATGTGCTTTTAATCATGTTTTTTGGTGTGAATTTGTTTTTTTTTGATATTTTTATGTTTCCTTTTATATATCATTGTATTTTGTTTTCAAATTATATGGCTTATAACTTTATTGATGTCTTTTTCTAGCTACCTCCTCCATATGGATTTTTAAAACCAAACATGGGTGCTAAAGATGAATTTCATTTAAATACTTGGGACAAGGTTTCTAAGAGAGAAAAATTTCAAAGACCATGGTGTCTAAGAGTCTCATAAATCTAAGTGAAATAAAAGTGCTATCTTGACTTAGACCTTGTTTTATCTAATGTTGGGATGAAATAAAGAGGAATGACACATCGAATACTTTGAATTTCTTAAAATCACAAAAAATGTGATAAAGGGAAAAAAGGGATACAATAATAGTAAAGTGTGATACCTTATCATAAGAATGAGGTAAATGGAGTAAAACATGCTAACATATATTTTTGTGTAAATTCCATCTAACGAAAGAAGCAAAAGCTATAGTTTAGAACAAGGATAAAGAACATGAAAAGTTCATAATTTTATGAGGAGGGTCAGGTCCTATCCAAGGTCTTACATTGTAACTTCTTAAAATAAAGAAAAGATAAAGAAAAGAGAGGGTAATTTTGTGAGGGACTTTGGGTCCTATCCATGATATTATAAAGTAATTCTCAAAATAAAATCCCAAGGGATGTCCAAACAAAATTGGCAAGCAAAACATTATGTGAGAAAAATAGGTAAAAGATGGTGGTTTTGTGAAGAATGTTAGGTCTTATCCATGGTATTATACTTAAACTCAAAAAATAAAAACCTAAGGGGTGAAAAAAACAATAAAAAATGCATGAATATAAATAAGACTATGGTACATCAAGAAACCAAAAGACCAAGAGGGAGGATTAAAAGTTTTTGAAAGGAAGTAACTTATTGTAGATGCGGAGATCCATGCTAAAGTAACTTGAATTTTTTTTAGATGTATGTAAATATAAATTATGACAAGAAGGAAATGTTTATGTGAAGTAATTTTTAAAGAATTGAGTGTTGATGGGCTCTTTGAAAACATGTCATTCATTGGTTTGAAGATGGTAGGTTCTTAGATAAAGAATATATTTAACTAAATATGGCACCCACCATTTTTGGGAATATTTACCTCCTTTATCATAGGTGTATTCCAATGTAAGTTCAAGATCACCAAAATTAAATGTGCAAACTTTTACATGCTTATTATATTGTCTAATAATGTGAGGCTTGTATTGGCAATTATGTTGTAAGGTAGAAAGATCAATTTCATCAAGAAAATAAATGGCATGAAGATGAGCTTCATGAAATTATTCATTGGGAATAATACCATGAAGAGATATAAAAATAAATGGAAGCTCAACTTTTAAAGGAAGAATGGACTCAAAACCATAAACCAAAGAAAATGGAGTTTCCCTAGTGGCAATGCGTATGCTAGTCTGATAGGCCCAAAGTGTAGGGTAAAGATGAAGATTTTAATCCATGCAGGTTTCATGAATTTTTTTTTGGATAATTTTTTTTTAGAATTTTATTAGTAGCCTTAGCTTGACCATTGCATTTCAAATGATAAGGTGTGGAAATGTTTTCATTGATCTTGAATTTGTTGCAATTTTGTTTAACATGTTTATTTTTGAACTTACCACCATTGTCTGAAATGATGGTATGGAGAATGCCAAAGAGACAAACAATTTGATTTATAATAAATTTAAAAATGGTAGGACCAATGACATTAATGAAGAGTATGGCTTCTACCCACTTGGTAAAATATTTGTTAGTAGTGATGATAAAGACATGTCTATCATGGGAGCAAGGACATTTACCATTCAGATCGAATCCCCAAGTGGAAAAAATACAAGGAGATTCAATTATTTAAAGTTTAGCTAGAGTTGAATGTATTAGATCATCATGAAGCTAATAAATATTACGCTTTTTAACATATTTGATTGCTTCCTTTTTGAGAGTAGGCCAAAAGTAACCCATACGTAGGCATTTGTGGGTTGTAGCATGTACACTATAGTAACCACTATAAATTCCATGATGGTCTTGTTTAAGAAGAGGAGGTACCTCATATTTCATAGCATAATGGAGCAAGGTAACTTAAAAATTTCAATAGTAATGGATGTTGTGTCTAAATACATACTTGAAATATTGTTTACAAATGTGTGTCTTTTCATAAGAGTCTAAATTAAGATGATAAGTTTGGTGTTCTAAGAATTGAATGATATATTGGTACCATGGGCTTTATCAAATGGTTATAGCCTCAATGTGGTAGATAAGTGAATTTGGTGGTTGAGTAGAAGATGATGATTTTCCTTTTTGTATAAGAAAAGAAGGATCATAAAGAAATTGATGTAGACCAAAGAAAGAGGTTGAAGAGGTAAGAGAATCAGAAATGGAATTTTGATCTCTAGGAATGAGATCAATAGTTAAAGAGATAAAATCCTTAGCAAGAGTGATTGTAATTTGATGATATGCGATGAAGTTTTCAATTATATATTGATAATCACCACTAACTTAACGGTAAATAAGTTAAGAATCAATAAAGTGTGAAGGTATTGAATGTCTAAATCAAGAGCAACTCTTATGCCTAAGATAAGATCTTTATATTTGGCTATATTATTGGTGACATCTAAGGTGAAGTGAAAATCTAAAGGAATGATCTTGCCAAGAGGACTCATGAGAATACAATCTATCCCAGCTCTTTGAAGAAATTTAGCACCATAAAAGTGAAGGGTCTAAGTATCCTCATGCAAGTCAACATTGATTTCAAGGAGCTTTTTGATAATTAAGTTTGCTTTAATAGTACTAAATGGACTGGAAGATTCATCAAGTTGATTGGATTTAAAATCAGTGGTAAAGTTATGAAATTAATCTTTGAGATAAATATCTTGATTAAGACCTTCAATGTAAAGGATTGTCATCTAGAAGATCATCTTGAAGAGAAGAAGTCACTGGAATTGGAGATGCAAGAAGTTTATTAGCTATGACTTGCCCTTTGATAGATTTTTGATTGAAAATATGGAGATTGAATTCCATAAGTAAGACCATCAATTTACCAATTATATCTCTAGGGAGAAAAACTTTGGAGAAGAAATGATGAAGGGGGTTAGAATGAATAATGACATAAGTAGTTTGGTAAAGCATATAGTGATGAAGATTTTTAGCTGCAAAATAGATTGTGAGGTAATCATGCTCAATTTTGGTAGATAACATACTCTCTTCCTGTATCATCTTGTTGGGTAAACATTGTCCCAACTGAAATAGGTGTGGAAGAAGTATATAGAATTAAATGTTTATCATTGGAAGGAGGAAAAAGTGTGGGTGGATGAATCAAATACTTTTTCATGTTATCAAAGTCTTTTTGATATGGATCCATCTATTGTAAAGCAATACCTTTCTTGAGAAAGGAATTGATAGAGTGAATTTGGTACGCCATTTCTAGGATGAATTATCTAATCTCCCCAAGCTTTCTTAAATAAGTATGAATGTTAGGAATAGAATGGGAAATGAGCATGTTAATGATGGCACTATTTTTGGTAGGATCAACATCAATGAAAAAGAGAGACTAAGAATCCTAACAATTTTCTAGATGTGACTCCAAAGACACATTTGTAAGGATTAAGTCTAACTTTATATTTAAGGAGATAGTCAAAGATGATAGCAACATTAGAAAGATGATTTTTATGGTGTTTATATTTAGTAATAAGATCATCCACATAGGTTTCAACAATTTTGTAAATGAGATCATGAAATATGTGTCATTACTCATTGGTAAGTGGCTCCAACATTTATGAGTATGAAAGGCATTTTTATGTAGTGATAGGCAACCCATTCTATGGTGAAAGTAATCTTATGTTGGTCCTTAGTGGCAATAGGAATCTAATTATATCCCTAGAAGCCATCCATAAGAGATAAAATTTTGTAACTAGTCATAGAATAAATAATGGCATCTATTCAAGGTAAGGAGAAGTTATCCTTGGGACAAGCAAGATTAAGGTTGTAAAAATTAATACACATGTGAATGACCATAGTGACTTTCTTCCAAATGGGGACAATATTGGATACCCATTCCTAATAATCCATTGGTTTGATAAATTTAGCATCAAATAATTTGATGATATACTTATGACACAAAGTGAAAAATGTAGGTGGAAATTTTCATTTTTTATATGCACAAGCTTGGCATTAGGATATGTAATGATATTATGCACTGTAATGATAGGTTTAATTCTAGGCATGTCCTCACAAGACCATGAAAAAACTTCATCATATTTTTCAAAAAATAAGCTGAAATTATCTTCTTCAAAAGGTAAGAGTTCATGAGAGACTCTGATAGGTGGAGGAAAAGATGGAGTACCATATTCAATACAAGTGGTTTTTTGGATAAGTATGGAATTTACATCTTGAAAGTGGTATGGTAAAATTGGTAAGGTATAAATTAGACTTGTTTTAGGATTGATGCTAACAATGGAGTTATTAAATCAAGGAGTTTTAGTGTTTAAATTTCCAAGTTTATGATGCTACCGAGGAAGTTGAGGTTATCAAGCATAAAGTAACTCAAGGATAGCTTTGTCACTAGGCAAGGTAGGAAGAGGACCATAGTACTCAACATCTACTTCAAGATCTAAAAGTTAATTTCCATGTTGATCAAACTCAAAATGTATCTAATTAACATTAGTGGCATTGGAATCTAGTGTGTTTTTAGGAGTCGAATAAGTACATGGAGTAGAAGAGATTAGTGTGTGAGTGGCTTCAATTTTGGGAGAAGGATTAGATGTAATGATTGTGTCTACTGTGGTAAAGGAGGTGTAGGAACTTCCAGAGATTTAGAAGGCATAATTTTCTCTACCACCTAAGGAGTATTGATAAGAGGATAATTGACAGGAGGTACACGACCCTCAAGATCTAAGGTATGATCCCAAAAAATGGTATGAACATATTGAATAAAATATTGAATTTGGGTTAAGTGGATATGCTTCCAAGGGGTGTAGAAACTGAGAATGACATAGGTGGAGAGATAAGCATGTGTGAAGGTAATAAGGAAACTTATGGAGGGATGGTTTCTAAGGTAGCAAAAGAATATATCAGTGTGGTTAGAAGTAGTGGGTAGTGTGATATAAGATGAAGATGGAATTATTACCTGCCTAATGGCTAAAGTGAATATTGGGACTATAGTCAAAATGACTAAGGCAATAACCATGTATTTTTGGGTGGTGTTGGTGATCAATGGGGTGATATTAGATATAAGGGATGAGGTGAAAGTGATTTTAGAAGGAGGTGAGGATGGAGTTGGTATATCCAACTTCATTTATTGGCTCACTACCAAGGGGATCATTTATATTAGTGGGCTAAATGGGGGAGTAATTACTTGCATAGGTTAGATGGTAGAAATATGAGGAGGGGTTAAAGTAATTGAGTCTATTGTAGAAATTGGTAGTTTTTAGTAAATTGGTTTTGTTACTATCACTTGGGTACTATAATTATCCCTTTAACCTTATATTTTTACTTCCCTTTGTGTGAGATGATTGTCCCACTTCCTGATCTACTTGGGTATGACTATTAGAACCCTATATTTCTTTTGCCTTTACCCATTTATCCTTTGCATTTTTGAAACTATTCACAATGTTCAATCTCTCTTTTTTTATCATTACCCCCTTGATTCTTATCTAGTTTAAATTCATGTTGATGAATGGGATAATTATGTCTAGTAAAGAAAAGGTATCAGGTGTAAACTACCTAACTTGAAGAAGGGGTTGAAAGTAGATATGATTATCATAATAAACCCTATTCACTAACTATTCATCATATTTCAACTCTTATAGAATTGGTGTCATATCATATTTAATAATTTTTTATAGGGATATCTTATAACAATCCATCAACTTAACCTCTTCCTCATCTTATATGTCCCCCAAATATTCTTCATAAAAGGAAATGTGAGTAAATGAAGAACCTAATAAATAAGCAACAAAATCCATAACATCATAAAAGGGCATATCCCTCAAGAATTCTCAAAGTCATTTAAGTCATCTATACCTATGCACATTTGGACTCAGATAAAGAAGGGCATGTGTATATCCCTATACTAATAGGGAAGTGTATTCCTATTTTATGCCTACTTGAAAGGAACTTGTGGGTTTCCACTAGTTGTCTTAATGTTCCATTCAGGCCCACTTATCACTCACATATCTAGGAAGGGTGTTAGGATACCCACTAAAACCACAAACTATGATATAATAAAATGTAGGAAACTAGATGAAGTATGATTCCCAATATGCAATCTATGTTGTTACAACATTATAAAACCTTATCTTCCCTAGTTTTAGTTCAAACATAGTTATGATGTAGTAGATAAAGTCATCATTAAATCTCCTAAATTATTGTTGAATTCCATCAAAATTGAGATCAAGATAGTAATTATAAACTTTGTTAACCTAATATGGCACTATTTTTAACCTTGGGAATGCCCTCTTTTTTACCAAAGCATAGATGAGGTAGGAGGTCATATAGAATTTTCTAGTATTTTGAACCTCTACCAATTATCTGTGAATGGAGTCACTAATTAATTGATACTAATGAATGTTTTGTTTATTATGTTTGATTACCAATATATACTGATACATCCAAACTTAGTAATTCTTTTCATTCTATCTTCTTGTAACTCTATATAAGATTACAATGATGTACCCTACCTTTTTTTTTGTATTCTATCCTAGCCAAGGTCTTATGAATTCTTGAGGTTGAAGTTTTAGGGATATTCAACCAATGTATGTTTATAATCTATGTACATGCAAAGGTGTTGTTTGGTATAATTTTTTGTAGGAGTTGGGAGTAATATCTATATAACTTTTAAAATATGGGATTAAAAATATAATGTTAGTGAAATTTGGATCTAGTTTCAAAAAAATCCCCCTTATCATTCACTATTTCTCTTTTATATGCATCATAATGCTTAGCCATAGTGATCACAAGCTTAGGTTTTTTCACTAAGAATGGAAAATATATAGCCTAAGGTAAACCGCTATCATGTATGCTATGAATCTAGTCATTTTTGAATTCTACATTAATCCTAGTCTAGAAGATGGTTAGGTTTGTGTGGCCTAGGTCAGTGTTAGTTATCTAATTAATATTAGAATACAAGATGGAAGGGACATCAGGTATTTTTTTAATCTAAACTTCATTTCCTTCCCAAATATATACACTAGAAAAATGTGTGATGGAACTAAGTACAGAGCTAGTTGGGCTTTGGCTTTATAATTATAGGTAATTTTCCCACTTTTAACTTAACATACTTTCATTATGATTTTTCTAGGGTTCTGCTCTAATGAGAATATAGTATGTAATAATAACTATAAAATATGATATATATTTGGTAGGGTTTTAATTTACAATTATAATTGTAGAGTTTGACTGAATCTATGTTAGGGTTTCTAGGTGTAATTAATGGTTGAAACCTCTGACCAAAGGTCTGGTGGGAATAAGGTTTAAATTTGTAAGTTAGATCTCTGATGGGAGAGCGGGGTGAGAAAATAAGAGGTATCTTTGCCTAGATTTGAGCTGCAGATTTTAGGTGTTTTTGGAATCAAAATATCTTATACAGGTTCAGGTTGATAAGAGAATCTTAAAAAAAAACCTATCAACAAGAAATATAGAAAAATTTTAGTAAGATATTAACACATGAATGTGAAAAACTATAAATTTGTGAGAAATAAGGTCAAATGATGATGCTTTAAATAAATTTAGAGAAAAATCATAAGTATGGAAAGGGAAAAACCTAATCTGTACATAAAATTAATAATGGAGTAGACTTAAAGAAAATGTGTGTGACCTAGGAGAAGATTGGGTATGCATGTGTAGGGTTTTAAAAGTTATGGATCTAGTGTCTGTTCACTTAGAAATGGAGATATAGTTCATGGAATCACTCATCGTAGAGGTTAATGGGATCTATTTGTGGCATCACCTTGAAAAAGAGCTCTTTTTCATGGCATCACTTGGCAAAGGAGCTCTAGTTCATAATGTTTTTAAAAAGGGTGCTAAAAAACTGAAAATATAAAACAAAAACCTTTAACTAATTCTAAGAGTGTCAATAATGGTGTTATATGGGTTAATAGGTGTAAATGTGGGTTTATGGATCTGCCTTGAAAGTTTACAACTTACAATATGTTTGTAATTTTCTATTTCCTACATGTCTTGGTAGTCAAAAATCCAAGAAAACTCTGCATACTTGTAAATTTATAATATGCCCTTCATTATCTAATTTCTACTTAATACTGTGGGGTTTTAGAGGGGAGATGTTTAGGAAGCAAGGAGAAAAAATCATATTTCATTTTGTTTCCTACTAAGTCTTAATGATAAGTGAGAAGTAATATCTGCATCACACTTTGCAACTTTGCAAAGTTGCAAAGTGTAATGTGAATTATGGTCTTTGCTTATCACTTAGTGATAAAAAATCATTGGTTTAGGTTCATTTTGAAAAATTGTAAAGTTTCAAAGTGTACTTAAATCTCTAGTTCCTTCATATGTATTGAAAAGGGGTACATAGGCCATTTTGAAGATTTTACGCAAAAAAGTTTATAGGTCTCCTCTAAGGCATAATGTGTTTTTAGGTTTTTGACATAAAAATATCAACATTTTTGGTGACCTTTAGAAGGTTATTTATTGATAATAATTTTTTTCCTGATAGCCTTCTAATTCATTGGGCATGGAGTCATTTGAATTTTATCACATCCTACTTGGAGAAAAAATAGAACTGGGAAATTTCCTAACCAAGAAACAAAATAAAGAAAATAAAAATTAAAACAAACTAGGAATTTTATTTGAGAAAATAAAGTCATCTTGCTATAGTAATTGATGTAAAATTAATCTAGGATGACCACAACACCAATATAATCAAATGGTTTTTAATATTATTAAAAACATCCCAATATTGAATAACTCACTAAGATGAATCTGATGCATTTTGAATGGGGTCAAATAGACATCAAACATAAAATTTATGACCTATTAAAGTAAATAGGGTACAATGATGATGTTAGCATGGCACTAAAATCCAGTCAACTACCACATACTCCATGGAGGACACATCATACAACTATCATGTGGAGTCCACATAATCTTGGCACCTAATTCCACATAGTCTTCCCTAACCCTTTTATAAGGCTTGAGAAATGGCTTTTAAAGACATGTCTATCTATATCCACATAAATATGGAATTAAATCCCACCCAAAATTTGTGGACACATTATCCAATCCTTAAAATAATATAATGGAAGAGGGGATAGTATTTATAACATATGGGATGAAGTGATAAGGTTTAAACCCATAAGTTTAGCCCTTGTGAACACTATATAAGCCTATGATTCTCATTTGTTAATTCATTCCATGTTTTTGGTGTGAGAACTATCATTTGAAATAAGATCAAGTAAGAAATAATCAAGGAAGATTAACTACCATATAATATATTATTATAGAGACTTCCTAAAGTTAGAGTAGAGGTTATTTTTTCGTATCAAAGTCATATTTTGGTACAAATAAAGTATGAAAAGTGTATTTTGAACCATTTAATAGATTATTTATATTTATTTTATGGACTAAAAAACATATTACCTCTAAGGGTGAACACCATTAACAAATTTACTTTGAATTTTTATGCATTTTGTCCATTTCTTGATATGTTTCAATTAGTTTAAAATTTGTTTTTTTTTAATTATTATGCAAATCTTTATGACCTTTATGGTAAATCAAGAAAAAGTGTTTTATGTATCTAAAATTGTAAAAATTGAAATTATAAGTATAATATTGAATTTTGAATCAATTATGGTATCAAATCCATTGATCAAGGATATTTTAACATTGTTTTTAGATTTTTAATCATTTAATTTCCATGCTGACTAGGTCTAAGTCAAAGCATGGTGAAGGATTGCTTGAATAACATAACCTTAAAATTGATGTAAAATGTGAAATTCAAGCCATGGATTCTCATATACAAGATCCAAAATCAGCAAAAACCTTTAGTTAAGCCTTTTTTGAGATGAAGATCATGGTGGAAGAGTTGTATCATGAAATAAATATGAAAATTAAAGGTAAATAAAAGGAATAACCCTCAACCAATGTTAAGGGTAAAGGACAAGAACCTCAATAATCTCCTCCATCTAAACCTTTTGCTTCTTTCTCTAAAGATAAGAAAAAAAAATTTCTAATTATATTTCTTCCAAGGTTAAGTTTGATGTTAAATTCTATTTTCTAACTTATAATGGAGAGATTAGTGTAGAAAATCTGGATGATTGGATCAATTAGATGGAATTATACTACATGGTTTATAATATTGATGATGAGTAAGAGAAAATTCAACTATCTAATCTTCATTTGGGTGGTACAACACTCATTTGGTGGGAGAGTATGACACAAGAGGATGTCTTTAAGCATGGTAAAGTGATCTCTTCTTGGGATGATTTTGTTTTCTCAATAATAAATCAATTCTATCCATTATTCTATATACAACAAGGTATTATGGATTGGAAAAATTTAAGTTAAGGTAAGGGTCAAAGTGTACATGATTACACTCATGGTTTTAGAAAGTTTGATTTGGTGTTAGGCATTCATCTTTACACTCAAGATATTATTTTAAAATATGTCAGTGGGTTATGGAGTTATTTAAGGCATAAAATACTTATGTTTAACCCCACTAATATTGATGAATTTTATTTCTAAGATACCCATATGCAATTAAGGGGTAAAGTGACTAAGGACAAGGAACACTTCACAAAGAAGACAAACAAATAGCTTAAAGGAAAAGGAAAAGGAAAAGGAAAAGTAAAAGTAAAAGTAAAAGTAAAAGGAAAGGATAAGACAAAACACACCTCCATGATAAAGAAAGAAGATGGGGATAATTTTTGGTCTCTTTGTAAGAGATAAGGACATGAAGATGATAAGTGTTTCAAGTTTCACCTATAACTAGGCTAAAATGGTTCAAGAAAAAGAAATGTAAGAAGACTATTGTAGTATTACAACAAGATCTTATCTTTGATTCTAATGATGAGACCAAGGTCATTTCCATGGACAAGAAAGGTTCATATTCTTCCTCTTATAACACTAAGTATATTAATTATCATTCTTATTTTAATTCTAAACTTATGCACAATGAAAATAAAATAAATGAGTTATTCCACATTAGAGTGATTTCTAAGCATACTAAGATAGAAAATATTTTTGATAGTGGATATCAATCTAATCTAATTTTTAAATAATTTTTGAACAAATTAGGACTTGAAATTAAACCACATCCTAAACCATAACCTTTAGGATTGGTATGTGATGATGATAAATTTAAGGTAATGAAAACATGCAGGTGAAGATTTGTAATCACCTCTGAGTTCATTAATGATGTAGATTTAGATGTGTTTCCAGTTGATATTTGTGGAATTATAATTCGAATTCCTTATTGATATGATAAAAAAATAAATATTGTATAGGGAAGATAACAAATATTTATTGGTAAAATATGGGGAAAATTTCATTTTTAGAGACCATCAAATAAAATCAAACTTATCACCTGTATCTATATGATAGATGAAAAGGCTTGTTAATACAAGAAATAAATTTGTACTCATGATTTTAGAAGCTAAGGATGATGATAAATCCAAGGATATATAAGTTTATGATACTAAACATTAGAATTAAATTATTAAGATTATGTATAGCTATAATGATATTTTTAAAGATCCAAAGGGTTTGGCTCCTAAAAGACATATACAACATGAGATTACAACTGAAACAAGATGAATTCCTTCCTAATATTAACATGTATAGGATATCTATGTTTTAAAATGAACAAATAAATAATCAAGTTCAAGAGTTGCTCGAGAAAGGGGTCATTTGGATAAGCACTTCTCCATGTGGTCCACCAATAGTTTTGGAGCTAAAGAAAGATGGCACTTGATGGATGTGAATGGATTTATAATATTTGAACAAAATTATGGTAAAAAATAGATACCCTCTTACTCATATTGATGATTTGTTAGATTAGTTTAAAAAATCTATTCATTTCACTAAGTTAAACTTAAGAAGTGGTTATCACCAAGTTAGAATTTTTAAAGGTGATATTTGGAAAAATAATATAAAAACTAAGGTGTTTTTTAATGTCTTTTTATGAATTTTGGGCTATTTAATGCACCTAAAACATTCATTTAAGTTATGAATGATGTATTTAGACCATTCATATATGATTTTTTAATAATCTAGTTAGATGATATTTTTATCTTTGGTAAAACTTGGGAAGATCATGTAAATCATATTAGGAAATTCTTAGAAACATTAAAAAATAATAAATTGTATCTAAATATGTCTAAATGTAAACTTGGTAGAACATATTTATTATATTTAGGATATGTTGTATGGGATGGTAAACTAAAAGTTTAACCTTCTAAAATTGAATCCAGAATGAAATGGCCTAGGCCTAATAATGTATGTGAAGTTAGAAGATTCTTAGGGGTAGTCCAATTTTGGAGGAAGTTTATTTATAACATCTCATTGATTTCATCTCCATTGCATGCTTTGAAAAGTACTAACTAGTTATTTTAGTGGGGAGGCAAGAACCAAAGAGACTTTGACATGCTAAAATTAAAATAAGCATAACCCTAGTGTTAGCACTTCTATAATTACAATAGCCATTTAAGATTGAAACCACAATAAGTGATTATTCCATGGGTGAAATATTGATGCAAAAGTATAAACCAATATGTTACCATTTATAAAACATTCACAAGTGTGGTAAGTAATTATATTAACTATGATAAAGAGTTATATGATTTGGTTCAAATTGTGAAAAAATGAAAATACTATCTAATGGGAAAAGATACAATCATCCATATAGATCACCAACCTTTGCAATATCTCCAATCATAATCAAAGCTATAACAATCAAGGCACATTTATTGGATGGGATTTATACAATAGTTCCATATCATATAGATATAATAAAGGTACCCAAAAAAGGTAGTTGATATGCTTTAAATACCTTCTATTGTAGCATTTATTCTATTACAACATAATTATTTGATGCATGAAAGTTATAAGGAACAATATGATATAGATGTTAATTTGAAGGATGTCTATGAAGATATAACCCATGGTAATAATTTAGAAGAATTAGATTATCACATTCATGATGGTTTATCATATCATCTTTGTAAAATTTGAATTACACAAGATAATAGAGTCCATGAGATTAGGGAAACACATACTTCTCTTTTTTTAGGTCATTTTGGAATTAAGAAAATAGTTGCACAATTGAAATTTTTTTTATTGGCCTCAAATGTATGAAAACATATCCAGATATGTAAAAGGTTGTATTATTTGTGCCACTAAAAATCCTAGTAATTAGAAGTTGGGATTTTATACCGCACTTAATGTACCAACCCATCTATGGGAGAGTGTTTCTATGGATTTTTTATGTGCATTGCCTATGCCTAGAAAGAATCATGACTATTTATATGTGGTTTTGGATAGATTTAGAAAAATGTGTGTTTTAGTGCCCTATAAAAAGACTATCATAAGGGAGTAAACTACACACTTTTTATTCAATAATGTTTGGGTTCATTTTTTTTACCCATATATATTATTTCTGATTAAGATTCTCAATTCATTAGGAATTTTTGGTCAGATTTGTGGGACTTTATGGACATAATACTCAAGAAGAGCACTATATTTAATCAACAAATTGATTATCAAACATAAGTGGTCAATCGTACAATGGTTCATTTTCTCTGAGGGTATTACAATAAACATCCAAAGCTTTAGGATGGACACTTATGTTATATGAAACATGTTTATAATCATTCCATACATTCTTCTATAGGTAAATCTCATTTTGAGACTTGTTTTAGTTATTTTCCTAAGTATCCCTTAGACTTTTGTTTTGGACAAGACATAATGAATAATGGAATTAAGTATGAAGAAAAATCCAAGAGGTTTATCCGAAATGTCAAATCTATTCATAAATTTTTTCAAGAGTAGTTGGAAAAGAGCCAAGCCATGTTCAAGGATAGGTATGATAAGCATTGGGTTTATCATCACTTCCAAGTTGGTGATCTAGTTTGGATTCATATAAGCAAAGAATGAATTAAAGGTGAAGATAAAAAGATAAAAACAATAAGTTATGTCCCACGTAATATTCTATATAAGATTAGTAATCAAGATTTTAAGTTAGAACTACTACCTTACATGCAGATGTATTGAGTTGTAAATGTTGAAAACTTGAAGTTATATGAGCCACATATGATCATTGATCAAGGTGAGAATATTAAATTACCCTCTATAGATTATTTTTATCTTGAATATATTAATGAGTTATAGGAATACATGTTTATTGTAGGAAGATAAGGACATCATAAATATTAAATGTTAAATATCTGTGAGTTCACCTAAAAAGAACAAATCCATGTAAGGTAAGGTGGATGGAAATTGGAAAAGTGAGGGAGCTATAGCCTCACTTTTTTTTCATAGTTAAACCATAATTTTGGTAGTTAAAAATATTTATAGTGGGGGAAAGTGATCCACACACTGATATGATAAAATAGTTTGTAACCCTTTTGTAAACATCCTAACGTAAAATAACTCACTGAGATGAATCTGATGTATTTTGACTGGGGTTAAAAAAGATTTCTGATGTAAAAGTTTTTATCTATTGAAGCAAACATGGTATAATGATGATGTTAACATGGTTCCAAAATCCACTTATATTACACATAGTCTATGGAGGACACATCATACACCTATCACATGGATTCCTCATAATCTTGGCACCCAAGTCCACATATTATTCTTTAACCACTTCATAAGGCTTCGGAAATGGATTTTAAATCCATGTTTATCTCTAAAACCAAAAATATAGGATTAAATCACACCCAAAATATGTGGGAGAATTATGCAAGCCTTAAAACAAGGAAATGGAAGAGGGGATATGACTCCCAATGTATGAGATGAAGTGATAAGGCTTAAACCCATAAGTTTAGGTCTTGGGAACACTATATATGACCACGAGCCTCTTTTGTAAATTCATTCCAATAGTCATATAAAATGTAAAAATTGGTAACTTGAGCATGGTTAATGGCACCCAACCCATAGGTCCTTCTTTCTTGCTCTCATGACCCTCATAGGTTTGTTTTCATCGATTCCCAATTATCTGTAGCCTTTCGAGCCTGATCTTAGCTTAGCCATGACCATCTTCTCATGACCAATCCATCCCCCTAGGTCCCATCTACCCAGGACAATAGCACCACACTAGGATAATAATACCAATTCCACTCCTATCCACTTTTGGTGCTATTGTCTAAGCTCTTGTTTGGTGCCAACAGTCAATTTCTTCCAGTTCCCCATCCTTCTCCTTCATAGCCTAGTGTGAAAAAATTAAATCCATGACCAATATATACCTATAAAATCCCATTCATAGATCATTTATAAAGGGTTGGTAAATATTATCAATCAAGCATGAATACAAGTGAAATCACTTAGGCAATCTTTCTTATTCTCTACATACAACCATCTAACATAGTCCCAAGCACATCTAAATCTCCACACCAGTCCCTAGACATCTTAAGAACTTCAAGTTTATCATTTATTTCATTCTCTTATCATAATATAATCAAGCACTTTCAAAGGAAAAACTACATATGGCTTGTTCCCTCTTTGAAGTATTGGTATGTAGGTGGCGTGCCCACACACAGGGTGTGAAGTATGTCTAGTGCATCTTACACACACTAATCCATTTTTCCCTATTTTCCAAAGTTTTAATCAAGTACATTAAAGTCATATAAATGAATAAAATAAGATCTATAGGGAGCACTATTGATAGTGAGGCTTCAAAAAATTCAAATATAGTGTCACACAGACCTATTGAATAAAACTTAAAAAGCTTATATCCTAAAGATAATAATATCAAACAAGGACTACAGCACTGGTACCACTCCTATCCACTTTTGGTCCTCCTATCCAATCAAAAAATGAAATCTATAATCCTATTTGTGATAGTGTCCCATCCCTACATAGTGAATATCAAACCCTATCTTAGTTAAATTAGCACAATTTAGACTAAGTCTTATTTTCTCCCTCTTATTACTATTTTTAGAAAAGATATAATTAAAAATAAATTTCAAAAATTAGTATCTTATTTATTACATATTATTTACTGATTTATAAATCTAGACCTTTTAACTAAATTAGGAATAAAACCCCAATATTCCCAAAATTGTTAAAACATTTGTTGAACCTGACTTACTTCATTTACACACAAAAACCATAGAAAGCCTAGGGTAAAATTCTTACTAATTTTTCTTATAAATTTTTTAATTTTTAATTGAATATTTAAATAAAAAATTCATTTCAAATTTTAAAATTTAGTAGTAAAATTTAAAATAATTTTATTTCAAACCCTAGTTGCCCATACTAGGTCCCAGTATTTTTTCAGTATTTTTCCAATAATTTTCTCAATTTTTACTAGCATATTAAAATTAAAAAAATCCATTCAAAATTCAACAGTAATTTCAAAAAAAATATTTTTATCAAAACCCTAGTTACATATATTAGGTCCTATTTAATCAAGCATTTTCCAATAATTTTATGAAATTTTAGTTGCATATTTAAATTATAAATTCACTTTCAATTTCAAATCTTCATATTAAAATTTCAAAATAATTATCTATCAAACCCTAGTTACATATATTAGGTCCCATTTCTTTTTGCGGTATCACCTTATATGTTTGTAAGCTTCATATCCTTTTTATGCACATTTTAATTCCATGTTTAGATTATATCCATCTAGACTTTTATACTATTATCCACTGTGTTTTCCTTATGACACCTAAGTTCCTTGCATCTCTTCCTTTGAGATGAAGTGAAAGACTTAGTGGTAATCCTCCTAAATTTACATAAATTCCTTCAACTCAACCATATACTATGGATAAACAACTAGTTCAAACTCCAACTATAGATTTTACACATCTAGATTACACCAATTTCAATGAGAATAATTAAACCAATGAGTAATATGAGAATAACACTGATGATGTACACACTGATGTTCATGCTCCACCACATTGGACTACTGATCCACTTCCACCCATTGTTGACAATGAAGTTGTCCTCTACAAAGATTTGATCCTACATAATTTTTGAGAAATACTTTGGGACCAACCCTGAGATCATACTCTTATCTTGAAATCTATCATGGAAGTTAAAAAGGCTAATCAAGTTGAATCTTCCATTAATTTAGAACAACTAGTTAGAAATGACACTATGAGGGCAACTATGTCTTCATAACCACCTATAGTAGCCCAACCTAACTTTATGCTACTAGATACAACTAGTACATCCCTATCTCCTGATGTAACAACCCTTGTGTAAGGAAAAAGATCTATTCAATCCATTGTGATACATCTTGAGTAAGGTTCCACTAGACCTATGTAGGCTTTCGAATCTTTTTCTATACTACATACACCATAGGCACATCACATTGCTTCCATGCCCTTGCCATAAGGTTTTATTCAACCCAAGCTTACTCTTTATGATGTCAAGGGTGAGCCAGAGACACATTTGAGACATTTTCATGTAGCATGCTTGGACTATACCAAATTATTGGTTACTTACCAAGCTCTTTCCACATAGACTGAAGGATTATGATTTGTAATGGTTCTATAGTTTATCAAATCAGTCCTTCAATGCATTCAATCCTTTAGCTGAAATGTTATTAACTCACTTCAACATCAACATTGGTGATAAGGTTTCATATGCTCAAGTTGTATAACAAAAACAAAGGTCAAATTAACATCTCATAGATTATGTTCTTTGATATAATACTATCTTGTGTAAGATGACTATCCGCATGGTTGATCAAGAGTTATAGGGTCTCTTTAAGTAGAGTATTCTACCTGATTTGCATGAATCAATTATGATCAAAATATTATTTTCCTTCACTGAATTGTGTCACACACTAAAGGAAATATAAGTCAAGTTAATTTCAATAGGCAAACTCATGTACACAAGTATCTCTGACATAATAAATAAGAGTAACAATAAAGTCCCATCAAAATTAAAGGTCAATGATAAAAAGAGTCAGAATCAACTTATAGTCAATGCAGCTTTAGAGTCCCCTCAGTGAGTGGTTTTATTAGCACCTCCTCAATGAACCTTCACTAATCTACTAGTTTCTCCATCTAGAGGTTTACAATAGATATTATATTATAACATCATATCTCTCCCTCCTATTTGTGAATTTGACCCAATAAAACCTCTTCCATGGGGATATGATCAACATGAATTTTATGAGTTTCATAGGGCACCAAGCCATACAACAAATAGATGCATCATTTTGAGACACAAGTTACATGATTTAATAGATGGTAATCATATTTATATTGGCACTTAAGTTGAGCCTCCTTAGGAAAAGAAAGCATAGGATAAAGCATTGAAAATATTATCCTTTTCCACCACATTACAAACAAGAGATAGGGAACAATCAAGGGTTCACCATGCATATCATGCACATCTACCACTAGATAAATACATGGTACCTTCAATTGAGACACATATTTTGACCAACATGATTAGTTTATACAATTCCAAAGTTCTAGATAAACCTTTCATTTCCTTCTTAGAATAGGAAATCATCAAGGATGATTTAGATTATCATGCACTATTTATCTGAGATCACATTCATAATCATCTTATTCATAGCATTTTCATAGATAATGGATCCAATGTAAACATCTGTACTTTGACATTACTATAGCATTTGGGATATTTAAAGTAGGATATTACACTGATAGACATAGTTATCAATGGATTCAATGGGAATATATAGAGTTCATTGGGTGAGATTGTACTTCTTTTATAGTTTTGCTCAACACACATGGCCAAATCATTCACTATAGTACATAGTACAAGAGTTTTTGATATGTTACTTGGTCGACCATGGATTCAAAAACTTCAAGTAACACCTTCTACAATTCATAAATGAATGAAATTAATTCACTCTACTTAAGTTATTATAGTTGGTGGAGTTATATATGAGTTACCACTCCCCACTTCAAAGACATCTTCTATAGTATAGTCACTAGTTTCAGTTCAACTTCTAGTTTTAGTTTATCCACAATTTATAGTTCCTCCAATTCTGATTTAGATATAGTTGAGGCATTCATCACCAACACAAAGAGTTCATACACCTCCATAGTTTTAGGATTCTAGATAGTTTCTATCTATAGTGTTCACACCTAGGGCAATATCATTGAGATATCATGCATCTACTCAAAGAGCACATGTTCAAAACTTATCCTACTAATAGATGGGTCTCTAAGAGCCCTATAGTTGCATCTAATTCTTAGATTCATAGGGGGACTCCAAACTTAGTTTCTACATTATATATTTTAGAGAATTTATAACATATACAGCTCTTAGATCCATAGTCTCAACATTTCCATCATGTTTCATAATTACACATGATTCCCCCCTTGATATAGGACACCATGATAGGGAGTATCCCATGAGACTCATCAGTTAGTATCATCCTTTCCCATCTTACCTATACATATTTTATTATGTTTAACTGTACATATTGTTTCTATGCAAAATTGCTTTCTACATTCAAAGAAGAAATAAGAAACTAAAAGATGGTCAAGGCTAGAAGATACCTAATAAAGTCGTGTGCACCGAAATCAGACGTTGGAAGGTTCTCCTCTTTGGCTGTGGAGGAATGACACCTGCAAAGAAGAAAAGGCTGAAACACAGAAAAATGTTAGTCAAAGGATATGGTGGGCTGTCAGGCGAATGCCTGATCCTGGAAGTACGAAGACTTCCTAGAAGGATATCAACCCAATGATAAAAAAGCAGAATATTGGACAAAAGTAGATAATAAAATATAAAATGATAGAAATAAATGACAAAAAATAAAGATGCGTACCTAATATGCAGCACTATTCTGCACAGTCACCGGCGTCGGTCTCTATGGCACCGGTGTCGGTTAGGGAAGGTGCCGGCGTCGGTCAAACTGCCGGCATCGGTCAGGGTAGTGATCGGCATCGGTCAGGGCAGGTTCTGGACAGAGTCTGAACAAGTTGCAGAAGGTCTGGGAGAGTCAGAACAGGGTCTTGACAGGGTCAGGATAGGGTCTAATAGAATCGAGATAAGGTCAGGGCAGGGTCTGGGCAAGGTAAGGTCGGGTTTGGACAGAGTCTGGGGGTTTTAGTTGAGTCTGGACAGAGTTATAGATTGGGGTAGTGGGCAGGGATGTAAAGGAGAGATTCAGGACTTGGGTCTATGGTTTGAAGATTCGGGATGACAGAAATAATGAACAAATAATAACCAAGAAGAAATAAAACAAACAGAGTAAATACTTACCTGCCAGAAGACGTGATGAAAGCCATAGTTGAAGTTGTCTGTGCAGTGCTGGATTGAAGCAAATACAGATTGGTTGATGCCAGAGTTGGTTGATCGCAAGAGTGTTGATTGCCAGAGTTTGTGAATGTCGGAGTTCGGAGGTCGATTGATTAATTAATCAGGTTGATTAACATTTCGAATGGTTGGCAAACGCTGATGAAGGTGAGGGACGGTTCTAGAGACGGTTCGATAACCATTCGGGAAACCGATTGGGAACTGAATGGTAACTGAAAATGGGTAACGGCAAGATGACCGATGTCGGCAGGATTGCCGACATCGACCGATAAGTGACCGACGTCGGCGACATCGGCCAAGTAAAGACCGTCGTTGGCAGATGCACAATGGGGATAGAGTCTAACTTTAGCTTTGTGCTCATTTTTACATGCTGCCAGGGTCAAGGTTGGTGGAACAAGTGATCGACAAGGGTTAAATAGGCGAAGAAGAATAAGACGGGGAATGACCAGGGGAGTCGACATGATTTTGGTGTCTACATTTGCCCCTTTTTGTCTTGTTGGTTGTTCTGGATGAACTACAAGACAAAAATAGGAGTGATTGCCCCAGGTGAGGGATAAGGTTGATTTCATCTTGTTGGTTGTTTGAATGAACTGCAAGACAAAAACATGAAGCGGCTTGCCTCGATTATGGATAAGGTATTCCCCCTCAAAGCAAGAGTCGAGGGAAGGGAACCGGGAATCGGGTGCTGATTTGACAAAGAGTGGATGAAAAAGGGGTGAGGGTGAACACTGCAAAGGTCGTGATTGTGTGCATACCACTTCACGAGATGGTTAGGTTAAAGTGTCGCAGGTCAAAGGTCGAGGAGTGCCAAAATTGAAATAACCGGGCCCCAGCATTTAGTCGTTTGCTGATCAGGTTATGTAATCAAAGCTGAAGCTCCAAATGGATCGTTGTGGTCTAGGTATCCCGGGCTCAGGAAGTGCTCCTAGAAACATGAAAAAGTCACAAGTAGTGGGGATCAACTGGTTTGCAATCCTATACTTGTGAGGGTCCAAAAAGGTCTGCGCACAATTCTGCTAACCAGTCATGAGGTAGCATACATGCAAAAAAAACCAAGGCAACAATGTCTTGGAAGTGGTCAAGGTCAGAGGAGATAGGTATGATCTCCAATGGTTGGTGGTCGAGGGGAGGAATGGATGAAAGGATGCGGCTGAGCTAACCTTAGAAGACCCCATGTATACTGAGTGCTACCTACATAGCCTTGGTGATAGGGCCTCAGGCCAATGTAGTTCTCTCGAGAAGGGAGGGAGGGTCAAAGGGATAAAATGGGTCGTGGTCAAGGGCAAGGTTATGGTTAAAAGAAGGAAAGAAGGTTTGTCCATCAGAGAGACGAACAAACGAGAATGGTCGAGCTAACCTCAGATGACAGGCGTGTCATTTGAGTGCTGCCTACATAGCCCCTGTTCATAGGGCCTTAGACTAATGTAGTTCAGACAAAGGGTCCGAGTGGTAGATAGGTGGTTAAAATGGTTGATAGATTGGTCATGGTTATGATGAAATGATGAAGAGAAAAGATGTTGCAGCCTTTTCCAAATGGTGTATTCTGCAACATTGGTTGAGGGGTTTTTCATCCCTAGCAATATTCCATATTCGTGATGGATGTATGCTAAAAATGAATTGAGGTTTATTTATGCTTCAGCAAGTATTGGTTTATGCTGAACATAAATTGCGGCGGGTCGATAGTTTCCATGTGTATTGGTGTCCATAGAAACTAGGGGGCATAGGCTATGGGAGTGGTCTGAAAAGAGAGTTGAGTTGAGTTGATTGACAAGTGATGAATGTGAATGTGACCAAAGTGCAGAAGAAGTGAAAAGCATATTGCTCTTTTATTGACAAGGACCAAAAAGATAGCATAGATAGGGGTTATGAGAACCAAGAGCCCCATTCATGCGTGACGTCGTTGACCATAGTTATGTTAGAGCGGTAATCGAATCACTGTGACATTAAAGTGAGCTCGAAGTCCCTTGAGCAGGTGAGAGGAGGAGGAAAAAGGGGTAACCCATTTTAAGAGCAGAGATAACTTTGCCCCTTTTTATAGGAGACCCTGAGACAACTATAAGTCAAGTCCATGACTCGTTTTTTTTTTTTTTTTTTTTTTTTTTTAAGGTGCAGACTGATCAATGCGGGAAGTCTACATAGAGATGTCATTTGCTTGGTGGTCAGGTTGTGAAGCTGATCAATGTGGGAAGCTTCTAAAATAGTGCTGTTTATTGCCAGATTAGTCATAGCCATCCTTCGAGGGAGTGGTCTAGATCTTTGTTTAATATAAAGGCTTTTGAATAGCTGTCCTTCGAGGGAGCAGTCTATTAATTACAGCAATGATAGTACAGCTATCCTTCAAGGGAGCAGTCTACTTTTTGATTTTGATATTGATATAGTGACCATGGATATTGTGACATCTTGATTTGTTTTTATAGAAATGTGAGTCATGGACAAGATTATAGAAGGTCAAGGGCTCCCTTTTATTAGGACAAAGCATCCATACATCATAAAAGGGTTATAGGAATTGTTAAGAGGAATAGGGTTGAAAGGAAGTAGGATTTAAGAGGACAGGGATTGCTCAAGGAATGAGCTCAAGTTAAGTGTCAAGTGGACGAATACTCGACTAGCAGTAGAACGGTCGCAGATGCAACGCATTAAGAGGCTCAGGTTTTGGTCGTCCATCAAGAGAAGACAGACGGTAAGTCCCTGATCCATACTTGTGCGTGATAATAAAAGGTCCAAGCCAATTAGGAGCAAACTTGCCTCATTTACTTCACTCCATATTGGTCACGTGTTGATTCTCTTTGAGGACGAGGTCTCTGATGTTGAAATCTCGTTCTCGCAGATTTTTATCATAGGCGTGCTTGATGCGATGTTGATAGACATGGAGATGATTAAGGGCAGCAAGATGGCATTCGTCAAGTAACTCAAGTTGAGCTAAGCGATCTTGACAAAAGTCATCGTTGGAAAGAATATCATGTAGAGAAATGCAGAGAGACAGGATCTATACTTCGAGAGGTAAGACAGCCTCTATTCTGTACACGAGAGAAAAAGGGGTAGCACCCGTAGAGGTTCAGATGCTAGTGCGGTAAGCCCACAAAGCGAAGGGAATGTGAATGTGCCAATCCCTGCCTGTGTCACTGACCACTTTCATGAGAATTTTGGTGAGAATTTTGTTGGAAGCCTCGGCCTACCCATTTTCTTGTGGGTAGTAAGGCGAAGAGAAACTGAGTTTGATGCTGAAGGAGTCGCATAGCTTTTGGATAGTTTTGTTTTTGAAGGACTTGCCGTTATTGGTAATGATTTTATGAGGGACACCAAAACGACAGATGATATGGGTGTTGATGAAGTCGACAATCTTGTCGGCTTTTTTGGAGATGAGAGGAATGGCTTCCACCCACTTGGTGAAATATTCAGTGGCTATGATGATGGATTGATGACGAAGAGACGAATGAGGGTTAATCTCACCGATGAGATCTAAACCCCACTGAGAAAAAGGCCAGAAATCCTGAGCAATTTGTAAGGCATGACTGGGGATATGGAGCAAGTTAGAGTGCTGCTGACACTTGATGCAACGTCGAACATAATCGCTATAGTCTTGATGAAGGGTAGGCCAATAATAGCCCAGACGAAGGATGCGCTTGGCAATTGAATTCCCACTAAAATGTCTGCCACAAATCCCATCATGGACTTGTTGAATGGCTTGAGATGCTTTAGTGGAGGTGAGACAACGAAGAAGGAGGCCGTCGAAGCCTCGTTTATAGAGAAGACCCCCTATCATGGTATAACGAGTGGTACGCTTGATAAAAGCTCATCGTGCATTACTAGAGAGGTTGGGAGGAATGACAGAGAGAGATAAGAAGTCTACAAGTTGCTTATACCAAGCATCTTGTGGGCTAGGGTCTATAGTGTTGACATGATGAATGTGAGGAGAGATATATGAAGGCAACGGCACACGATGCACTGTGACAAAAAGTCTGGATGCAAATGAGGAAGATGGGATATGCGAAGCGAGAGAAGCCATGGTGTCAGCAAACTTATTCGTGGATCGAGGAAAAGTCTACAAGAGGAAATGGTTGAAAGATGCAAGGAGAATGTTAGCACGGTTTTTGTACCTTTGCAAAATTTCATTTTTACAGAGGTATGAACCATTGACCTGATTGATGATGAGCTACGAGTCGCTGAAGATGTTGATGGACTTGATGCTGAGAGAGAGGGCAGTCTGAAGTCCCAAAATTAAGGCCTCGTATTCAGCCATATTATTGGTACAATCAAAATCGAGTTTAAAAGACAAAGGCATGGGCTCCCCTTCAAGTGGGATGATAATGACCCCAGCACCTCCACCTAGTTGACATTTGGATCTGTCAAAGAACATAGTCATCTGATAGGTGGTGTCGTCAGAGGAAAGCGCAGCGATAGACTCGTCAGGGAACTCACACTGCGAAGGTTGATTGTCAGGAAGAGGGGCATCTGCTAGTTCATCAGTGATGGTTTTCCCCTTGATAGATTTCTGCTGGATGAATTCGAGATCGAACTCAGCAAGCAGCATGAGCCACCGAGCCATACGTTGATTCTGATATGGCTTGGAGTGCATATACTTGAGAGGGTCAGTGTGGGTGATGACAAAGGTTTTGTGACTGAGAAGATAGTGGCGAAGCTTAGTAGCAACAAAAACTAATGCCAAATAGAGTTTCTCGATATGGGTATATCGAGTTTCATAGTCGACCAGTGTTTGACTGATATAATAAACTGCTTGCTCACGGTGATGCTCGTCTCGATGCGCGATCATGGCACCTAACGAATGATGAGTGGCTGAGATATAAAGGTAGAAGGGTTGGTCATCTTTAGGTGGAATGAGGACTGGTGGAGAGACCAGATAGCGTTTTAAGGCTTCAAAAGCCTCTTGACAATCCTTATCCCATGTAAAAATGATGTCCTTCTTAAGGAGATGATGAAAAGGTTGGCAGCAGTCAGAAAGCTGCGAGATGAAGTGACGAATGGACTGGAGCTTGCCTTGCAAACTACGAAGCTGCTTGAGATTGGTCAGGGGTGGCATTTCGAGGATAGCGTGAATCTTGGCGGGATCTATCTCGATGCCACGGAAGGAAATGATGAAGCTGAGAAGCTTGCCAGAGAGGACCCCAAAGACACATTTCTTGGGGTTAAGATGAACATTGTACTGAAGAAGATGAGAAAAGATGATTTTGAGAATGGTCAGATGGTCACGGTGAAGTTTGGACTTGCCGAGCAGGTCATCCACATAGTCCTCCATGATTTTGTGAAGGAGATCATGGAAAATGTAGGTCATGGCACGCTGATAAGTGGCACCTGCATTTTTCAAGCCAAAAGGCATGACTCGATAGCAGAAAGTCCCCCATGGGGTAATGAAAGTAGTCTTGTGCTGATCTTCCAGAGCAATCAGGATTTGATTGTATCCTGAAAACCCATCCATAAGAGATAGCATCTCATGGCCGACCATAAGATCAACAAGCTGGTCGATGTTAGGAAGAGGAAAGTCATCTTTAGGACAGGCTAGATTAAGGTCACGATAGTCTGTGCAGATCCAAATCCCCCCAGTTGCCTTGGTGACTGGGATGATGTTAGAGACCCACTGTGGATAATCGATGGGCTGGATGAAGGAGACAGAAAGAAGTCGCTGAAGCTCCTCTTTGACAAAGAGAGCAATGCGAGGATGCATCTTTCAAAGCTTTTGCCTGATAGGCTTAGCCTCTGGTTTGGTGACAATGTTATGGGTAATGATGGTGGGGTCGATGCCAGGCATATCACTGTAAGTCCAGGCAAAGGCCTTGCTATGGTCAGAGAGGAACTGGGTATAGTCAAGCTGCTCCTGAGCGTCTAAAGATTGGCCAATCTTTAAGACATGAGGAACATCAGAAGAAGGAAGGTTGATGTCAATGGTTGATTCATTTAACATAACCTGGGACTCAGAAGGGAGGGAGCGCTGGATGAAAGAATCGTCAGTGCCCATGTAAGAAAGAATGGCATCGTCGTCAACGCAGTGAACAGTGTGAATGGTTGCCGACTCATCTTCGATCATGCTGGGAAAAATGAGAGGGAGAGACTTGGATACCCCATTGAGATGATAAGTCAAGGGGTCCAGGCGAATGGTGTTTATGGAAAAAAACTAGGAGGAATGGAAACCACTGACTCCGTAGGTGAAGGTGGCGAAATAGGTGAGTGTGGAGGAGATTGGTCAAGGATTGGTTCAGGACAAAGGTCTACAGGGTCTTGAGTGGGGTCGTGATATCCCAGACCATACCGTTTCTTGGCGTCGTCATCATTGAGTGGTTGGATAGGCTGATGGGAGCCCTGCTCATAGCATCCGAAACCAAAACCCTTTCATGCACACCTGTAAAGGTAAGTGTGTGCAAAGGTGGGGTTGCTAAGAAACGAGAAATCTGATGTGAAAGGTTGGGGTGAAGAAAGAGGATTACCATCAGTAGGAGCTTGATTAAGCCCCCCATAGACGAGGTTGGTGTGGAGGTGAGGGGGACCATAAGGTATGATCATCCCGATCCGATGGTCCTAGCTGGGGCTGTGATGAAGGCATCCATACTCTTGTGGAGTTTGGAACATGTCTAAAGCCAGCAAGCGATACTCTCCCAATGAAAGTCTTTGGAAGACGTCTTCCATAGGGTCTGTGGTTATCGCTTGAAGGGGAGGTGTAAGGGCGACTGCCTATTGGGAACTGGTTGAAGCTTCCACAGATGGAGGCAGTGCCGGGGTTGATGGCTTGATAGGAATGAGGACATCATTTGGACGGTAGGTGGTGTTGCATGTTTTGAAGGGCGAAGGGTCAGCGGGAATGGTGTGGACTTGTCTATCATGCTCAAACTTCACACAACGGTGCAGGGTGGAGGGGACACAGGCCATGGCGTGGATCCAGGGTCGGCCCAGCAAGATGTTGTATTAGAACTCTCCTTCGATGATGTAGAAGAGCTTCGGGACTGTGCGTGGACCAACGCGAATATGAAGGATGACTGTGCCAATGGTCGTGGCAGTAGTGTCATTAAAAGAGCGCAAGATTGCGTCAGTTTTGGAGATGCAATTTTTGGGAAGAGCCAACTGATCAAAGGCATGGGTGGAAATGATGTTGATGTTAGCGCCTCCATCGATCATAACACGTTTAATGCGTGTCTGATTGATATAGGCAGTGATGAAGAGGGCAGCGTCTTGATCTTCCGTGTTGGATGTGGGAATCTCAGAATCGCTGAATGTGATGGAAGCAATAGGGGCTAAGGAGTGGACAAGGGCAGCAAGTGACTGGGGATCCTCGAGTCGAACCTCCGCTGCCTGCAGGGCTTGGATGAGGGCCTGACGATGTTGGGGTGAGGTTTGGATGAGATCGTAGAGGGACATGTTCATAGGCGTCTGGTGAAGCTGTTTCAACATGGAGTCGTGGATTGGTCCGGAAGAGGAAGAAGAAGAGGAGGGTTGAGGTGCGCCAAGGATAGAAATCTTAGGCTTAGGCGGTTGAGGTGGATTGACAAAAGGGTAGGTCCAAGGAATGGCAGCTTTTTCTTTCACCTTGTCCTTTTGTGACCTAGTGGTGATGTGAATGACATTGATTTCAAAGATGGGAGGTGAAGGTGATGAAGGGGTTGTAACTGGTTGATGAGATATGGATGGGTTTGACGAGGTTGAAGGGTTATGAGAGGGAGTCGGGGGGCGGTCGAAACCTTAAAGAGAAGAGTGTCTTTCTCCAGATAACGGCGAATGACAGCCTTGAGGGCACAACAAGTCTCGGTGTCATGTCCTAGTGTACGGTGATATAAACAAATCTTCATGTCGTCGAACCAGGAGGGTTTAGACCCGAGAGGTTGAAAGGGCTTGATGGGTGGAAGAGTTATGCTAGAAGTTTGCAAAAGTCGTTGCAAGATCAAAGAGTATGAGCCCACTAAAGGGTCTGTGCTCATCGATGTATGCGATGTCAGTGACTTTTGCTTGGGCGAAATGGGAGGGGGTTTTCGTACCACCTTCTGGGTTGATGGTGCGATGACAGGCAGAGACGGTACACTCTTCATGAGAGGTATCACCCTTTTGGGAGAGGGTAGGCTAGCGGTAGGTAAAGGAAGCAAAGGAGGCAACCGGTTTTGATTAGAGGTTAAAGTAGGAAGGATTCTGGTTAGGGTTGAAGGATGCGGGCCCAAAATGGAAGGCAATGGTGATGGAAGAGGAGGCGTTCGTCTCTGTGGTTTGGCAGTCTTTTGTGATTTGGGTTGAAGACTACTATTGGTTAAAGTTTGGGTTAAGTCCACCTTCACTTGTGGATGAGTGAGGTTGGAGATGGGGTGAACGCCAAGTGTTTTGATAGGTTTAGGCGGAGTAGATGAGGGTTTTGGTTTTGATGAGGTTGATGAAGATGTATATGATTTAGAAGTGGAGATCTGATTTTTGTTGATAGTCTTAGGAGGTTCTGCCATGGGAGGATTAGTAGCATGAGATGAGAGGGCCTAGGCTTGTTGAAGAGCTGTGAGACGATCCCACAATCCCTGATGTTCCACTTTCCTAGAAGGGAGAAGTTTGAGTCTCTCCACTAGTCAGGAAAATGGCTGAGAAGATGCGGGATGAGGTTTAGGCTCTTGAGAAGACGTCGATGGTTGTGGGACTGAAGGTGAGACGGGTGTAGTAGTCTCGGGCCCAAAGCATGGTGAAGTCGTGACAGGTTTGTCTTTGGTTGGAGATGAAGGAGAGATAGGTTCTTCCCTGGGTGGAGAAGAAACTAGAGAATGAAGCTCCTCAAGCGGGTAAAGGGTAGGGATGATAGTGCCCTCCACTTGCGGTTGAGGAGTAGGAAAGGTTGGGTCCTCCATGGGTAGCAAGAAGGAAGATGGTGAAACTGGTGGTGCTGGTAAGGTCGAGGCATCCTCCAAAATGAGAGAAGTTGAGGGAGAACTAGCCGAAGAAAGAGGTTCATCCACATGTGATGGACTGATGGATGAACTCACCTCTTGGGGTTGATTAGAAATGAGGGGCGAGACCGTATTGACTGTTCGAATATTATGTTCATGGGTATTGTCAGTCAAGGTCTGGACGTTGTTTTGGGTTGGTGGATGATTAGGGAACAGTTGTTTGAAAATATCAATACCCTGATTAGGAGGGGCGTTAGGATTGTCGAGGATGAGGTCACCCTTTTCCAACATGTCTTGGAATATGTTTTTAAGGGTTTTATAGTTGCCCGTGTCATGACCTTTAACACGGTGGTAGTGGCAGAAGTCATTTTCCCTATACCACGCAGGGATGGCGCGTGAGGGATCAAATTGTGGTGGAGGTCGGATCTGAGGGAGATTGATGGCCCCTTGTTTGACGAGTTTTTCTAGCACAGACGCGTATGATTCTCCAAGTGGAGTAAACTATTGCTGTATATATCTCTGCTGAAATTGACGAGTGGCCCTCATAGATGTGGATGGTTCAGGTTGATTAGTTGAAGGCAAAGAGGAGGAAGATCTAACAAGCACAGCATTTGCTGAAGCTTTAGATTTAGGATTGGACGAGGAGGGCTTAGAAGAGGGGTCATTGGTTTTGGAGTTGGGATTCTTACTCTGCAACTTGACTTTATTCTCCTCAACGGCACGTAACTCAAGTTTACGAGCCATCGTGAAGGTTTCGTCAAAAGTGCAGAAGGTTTGAACCCTCAAGGTAGAAGAAATATGTCTAGCACAGGCTTGAGAGAAAAGTTTAATAAGCTCAGGCTGAGGTAAGGAAAATGAAAGTTGATTGATAAGGCCCCTCCACCGAGCGACGAAATCAGCAATAGATTCATCCTCAAACTGGCGAATAGAATAGAGGTCTGTGATAGAGACCTTCTTGGTGATATTGATGGAGAAATGATCGAGGAAGAGCTGGGCCAGCTGAGTGAACGTGAGGATGGAATGGCTGGGAAGAGAGCTGTACCAGTCAAGTGCAACACCCGAGAGAGACATGGGAAACGTGCGTAAGAGTAACACATCGTCGTGGGCGATAAGGTAATAGGCATGTCTGAATGCCCGTAAATGTTGTTGTGGGTCTTCCTTGCTCTGGAAACGAGAAAAATTAGGAAGTTCCCACTGGCTGGGATATGGTCTGATGGGGACAGAAGGATGGATGGGCTCGTTACAGATTTATTCGTACGAGAGAGTGTTACATGAGCCGGTAACGGAGGTCTCTAGGTTGGACATTTTATCCATCAACATCTTGATAATATCTACTGACGGATTGGCGGGTGGAACGCCTCCTAGATTGTAAGGCGCTTGAAAGAGGCTGGAAGAGGTATACGATGTAGTCGGTTGTACCAATAAGGGTGCAACGTACGGGTGACTAGTCGTAGGGATAGAAGAAGTGACTAAGGGTGGTTGGATGGAAGGCATGGCTAGGTTTGATGTTGTCATGGGAGGTTGGCTAGAGGTAACATGGGCCAATGGATAGGTAGCCACCCTAGTGTTGATAGGAGTAAGGGTGGGCGGAATAGAGACGACCAGGTTTTGAAAGGGGGTAGAAAGTGGTTGAGCGGGCTGAGATTGATTGGGGGCCGAAACCCCAGTGAAAGTGGGCCCAACAATGGAAGGAGAGGCCACACTTGGATGGTTGGTAAAAGGTTGGTCATTGGTTGAGGCAACAGCCTAGGTGTCTAAGGGTTGGACTACAGACGCTGTTGATACAGCCGTAGTCTCGAGGAAAGAGGTCGGCATTCCATAAATTGGATTGCCCAAGGGGTCTCGCATTTGGCTATTCGCGAGATAGTGTTGTAAGGCTTTTACGTTGAGGTCAAAGAATCATGCGAAATTTTGGTCCCCTTCTGGGATAATAGGCGTTTGGGTTGGAGATGGTCTGGTAGGAGTTCTTTCAGTTTCTGAGTTGAACTCCATTATAGGGCTAGTTATAGGCGGGGTAGACGGAAGAGGATGATGCCTCGCGTGATCGACTAGAGCCTTGGCTTGGCTACGAGTCAGAACCATTCAAGGCAAGGAAGAACGTCCTCACAAGCTGAAACAAGCAGATAAGAACCAAAAAAGATGAAGACACAAGCAGATCCTAAAACCCTAGAAATAAATTATTAGGATTATAGTGGCTTATGCCTTAGAATGTGTGTAGAGGAAGATTGGCTTTATGAGTCAGGTCTTAGAAGAAGCAGTCTATGGATGGTTTTGGGTTTTGTTATGGTGCTCAAGAAATCTGTGTTAGCTTCCGTATAGGCCTGGTGCTAAGGAGCAAGCTCCCCTCACTTCACGATTCCAGTGGTTAGCTGGTTTCGCTTAGCCAAAATATACTTCCACTAGAGTTTATCCTCCGCCAGAGAATGGAGTGGGCTTCCCCCTTGGTGATGAAATCCAAGTAGGGTCACCGGGACGGGTAAGGTATCCGCTGGGGGATGAAATCCCAGTTGGGCCTTGTCTCAAGTAAGTTAAAATGTTTGTTTTGTGCAGGTGGTTTGGTCGTGTAACATCAAGTGATCTAGATTAATTCAATATGCGGTTTAATTACTATGTGTGGTCTAAAAGATGCAAGCAATCAGAAATGGATGCAAAGTGTTTTAATGCCCAAGTCAAAATGTTTGTTCGTATGAAGACAAATGGAGAAAGAGTCAAAGAATATGAGTTTTAGCTAGTCTAGAAGTGCAATAAAGAAAGAAATGTTCTTTTTAGTCCTGCTTATGATGTCATTTAAGAAGAGACGAAAGGAGGCGAAAAGGAAGGAACCTAATGCACCTATATGAACGAAAGAAAGAAAGAAAGAACCCAAGGAGGACCTAGGGTCCCACCGAGCGTGCCAGAATGTTTCTATGCAAAATTGCTTTCTACATTCAAAGAAGAAATAAGAAACTAAAATATGGTCAAGGCTAGAAGATACCTGATAAAGTCGTGCGCACCGAAATCAGACATTGTAAGGTTCTCCTCTTTGGCTGTGGAGGAATGACACCTGCAAAGAAGAAAAGGCTGAAACACGTAAAAACATTAGTCAAAGGATATGGTGGGCTGTCAGGCAAATGCCCGATCCTGAAAGTACGAAGACTTCCTAGAAGGATATCAACCCATTGATAAAAAAGCAGAATATTGGATGAAAGTAGATAATAAAAGATAAAATGATAGAAATAAATGACAGAAAATAAAGATGCGTACCTGATATGCATCACTATTCTGCACAGTCACCGGCGTCGGTCTCTGTGGTACCGGCATCGGTTAGGGAAGGTGCCGGCGTTGGTCAAACTGTCGGCGTCAGTCGGGGTAGTGACCAGCGTCAGTCAGGGCAGGTTCTGGACAGAGTCTGAACGAGTTGCAGAAGGTCTGGGAGAGTCAGAATAGGGTCTTGACAGGGTCGGGACAGGGTCTGATAGAATCGAGATAAGGTCAGGGCAGGGTCTGGGTAAGGTAAGGTCAGGTTTGGACAGAGTCTGGGGGTTTTAGTCGAGTCTGGACAGAGTTATAGATTGGGGTAGTGGGCAGGGATGTAAAGGAGAGATTCAGGACTTGGGTCTGTGGTTTGAAGATTCGGGATGACAGAAATAATGAACAAATAATAACCAAGAAGAAATAAAACAAATAGAGTAAATACTTACCTGCCAGAAGACGTGATGAAAGCCATAGTTGAAGTTGTCTGTGCAGTGCCGGATTGAAGTGAATGCAGATTGGTTGATGCCAGAGTTGGTTGATCGCGAGAGTGTTGATTGCCAGAGTCTGTGAATGTCAGAGTTTAGAGGTCGATTGATTAATTGATCGGGTTGATTAGCGTTTCGAATGGTTGGCAGATGCTGATGAAGGTGAGGGACGGTTCCAGAGATGGTTCGATAACCGTTTGGGAAACCGATTGGGAACCGAATGGTAACTAAAAATGGGTAACGGCAAGATGACCGACATCGGCAAGATTGCCGACATCGGCCGATAAGTGACCGACGTCAGCGACATCAGCCGGGTAAAGACCGTCGTCGGCAGATGCACAATGGGGATAGAGTCTAGATTTAGCTCTGTGCTCATTTTTACATGCTGCCAGGGTCAAGGTTGGTGGAACAAGTGATCGACAAGGGTTAAATAGGCGAAGAAGAATAAGACGGGGAATGACCAGGGGAGTCGACAAGATTTTGGTGTCTACACATAGCTCAAATATATCAAAATTAACAAAAACATTCACATAATTCAAAATACAAAAAACATTCAAATATGTCAAAAACAACAAAAACATTTGGATTACATCCATTATCTATGTTTCACATTTCTACTATCATGCTAGACTTGCACTTATTATTCTATGGTTATTGTTTTTCAATTTATTTACATTACCATGATTTAATTAATATTATTTGAGTGTGTGTAGTAACATCCATCTTTGTGATTTCTTCACTCTACCCATTGAGGGGGCATCCTACTTTTACATTTGAGACATACATCGATATACATACCCATTGGGGGAATTTTATACATGACTAAACCATCTAGGTTATGTCATTCCTACACCACACACTCTAGTTATCATATTGATGCAAATTATTTACTAGATTACATAGATTATTCTATCAACACTCACTAGTATATAAAACTTGAGTATTTATTAGCATATAGCTAGTCTTGTACTAACATGTATTGCATACATTCACTTCTTTCTTTGATTAGTTGGATGCATTTATATTTATAATTTATTACATGATTTATTTGCTTGCTTATCATTATCTTGATGTGATTACATTTTCTCATTTCTTTTTTATCTCTTGTATGTGCCTTAGGACATTTTCCAATGTCCTTTTCCTATACTCCTCTATGTGATTGTGGCTTCCATGCTAACTTGCTTGTTCCAACTATATGTGTATGTGGAATTTGAACATGCCTCGTATGTTGGATTTCTAGTTTGAGTGACATTTTCCCATGTCCCTTATTTTCTTAGCCTCTTGTCCACTCTTGTATGTTTCTTACCTTATGTGCTTATTATTTATTTGCTTCTCGGTTGTTTATAATGCCATGATCCATATCATGTATTATTCATGTTTTCTTGGATGCCATGATGGACATAATGCTCTATCCCTCCTACTAACAACTAAAAACTAACCAAACTTTAAATTTTAGTTTAGTAAATTACACATGCTATTATATTGTTACATCTATCTAGGCATACCCCTATTAATCTAATAATCTCTTAATACAAATCATACCATATCTTGAGATATCGTTGATCATCATTGCTATATTTTGCAACATAACACACTTGTAGGGCTCTTTCTTTTGAGGGCAGTCATTGCAGGGTCTCCATTCCTACATTTAAAAGAGGGGAAAATCAATAGGGGTTTTGTCATAGAGATAATAACTCATAATGGATGAAACAACAACATTCAAAACATTTAGAATAGTAACTAAACATCAAATAAGTCAGAACAAACCAAGTAGATAGTCAAGAATCGAGAATAATCATCATATTTATCCCAAAACAATAGTTTTAAGACTAGACTACAACATCAATGGTGATTCTATCCATTTCTAGCATTCCTATCCAAATAGCAAAAAAACTATATTTTTCAAAAATAGATAGAAAGGTAAGTTCAGTTATAATTTTATCAACTATAGTTTAGACCAGATTCAATAGTTTTAGTATAGGTTTTCTTAGAGAAGATAGATATAATAGGAATTATACATGGCATGATGGATCTCACTTTTAAATTTAGATAGGGTAGCTAGTACAACTTCCAAATTAGAATACATGTTTTAGACACTAATGATTGGGGGTAATGTACATGACACATTTTGTTTTCTTTCTTTTTGAGTTTATCATTACCCAGGTATTCTCAATAATTGCATGCATTACTCTACCTATAGGTGGTTGGCATAATTTTGGTTTGGATTTCATATAAGCCTAACTTCTAAGTTCCTAAGTGGCTTCCATATAAGATACATTCTCAGTTTTAGAGTGGCTTTCATATAAGCCTAATCTCCATCTTTTGGAATGGCCAAGAGTGGCCTAGTTTCCAACATACATTCAACTATCCATGATAACATTAACAGATCATAGTACATTCACAGGATTTAGGAGCTATCTCATAGGACACACATTCCATACCAATATCAATTTATAGATTCACTTTATGAGGTAATGATGGAGCCAAATGACTAGATAGCCTTTGTATTCTTAAGCCACCTATTTATAGGGATTGGACACATAATCCAAACATTGATCAACATATTTAAGATCATCAAGCTTCACTTAGTAGGTGATGATGGAGCCAAATGTCTAGCCTTTACATTCTTGAGCCACGTATATGGAATTAAGCACTTAGCTCCATTCATGATATTACTCTTCGTTCAACACACATCTAACATCACTCAGTAGCACAATAGGTTTTGTATTATTTCACATACCCAATGAGGTGTATTCATTCCTTTCTCTTCCTCTCTCTCTTACCCATCTTTATATATTATTATTTTAGATATAGTGTATCTATTAAACACTGATCTACTCTTTATTTTCACTTATAGATTTATACTTCACACTATGCTCTCTCTATGCACACTAGTGTCACAAATTTATGGGCTTAGCCCTTATAGGTAAGTTTAGTTACACTTTCTATTTTTCTTTTATCCTAGTATTTCAAATTGTTACATCACTAGAATAAAGGGGGGGGGGGGTAAATTTAGTCATATAAAATTCAAAATTTGGTAACTTGAGCATGGATAGTGACACCCAACCCATATATCCCTCTTGCTTGCTCTCATGACCCTCATAGGCTTGTTTTCACTAATTATTAATCATTTTTAGTCTTTTAAGCCTGATCTTAGCTTAGCTGGAACCCTCTTTTCATGATCAATCCATCCCCCTAGGTCCCATTTAACCAAGACAATAGTGCCGATGTCACTCTTTTCCACTTTTGACACTATTGTCCAAGCTCTTTTTTGGCCCCAATGGTCAATTTAGTCTAGTTCTCCATCCTTCTCTTTATTAGCCTAACATGAGAAAATTCAATCCATGACCAATAAATCCTTATAAAATCCCATTCAAAGATCATTTGGAAGGGGTTGGAAAATATTACCAAGAAAGCAAGAATACAAGTGAAACCACTTAGACAATTTTCCCTATTTTCTATATACAACCATCTAGTATAGTCCTAAGCACATCTAAATCTCTACACCAATACCTATCCATATTAAGCATATATAAGTTATAATTTTTTGAATTCTCATATCACAATTTCACCAAACACTTCCAAAGGGATAACTACATATAGCTTGATCCCTCTTCAGAGTATTGGTATGTAGGCAATGTGCCCACACATGGGGTGTGAAGCATTTCCAGTGTATATTACACACACTAACCCCTTTTACCTATTTTAAAAATATTTATTCAAGTAAATTGAAGGCATAAAAATGAATAAAATTATCTCTATAGGGAGAACTTATAATAGTGAGGCTTATAAAATTTAGAGATAGTGTCACATAAACCTATCAAACAAAACCCAAAAATCTTAAATCCTCATTACAAGAATACTAGACAAGGACTACAATGTTGGTACCACTCCTATATACTTTTGGTGTTCCTATCTAATAAAAAAATGAAAGATAGAATCTTGTTTGTGATAGTTTCCTAGGATTGCATAGTGAATATCAGACCCTGTCTCAGTTGGATCAGCATAGTTTAAACTAAGTCTTATTTTCTCCCTCTTATTACTATTTTAAAAAAATATCTACTCACATATAAATTTCAAAAATTATTATATTATTTATTGCATATTATTTACTAATTTATCAATAGAGAACATTTAAATAAATTAGGAATAAAACACCAATATTCTAAAAATTATTAAAATAATTCCACTTTTTTGTTGTGAGAGCTCTCTTTTCAAAGAAGAGTAAGTAAGAAGCAAGTAAGTAAGATTAACTCCCATATAGGATATTATTGTAGAGACTTCTTAAATGTAAATTAGAGGTTATTTTTGTAGACCAAATTCATATTTTAGTAAAAATAGTGTCATAAAAGTATATTTTTTAACATTTAATATATTAGTTTGAGTTCTTTGTAATTGGAGACAGAGCCCCTCAAAGAGTTAATTCCATTAAAAAATTTAGTTTGTAATTTTATGAATTTTGTCAATTACTTGTTATGTTTTAATCAGTTTAATTTTTTTTAAAATGATTATGTCAATATTTACAAATTCTATGGGAAATTGAGAAAAAGTATTTTAAGTATTTGAAATTGGTAAAATTGAAAGTATAAATAAAATATTACATCTTGGATCAACACCGTGTAATACATGTAACCACTAGAAAATAAAATTATGGGAGAAAACAAGATAGAGTTAAGTAAATGCAATTTTATATTGGTTTTCTATTTTGAATTTTGAAAAGGTTCTCTTTCACGTTTGTCTAAAATTCAAGCCTCACACTTTTAAATTTTTTATGGCAAGGTAAACAAACCTACAAAACCATTTTTATACATAAATATAATGTTTTCATGATTTGAATGATAAATTATCCCATGCCAAAATATACTTGATGACAACTCTCTTCAAAAAGATGAGAAAATTTCATTAAAATTGATTGCTTACCCATGAGCTTTAGAAAATTTCCTTCATCAAATCTATTCAATACCTCTATATTGTCACTTTTTATTTTTTTATGATTTACCCATTATTAAAAAAAATAGAGTACCATTTTTTAATGAATGATCACCAAGGACAACAAGTTTATTTTCAACTAAGGAAGTTATATTCCATTTTAGAGAATGAAATATGTAAGTCTTGGACACTTGATTCAGATTGTACACTTTCCTATCGATTATAGACTTGATCTAACCATGTTGTAATCATGGAAACATTATTTTTTTCATCTAATTTGGAAATCACATATTCATTGGTGAATTGGGTGGATTATGGTTCTTTAGTTTTCTTATTTTATTTATCTTATTATTATTTATTTGCAATAGGATTAAATTTTATCCCATGAAGTATTTTATTAATGAGCCTCATGGCTTCCTTTTCTACTACAATGTTTGTTGAATAATTTTTTCTATCATTCTACTTTAGTTTTTTCCCATATTTATTATTTTTTGTCTCTTTATCTCTTATTATTCATGTTATCAATTAGATTTTACACTTGCCATGTTTTTTTACAAGTTGTAGTACATAGAAATATAATGACATAATGGGATCACCTGCAAGTTGTGGGACCTTGGTGAATTCAGGTGAACCTCTAGAGAAGGTCAACTTCCTTTCACAAAGCTTAGTACAATTGATACATGACTAATTCACTTCTAATTATAGTTTCTTTGTGATTTTTCTCATAATTGGGGATTTATTTGTAGGGAAAAGAGTTTTGAAGGTGTTTTAAAACTAGAAATGGTGATGCACCAAAGGTTTTTCATGGAAATTATTTCTTTCTTTTATCAAATATAGTATGAACAGTAATATTCTAAAATTTCTTGAAACACAAACTTACATGAGTATGAAATCAAAGGTAATATTGGAAATTTTATCAAATAAGGAATAAAGTTCTAAATTTTTACTCAATAAGATTTTAAATTGGTAAGATAAATACCATAAATGATCTTATATGACTAAAATAAGACTTATATCACTCATAAATGTAATAAAATCTATATATACACAAGGATGAAATAAAATAAGGAAGGCAAAACTTTAGTAAATTGATATTATTTAGGTTATAAAATGTAGATGAACTTATCAAAATCATAAAAATGTATCTCTTAAAAAAAATATCCATGGCCTATGTATGAGACCCATATTTATCAAAACCCTTACTTTCTTGAGAGATAAGTCCAAAACATTTACACTTGACCCTGGAGCAAGAAATCAAGGGGTACTATTTCAAGTGTCCTCATTTTTAGCTTGAAAAGGTATACTTGGTAGAGTATAAGGAAGAAGAGGACTCTATAAGTAGATGGGAACTTGAATAAGTGTTGAATAAGGATAAAATGTTATTGGAGTCTTCCATTCAAACTATATCTCCTTGAGCTTAGTTAAAGAAGTCTCTCTCCAAGAAATGGGGTGCCAAAATGAAACTTCATGACTTGGTCAATAGTTTTAAAAAGTTGATTTTTTTTTTCAATATTTGAATATTTTAAAAAATAACTTCTAAAACCTAATTTTTAAATTGTAGTTGAGACTTTTACAACTTATAAGTCATTTGAAAAAAGGGGATGTGTAAATTACAATATGAGCTTTTACAACTTGAAATTAATTCAACTTGTCAAAAATAAAAGTGCAAAATAGAAGTTGAAATGTTTCAACTTAAATCTAAGATCCATAAAAAGGAAAGTTTCAATTTAAAACTTTTAGCCATAAAATTTTTCAATGTAACTTACAAAATTTTTATTTACAGAATGCATTCTTCTCAAGTAATTAAATAATTAATCAATGACAATGACATAAAAATATTCCTTATCCTTTTTCACGTGTATCTTATCAATGTAAGCATAAAAAATAATAAATATATTTTAGAGGCACTCTTCATCAAGACCAGTTATATAAACATTAATGATGTCACATTCTATCATTACCTTAGATAATTCTCTAGAAGAAGCTCTATAGATTTGGATATATTTGGCCATCTGATCAAGTGTATTATGGTACTTGATAAATTAGCAGATGGAATCCAAATTAAAAATTGTGTCATGTGTTAACTCACTTTTAATTATCTCTTTGAATTTACATTGGACAACTTGAATAATAAGAGGTTTATCTTGGTAATATTTTTCCTCACATGACAATTTACAAATTGAGTCTTTAATGTCATACATTACATCATTGGCCTTGTCACTTATTATTTTGGCCTTATCAATACTTTAATTATCTTGATTTTAAACTTGGTTTCCCTCTCTAGCTCTTCACGTTTCAAAGGATTTTTGAGTATATTTTTATACATGAGGATGTCACTCTCGATTTGGTCAATGTCCTACAAATTGGGAGAGTAGAGATTTATCCTTTCAACTTCTTCCTCATATTTTTTTGTTTATACATTAACATTTTCAAGTGTACATAATTATAAATGTATCATGTCTATAAATCAATCCTAGCTCAGAGAAGATAGAGCATACCTACACTTTCAATTGGGAATACATTTGTTAAGCTGGAACATGACCAATATGGGGATCCACTAGACCCAGTTAAGGGATCACTTGTCACAATACACCATGTGAGATAGGGTTCCAAATCATATAGTCTAACACAATCATGCAACAACCCTAAAGGATTCCTAGGTTTAATATTTCACCTATGCCAATAAATAAGAAAATAAATCTAATGTAGTACACACCAAAGCTTATGGCACAATAAAGGTGTTATTAAATCAATAAAAACATGTATAAGAGAATATAAATTAAGCTAAGGATGAGTGATACCCTAATACACGGAATATGAAGAGTAATATTATATGATCTAACATTTATGCTACTTTTATCTATTGAAGAGAGGAGAACAAAGTTAGAATATACTTACCTGAATGTGAACACGTTAAGACTCAATCTCTCCCTTGGACAAAGGTGATCTTCAAGAGGTTTTTGTGGTTTATAAGGATAATTAAGAAAGGATAAAACATCCAAGACTTATCCAAAAGATTAAATTTTCTAAGTAGAAACCCTAAGCTAAGACTCCTAATATAGAATGGTAGAAGAGTAGATTGTGAAGAAGAGTGAGTGAATAATAAATCTTGATTGCATATATGAAATAATGACAAAATGATATTATATTTATATGTAGATCTTTCCCTAAATCCTACCAAAAAAATCATATATATAGGGTCGGCCATGGTTGACCATGTATGTTCTTAGGAATAATTCACTAGGCCTAAGCTAAGTCAGCTGTAAGGCTAACAAACCCAAAAAGTGATAAATACCCTAAATTTTATAGTGTCGGCCATGGTTGACCTAGTACAATTGAAATTCCAAAAGGGAATTAAGGCAAGAAAAATAGGATGGAAAGAGGAAAAGACTAGAGGAGTGTGCAATGAAGGATAAATATCTTAGGGAATGGTTTTAATATCTATTTGGATTGGTAATAATGTGGTAATAAGGAACAATAATCTTGAAAAGCAAGAAATGCCTACCCACCCCTTTATTAGTGCACCCTTAGGGTGTGCACTCAGATAAATTGAGTCTTGATGGGTTCTTTCAAGATGTAAAGCATCAATATTTGATAAATTTTGAAAATATTATGTGTATACATATTTCCTACTTAAAAACCATCACATGTTAAATAGGTGTAATAAGGGATGGTGCTTTGATAAATAACCTAGTAACACATAATGTTGATGCTAAAAAAATTATAGTGTTTTAAGGCAATAATACCTGAAAGTAAATGACTAAAAAGTAAATGTAATGTATACCTTGACTTAACTTTATTATAGAATGGTTGTCTGTTATGTTAGTTTTTATTGTGTAGGGCACATAAAATACTTTAGACAAACCCAAAAATACAAAAAAAAGAGAAAAAACAAACAAATGCAAGAAAAGCCAAGATAATTAGTGTTATGAGGGTGGGACATACTTGGTAAATTTATCAAGCTAGGGTAACAAGTGATATTTAGACCAAATGAACAAGTCAAACAATAATAGTAAATTGGGTAACCAAAAATCCAAAGTTACTAAAGACCAAAAAACTAAAACAAGCTATCCTTAAGTAAAAAAGGCAAACTTACGAAGTCAAACTAAGGATACATGTCAAACAAGATGGTAAAACAAAAAAAAGGAATCATAAAAAAATAAAAACAAAATGATAAAACAACATTGATGAATGAGTAGTAATAATCCACATCTCACTCAACAATGGAAAGATGTGCATAAAAAGGGAAAACAATAGTGTTGAGTGAGAATTAATAAGCCAAACTCACTCAATAATGGAAAAGGGGTACAAACTCAGGTGTCCATAATAATAAGACAGTAAAATAATGATAAATGGTAAAAGGAAAGTAAAGTAAGTGTAGAAATGTGAAATCATGGTATAAGGTAATCCATAGTTTCTCAAACATTTTGTTTCACTCTAAGGATAGATAAAACTAGAACAAAGTAGTGATAGCATGTTTTTAAGAGATGAAGAAAAAAGAGTTAAAGAAGAATGGAAAATAGTTTTGGAATCATAATTTGTATATAAATGGGGGGAAATAAAATGGGTGGAGGGGAGAATGAAGGAAAAACCAAGGTAGAGGAACACTTAATAAAAGTCAAGACACTCAAATTAGGTTTTTCAAAATAGTATAAATTTTGATCTCAAGGACTATGAAGAACTTTTGTTAGCCACACAAGTCTTAGGTCAACAAATGTAGTATATATATCATCCCATGAGGGCTATATGCATTAAAATAAAAATGGACCTACCTTCCCAAAATGTGTTTCCCATTCCTCAAGACCCCTTATAGAATAATAATTCTACTACAATGATTAGGTACTTACATGAGAAAGTAGGTATCACCATATAGTTTTTTGAATTACCCTATTTAAATCTACTATCCTATCACACCCTAAAGGATATCGACTCTATGTGAGGCCAACTATGGAGTTTGAGCTTCAATTAGAGATAGATTATGTGCTTGTAATCATGTTTTTTTGGTGTGAATTTGTTTTTTTTAGATTTGTATGTTTCATTTTATATATCATTGTCTTTTGTTTTCAAATTATTTGGCTTATAACTTTCTTGATGTCTTTTTCTAGATACCTCCTCCATATGGATTTGTAAAACCAAACATGGGTGTTAAAGATGACTTTAATTTAAATACTTGGGACAAGGTTGATAAGAGAGAAAAACTTCAAAGACCATGGTGTCTAAAATTATCATAAACCTAAGTGAAATAAAAGTGACTTGGACCTTGTTTTATCCAATGTGGGGATGAAATAAAGGGGAAATCAAGAAGAATGAAACATAGAATACTTTCAATTTCTTAAAATCACAAAAAATGTGATAAAGGGAAAAAAGGGATACAATGATAGTAAAGTGTGATACCTTATCATAATAATGAGGTAAATGGAGTAAAACATTCTAACATATATTTTTGTGTAAATTCCATCTAACGAAAGAAGCAAAAGCTAAAGTTGAGAACAAGGATAAAGAACATGAAAAAGTCATAATTTTATGAGGAGGGTCAGGCCCTGTCCATGGTCTTACACTGTAACTTCATAAAATAAGGAAAATATAAAGCAAAGAGAGGGTAATTTTGTGAGGTACTTCGGGTCCTATCCATGATCTTATAAAGCAACTCAAAAAATAAAAGCCCAAGGGATGTCTAAACAAAATTGGCAAGCAAAACATTAGCTGAGAAAAATAAGTAAAAGATGGTGGTTTTGTGAAGAATGTTGGGTCCTATCCATGGTATTATACTTAAAATCATAAAATAAAAACCTAAAGGGTGGAAAAAACTATAAAAAATTCATGAATATAAAGAAGACTATGGTACATCAAGAAACCAAAAGACCAAAAAGGAGGATTAAAAGTTTTTGAAAGGAAGTAAATTATTGTAGAGGAAGAGATCCATGCTTAAGTAACTTGAAATTTTTTTAATATATATGTAAATATAAATTATGATAAGAAGGAAATGTTTACGTAAATTAATTTTTAAAGAATTGAGTGTTGGTGGGCTCTTTGAAAACATGGCGTTCATTGGTTTGAAGATGGTAGGTGCTTAGACAAAGAATATATTTAACTAAATATGGGACACACTATTTTTTGGAATATTTACCTCCTTTATCATGGGTGTATTCTAATTTAAGGTCAAGATCACAAAAATTAAGTGTGCAAACTTTTACATGTTTATTATATTGTCTAAAAATGTGAGCCTTGTATTGGAAATTATGTTGTAGGGTAGAAAGATGAATTTCATCAAGAAAATCAAGGGCATGAAGATGAGCTTCATGAAATTATTCATTGGGAATAATACCATGAAGAGATATATAAATAAAGGGAATCTAAACTTCTAAATGAAGAATGGACTCAAAACCATAAACTAGAGAAAATTGAGTTTCCCTAATGGCAATGCATATGCTAGTCTGATAGGCCCAAAGTGTAGGGTAAATATGAAGATTTTAATCAATGTAGGTTTCATGAATTTTATTTTGGATAATTTTTTTTATAATTTTATTGGTAGCCTTATCTTGACCATTGCATTGCAAATGATAAGGTGTGGAAATTTTTTCATTGATCTTAAATTTGTTGCAATTTTGTTTAACATGTTTATTTTTGAACTTACCACCATTGTCTAAAATGATGGTATGGAGAATGAAAAAGAGACATATAATATTATTAAGAATAAATTTTAAAAGGGTAGGGCTAGTCACATTAATGAAGAGTATGACTTATACCCACTTGGTAAAATATTTGTTAGCAGTGATGATAAAGACATGTCTATCATGGGAGCAAGGACATTTACCATTCAGATCAAATCCCCAAGTGGAAAAAATCCAAGGAGATTCAATAGTTTGAAGTTTAGCTAGAGGTGAATGGATTAGATCATCATGAAGCTAATAAAGATTACAATTTTTAACATATTTGATTGCTTCCTTTTTTGCGAGTAGGCCAAAAGTAACCCATACGTAGGCATTTGTGGGTCGTAGCATGTACACTATAGTGACCACTTTAAATTCAATGATGTTCTTGTTTAAGAAGAGTAGGGACATCATATTTCATAGCATAACGGAGCAAGATAACTTAAAAATTTCAATAGTAATGGATGTTGTGTCTAAATACATACTTGAAAGATTGTTTACAAATGCATGTCTTTTTATAAGAGTCTAAATTAGGATGATAAGTTTGGTGTTCTAAGAATTGAATGATATCTTGGTACCATGGGCTTTATCAAATGGTAACAACCTCAATGTGGTAGATAAGTAAATTTGGTGGTTGAGTAGAAGATGAGGATTTTCCTATTTGTATAAGAAAAGAAGGATCATAAAGAACTTGATGCAGATGAAAGAAAGAGGTTGAAGAGGTAAGAGAATTAGAAATGGAATTTTGATCTCTAGGAATGGGATCAATAGTTAAAGAGATAAAATACTTAGCAAGAGTGGTTGTAATTTTATGATAGGTGATGAAGTTTTCAATTTTATATTGATAATCACCACTAACTTAATGGTAAATAAGTTAAGAATCACCTAAAGTGTGAAGGTATTGAATGTATAAATCAAGAGCAACTCTTATGCCTAAGATAAGATCTTTGTATTTGGCCATATTATTGGTGACATCTAAGGTGAAGTGAAAATCTAAAGGAACGATCTTGCCAAGAGGACTTATGAGAATACAATCTGCCCTAGCTCTTTGAAGGAATTTAGCACCATCAAAGTGAAGGGTCTAAGTATCCTCATGTAAGTCAAAATTAATTTCAAGGAGATTTTTGATAATTAATTTTTATTTAATAGTAATAAATGGAGTGTAAGATTCATCAAGTTGATTGGATTTAAAATTAGTGGTAAAGTTATGAAAGTAATCTTTGAGATAAATATCTTGATTAAGACCTTCAATGTAAAGGATTGTCATCTAAAAGATCATCTTGAAGAGAAGAAGTCACTGGAATTGGATATGCAAGAAGTTTATTAGCTATGACCTGCCCTTTGATAGCTTTTTGAGTGACAATATACAGATTAAATTACATAAGTAAGACCATCAATTTACCAATCATATCTCTAGGGAGAAAAAATTTGGAGAAGAAATGATGAAGGGGGTTAGAATTAATAATGACATAAGTAGTTGGGTAAAGCATATATTGGTGAAGATTTTTAGCTACAAAATAGATGGTGAGGTAATCATGCTCAATTTTGGTATAACATATCTCAGTGTCAATGATGCCTCAGTTAATGTTGTAGATAACATACTCTCTTCCTATATCATCTTGTTGGGTAAGCATTGCCCCAAATGAAATAGGTGTGGAAGAAGTATATATAATCAAAGGTTTATCATTGGAAGAATGAAAAAGTGTGGGTGGATGAATCAATTACTTTTTCATGTTATCAAAGGCTTTTTGATATGTATCCATCTATTCTAAAGCAATACCTTTCTTGAGAAAGGAATTGATAGAGTGAATTTGGTATACCATTTCTAGGACGAATCATCTAGTTTCCCCAAGATTTATTAAATAAGTATGAATGTTAGGAATAAAATGGGAAATGTGCATGTTGATGATGGAACTATTTTTGTTAGGATCAACATAAATGACATAGAGAGACTAAGAATCCTAACAATTTTCTAGATGTGACTCCAAAGACACGTTTGTAATGATTAAGTCTAACTTTATATTTAAAGAGATAGTCAAAGATGATAGCAAGATTAGAAAGAGTATTTTTATGATGTTTATATTTATCATTAAGAACATCCACTTAGGTTTCAATAATTTTATAAATGATATTATTAAAGATGTGTCATTACTCATTGGTAAGTGGTTCCAACATTTTTGAGTATGAAAGGCATTTTGATGTAGCAATAAGCACCCCATTCTATGGTGAAAGTAGTCTTATGTTGGTCCTTAGTGGTAATATGAATATGATTATATCCCTAAGAGCCATCCATAAGAGATAAAATTTTGTAACTAGTCATGGAATCAATAATGGCATCTATTCAAGGTAAGGAGAAGTTGTCCTTGGGACAAGCAAGATTAAGATTGCATAAACTAATAGACATGTGAATGAACATAGTGAATTTATTAAAAATGGGGACAATATTGGAGACCCATTCATAATAATCCATTGGTTTGATAAATTAAGCATCAAATAATTTGATGATTTCCTTATGACATAAAATGAAAACTTTAGGTGGAAATTTTCATTATTTTTATTCACAAGATTGGCATCAGGATACGTAATGATATTATGCACTAAAATGATAGGTTTAATGCTAGGCATGTCCTCATAAGACTAAGAAAACACCTGATCATATTTTTCAAAAAATAAGCTAAAATTATCTTCTTCAAAAGGTAAGAGTTCATGAGAGACTCTGATAGGTGGAGGACAAGATGGAGTACCATATTCAATACAAGTGGTTTCTTGGATAAGTATGGCATTTAAATCTTGAAAGTGGTATGGTAAAATGGGTAAGGTATAAATAATACTTGTTTTAGGATTGATGCTAACAATGGAGTTACTAAATTAAGGAGTTTTAGTCTTAAAATTTTCAAGTTTATGATGCTATCGAGGAAGTTGAGGTTATTAGGCATAAAGTAAATCAAGGATATCTTTGTCACTAGGCAAGCTATGAAGAGGACCATAGTACTCAACATATAATTCAAGATATGAAAGTTAATTTCCATGTTGATCCAACTCATAATGTATCTAATGAACATCAGTGGCCTTAGAATCTAGTGTGTTTTTACTAGTAGAAGAAGTATATGGAGTAGAAGAGATTAGTGTGTGAGTGGATTCAATTTTGGGAGAAGGATTGGATGTAATGATTATGTATAATGTGTTAAAGGAGGAACTTCCATAGATTTATAAGGCATAATTTTCTCTACCACTTAAGGAGTATTGATAAGAGGATAATTTATAGGAGGTACATGACCCTCAAGATCTAAGGTATGATCCACAAAAATGGTATGAACATATTGAATAAAATCTTGAATTTGGGATAAGGTTTTCTAATAATGTTGGACATCCAAGTCTTTATATTGAGGTTGGGCCATGATATATTTATCATCATATGTTGTATAGATCATACAGGATTGAGAATCAAGGGGAGTTTTAGAAGATGAAATCCTGATATTACTAAATGTATGAGGAGACATGATGAGAGGATCTTAAAAAAATTTATCCACTCTAAAATCATTGTAAGTGAAGGCATTTTCTAGTAAAGATGGCTCCTGAGCATTACATGGAGGGGGAAAATTGGTAATCTCATGCATGAGAGGGATAGTATGGTCTCTTGGTAAGAGAGAAGGAGAAGCCATTATGAAATGTATGGAGGTAACATGGTGGTATTTTAAGTATGTTGTAAATCATTGGGCTCGTCATCATTGAAATCCACAAGATTAACTTCTAAATCAATATTCATGTTGATGAACCAGGTAAAGGAACACTATTAATCTTAGAAAATTTAGGAACATGATATTGTGATTTAGTATTAGGTTGTTGGATACTCTATGAGTTAGGATTGGCTTCATACTTATACCATTATACGTTATGATAGAATTTAAAAAATTGACTACCAAAAGAAGTGATGGCCCTTATTCAATGATTCCATGGATGACCAAGGAGTATCTTGTAAGATAAAAGATGATCAAGGACCATAAGCTTAGTTCAAATAGTTTTAGGTCTAATGGTTAATGGAATCTAAATAAAACTAAGTGGCTTTTGATTAGGCTTATCAAAACCATGAAAATTAAGATGAGTTTGTTTAAGATGATCATTGTTATAGTAAATTTATTCTATAATCCATTAATTTGTCACATTAATACCAAAACTTTCATCAACTAAAACTTTTTAGATAAGAGTGGTATTAATGGATACTTTGATAAAGAGTGGTGGATCATTGACAAGAAAAAGAATTTCATCATTGATCATGTCTTATTCAAAGAATTTAATAGAGGGATTAGAATAAGGACATGTGGTTTCAATGGTATTGATGTTGGTATGTTGAGAATAAATAGAAGGTGGTTATTTATCTATGGAAGAAGGATATTCAATTTCTTGAAGTTATTGCATAAGGAATTTATGATGATAGGGTGAAGTGCAAACCAACTCCATAAGTGGAATATTACATGGCATAGAGTTAAGTTCTTCCATAAATTCTAATGAGATTTAGAAGAACCAACATGAGGTTTAGAATTTAAATTAGACTTTATAGGAGTATATGTGGTTGGAGCATCATAAGGAGGAATTTTTTCCTCAGGTGCTTTAGAATTAGAATTTATAGTGGTAGTATCTTTAAGGCACTATTCTTTTAAAGATGGGTTTTTAGGCTTGTTAAAAAGGATCTTTATGAGCCATTTTATGATGATAATTAACCTTAGTAGTGTTGAAATATTAAGAATTATTAAAGTATTATTCATAATCAACATCAATGGCACAAATATCCTTAGAAGTTGATTGATTATTTGAAGAGGATTTTTGGTTATTTGAATTAGAATCTTTAGAAGTTTATCATTTTTGAAAGGTAGTAGTGTTCTCTTGATGATAAATATTGATCATAGCTTCCTGGTTGAATGAATCACCAAGCACTTAAGAGACATCAAATTTAGTGAGCCCTCTACAATATTAATCACAATGCCCAATGTTGGCATCGAAAAAACAAAATAGATTGGGGTCATACCACTTAGGAGTAGCATTGGGATAGATGAAAGGTTTTGAGGGTGATAGAAATTGTTTCATTTGCTAAACTGAAAGAGGTCTAAGAGAAGGTGAAGGAATATTGGTTTTGGTAACTCCTTTTTTGGTTTGTAGAGTATTACTAGTGATATTATTAGATGTTTGGATATATCCTTTAATAAGATTTAGATTAGGTATTAATTTATTCATGAGAAAGTCTAGATGTGTAGCTTGATCAAAACCTTCATGAAGCATGTATGGAGCAAAGGTTAAAACATTATATTGGATAGTGGGAGTCAAAGTGGTCATAATTTAGTGGGATATTTCTTAGCATTGATGAAGTGGCTAAGATAATTTTTGGGAAGATCATTGTGTTGAAAATATTTAACCAAAGGAATAACCAAATCTTCAAGTTTCTAAATAGAATTTTGGGGTAGTTAACTATACCATTATAATACATCACCGATAAAACTTTTGACTAAGATTTTAGTTGTGGAAAAGGTATTAGTTTAGATCCACTCTTTGTAAAGGCTGTCAAAGGCTTCGAGAAATGAAGCACGATATTTATTCCCATCATAGTGGATAGTTGGAGATATGTTACCAATATGAATAGATACAATAAAAGTGGATAAAGGCTCATTTTGAATAGTTTGAAGCATCTTGTTATTCATTATGGGTTGAGGATAAAATTTCTTGAAGCATCCTAAAAAGGTAGATGAATGAAATTGGGATTAGCTTAAAGATGCATAGTTGGAGGTTGATTAACTACATTGATTAGATGTTGTTGAAGTTGCATCATTTGATGGGTGTTATAATTTTGCATAATGTTCATTTATTAGATAACTTGGGATAAAATTTGGGTTGTATTAGGAGGTGGGTTGTTGTTTATAGGAGCACTTCCCATATTGGTGTTAGGGGGAAGATTACTAGAAGAAATATTACTAGTGGTATTGTTAAGTAAACTTGTAGCAATCACTCTCACATTAGTTTGAATATTTTGAAGATGAGAAGTTTATTGATAAGGAAGGAAGGGATTAGATCCATAAACTTCATATTGAGGTGTTATTTTCACCATGTTATAGATCATGGATGAAGGAGGAGAAGAGGTACCCCAAGAGTGATGGTGCTCTTAGGAGGAAAAGAGAGGGAAAATTGATCATCTTATATAGTATCTAAATGGATTCAAGTTATCTAAGAAGATTTTGATAGGAAACTTCATTATGACTAAAGGGAGATGAACAAAATGCAAAATTAGAGAAATAAGAAATCAAATTTATGAACAGGAAAACATAAAATAGTAAAGGATTGATTAGGTTGACCTAGCATAGAAAATAGGGCCTGCAAACTATACAAGGTTGATTGGGTCAATCCAATATAGTGCATTAAGACTAGAAAAAGGTAATAGGTTCTACAAACTATATAGGGTTGACTAGGTCAATCTAGTATAGTGGATAGGGGCTGAAAAAGGTATAAGGTTGATTGGGTTGACTTAGTACAATAGACAAGGAAAATGAGAAGGTTGATAACAAGTTATGAAATAAAATAAGACAATTTTTAAATCCAATCTAGGAAAGTAAGATTTGAAAGAAAAGACATAGTCAACTGGATTAACACTAACTAATCTAATTGAGGCACATAATACAAATTCTTGCACTAATACTAGATAATGCAAGTTTTTACATACACAATTGAGCAAAGAGCAAGAAATCAACTTGAAAAGTAAAGAGCTAACTAATTTTTTAACCTAAGATGTTTTATTAGATTATTAAGAAATGATTTTAAATGTGATGGAAAGTTAATTATAGTTTAAGGAACTAGATCACAATCTAAGGATGGTTTAAGGTAGTTTAGACTGAAAGGGACTATAGTGGAAATGATACAAGCTTGGTATTGGGGTGTAATCCCTCACTTCACACACTGTAGTGATAAGGGTTTTACGTGATTAGCTAGAATATACCATTAACCATGCTTTATACTTGACTAGAGTATTGAGTTAGCTTCCCCCTTGGTGGTTATATCAAAGTAGGTTGGCCTTGGGTAGATAAATGTTAAAGTGCTTGTTTCGATTAGTTGATTTGGCCATGTGTGCATAAAATAGAAATAGTTAAACTAAATAGTTAATTAAAAACCTTTTAATTAAACTATGTGAACTATTATAAGTATGAGAGCAATAAGAAAATAAAGTGTGAACTAATTACTATCATATATAGATTAAGTCCAATTTGAAACAAGGTATAGTGTTTCCATTATATGCATAAAATATAGAACATGGTCAAAAGGGTCAAATTTGTACTATGAAATTAGAGTTTGAAAATGAATAGGGTTGGCTAGGTTTGACCTAGTTATTTTAGTTAACATAAAGAACATAGAACTGGGTTGATCTAGTTGAATATGTAAAGGAAGTTGTGAATACTACAAATTATGAAAGGAAAGATAGTAAAATAAGGAGACAGAGAGATAGAAAGGAACTTTGGTGGATCAGAGATACAAATAATGAAGATTGTTTATCAAAAACCTTGAAGAATGATGGTGAAATATACTAATTAGGTTAATAAAGATATACAGGGACCTATTATAGAAGCTTAAAAATGTATAGGGTTGACCAAGGATTACCTAGTAGTCTGAACTAGAAGTTTGAAAGTCAAGAAACTTGTATTGGGTCTTTTGAATCAATCCAGTTACCTGTCCCTCAAAACCTATGCATAGGGATTAGAATTGGGTCAATAGATTCAATCTAGTATGACAAATATATGACAAAAATTATGATAAAAATAATCAAAGAAAATGAAATAAATCTTGAAAATGTTAATTTTAAATTGGGTTCACCAAAATGTATGCAATCTAAAATGCATCATGTTTATAAATCAATCCTAGCTTGGAAAAGATAGAGCATACCTACACTTCTGATTAGGAATACATTTCTTAAATGGGAGCATTACCAATATGGGGATCCATTAGATCCAATTAGGGGATCACTTGTCATAATACACCATGTGAGGTAGGTTTCCAAAGCCTACAGTCTAACATAATCATGAAAAAACCTTAAAATAATCCTAGGTTTAATGTTTCATCTATGCTAATAAAAAAGAAAGTAAATCTAATCTAGTGCACACCAAAGCTAAGACTCTTCAAGTAGAATGGTATAAGAGCAGACTATGAATAAGCACGAGTGAATAATAACACTTGATTGCATATATGAAATAATAATGAAATGATCTTGTATTTATAGGTGAATATTTCCATAAATCTTATTAAAAAAGTCATTTATATAGGGTTGGCCATGGTCAACCCTATATGTTTTTGAGAATAATTCACTAGGTCTGAGCTAGGTCAGTTGAAAGCCTAACAACGCCAAAAAGTGAGAAATACCCTAAACTATATAGGGTCATCCATGGTTAGCCTAGTACAAATGATAATCCAAAAGGGAATTAAGGAAAGAAAAAGAAGATGGAAAGAGGAAAATATTGGAGGAGTGTGCAATGGAGGATAAATAATGTAAGGACTAGTTTAAAGAGTTGTTTAGATTGGTAATATTATGGTAATAAGGGACACCAATCATATGAAGCACCAAAGGTCTACCAACCCCTTTCTCAGTGCACTCCTTAGGGTGTGCACTCAAAGAGACCAAGTCTTGATGGGATATTGAGAGATGTAAAGCATTATTATTTGATAAAATTTTGAAAATATTGTTTGTATACAACAAGGTCATCTTTCAATGTTTTGTAATAATTGATTGCCAGCCCTATCACCCTATTTTGTATATATAGTAGTAATTTAGCCTATTCATTTATAGTTCTATCCATTATGGTAATCTCTATAATTTTTTCAAATGTCTCTTTATTAGGGAACTAAGGGGGAAATTGAGATGGTTGGGTTGTTCAAGAGGATGTGTTAGGTCTATGTCCTTCTTGAAGGAATTTGTCAATTGCTCTACCTTGTTCTTCAAATCATCCTTGGTGACCTTTTCATTATCCATTTTCTTGAAGAGAGAAATTATTATTGTTTGGACATAATGTTTTAGTGCCTCTCTCATTGGATGACCAAGGTGTACCTTGAATACTTGATAATCTCCCACTGCTAAATAATATTTCTATTTTTTAGGTGGGGGAGATGATATCTCCACATACTTCTCCCTAGTTTCATCATAATATACTCTATAAAAATTATTTGGACCTCTATTTGGTCATTTAAAGGTTCTTAATAGACCAAAATCTAGGGTGTTAGGAGATATAATTGTCTTCCTCTTCTTAGACATTGATTGTGCTAGACAATTAGGAGTAGCTACCAATTAATTATATCCTATCCCAATGACCATTTTTACCTATGAATATATGACTAAGATTACCACACTAGTAGTTTTTGTAACAAGTTTCATAGCTACCACTGATGTTGTCACTTAGTCTTTGGCTAATTATTTGGTTGTTTCTAATCCTTTTTTGGGTTGACTAACCACAATCATGTCAGTGGGCTTCTCTATCTCCACCTCTTTGTTAGGAGTTTGGGTCAAATTAAAAGTGAGAGAAGGTGAGGATACATGGATGGGTTAAATGGATGTGCTTCGAAGGGGTGTAAAAGCTGAGAGTGACACAGGTGGAGAGATAGGCATGTGTGGAGGTAATAAGAAAACTTATGGAAGGATGGTTTCTAAGCCAAAAAAATAATCTAGTAGTGTGGTTAGAATGGTCAGAGTAGAACTAGTGGTAAGTGTGATATAATATGAAGATAGAATTGTTACCTACCCAGTGGCTATAGTGGATAGTGGGACTATAGTTAGAAAGATTGAGGAAAGAACAATGTATTTTTAGGTGGTGTTGGTGATCAATAGGGTGATAGTAGATATAAGGGATGAGGTGGAAGTGATTTTGGAAAAGGAGGTAAGGATGTATTTGGGATAACCCACTACATTGATTAGATCACTACCAAGGGGATCACTTGTACAAGTGGGCTACACGAGGGAGTAATTACTTGTATAGGTTGAATGGTAGAAATAGGAGGGGTTACAGTAGTTGATTCTATTATAGAAACTAGTAGTTATTGGTAAATTGGTTATCTTATTGGCACTTGGGTGCTATATGAATCCCTTTTTTCCTTCTATTTTTGCTTCCCTTTATGTGAGATGATTGGTCTCACTGCGTGATCTACTTGGGTGCCACTACTAGAACCCTCTACTGATTTTGCCTTTACCCATTGATCCTTTGCCTTTTTGAACCTATCCATGATGTTCAAGCTCTCTTTTTTTATGTTTACCCCCTTGATTCTTATAATATTTAAATTCATGTTGATGAATGGGGTAGTGCTATCTAGTAAATAAAATGAATTGAATGTAGACCACTTGACTTGAGGAAGGGGTTATAGGTAGGCATGATTATCATAATAAATCCTATTCACTATCTATTCCTCATGTTTCAACTCTTCTAGAATTGGTGCTATATCATATTTCCTAATTTTTTTAGAGTCAACCTAGAACAATCCCTCAATCTAAAATCTTCCTCATCTTTCATGTCCTAATATTATTCATAAAAGGGAATGAGAGTAAATGAGGAACCTAATAAACAAGTAACAAAACATATAACATCATAAATGGGCTTAACCTTGAGAGTTCTCAAATTCATCAAAGTCATCTATACCTATGCACATTTGGACTTGGATAAGGAAGTGCATGTGTATATCCCTATATTGATAGGGAAGTGTATGCCTATTATGTGCTTACTTTATAGGTACTTGTGGGTTTCCACCAGTTGTCTTACAAGTTCCATTTGGGCCCACTTAGCATTGACATATCTGGGAAGGGTGTAAGGATACCCAATAAAACCACAAACTATGATATAATAAAATGTGGGGAACTATATGAAGTATGATTCCCAATTTGTAATCTTTGTCATCCAAACATCACAAAACCTTGTCTTCCCTAGTTTTTATTTAAACATAGTTACGATGCAGTAGATAAAGGCATCATTAAATCTCCTAAATTATTATTTACTTCCATCAAAAGTGACATCAAGATAGTAATTATAAACTTTGTTAACCTAATATGGCACTATGTTTAACCCTAGGAATTCCCTCACTTTTACCAAAGCATTTATGAGGTAAGAGGTCATGTAGAATTTTCTAGTAGTTTGAACCTCTACCAATTGTCTATGAATGGAATCAATGATTAATTGAGCCTAATGACAATATTTTTTATTATTTTGGATTACCCATATATATTGGTACATCCAATCTTATTAATTTTTTACATTATGTCTTTCTATAACTCTATGTAAGAGTACAATGATGTCCCCTACCTTGTCTTTGAATTCTATCCTGGCTACAGTCCTATGAAGTCTTGAGGCTAAAGTTTTATGGGTATTTAACCACTGTATGTTTATAATTTATGTACATGCTAAGTTTTTTTCTGGTAGTAATCATTGGAGGAGTTAGGAGTAATACCTATATAACTTTTAAACTTTGGGATTAAAAACACAGTGTCAATGAAATCTGGATCTAGCTTTAAAAAAATCCCCTTATCATTCATTACCTCTCTTTTATAGACATCATAATGCTTAACCATAGTGATCAAAATCTTGGGGTTTTTCACTAATAATGGAAATGATATATTCTAAGATAAACCACTATCACATATGTTATGAATATAGTCATTTTTGAATTCTACATTGATCCTAGTGCAAAAGATGGTTAGGTCTGTATGGCTTAGGTTAGTGTCACTTATCTCATTAATGGTATTATCTAAGCTATAAGGCACATCGAATCCATTTGATTTTAAATTAATATTCTTCACATATATATACACTATAAAAATGAGTGATGGAATCAACTACAGAGCTGGTTGGGCTTTAGGTTTGCAATTATAAGTAAATTTCCCACTTTTTACTTGGTGTACTTTCATTATGATTTTATAGGGGTTATACTCTAATGAGAATATGGTATGTAATAATAGATATAATATTTGATTTAGATTTGGTAGGGTTTTGATTTTTAATTTCAGTTGTAAATTTTGATTGAATCTATGTTGGGGTTTCTAGGTGTAGTTAATAGTTGAAAACTCTGACCAAAGGTCTAGTGAGAAGAAGGTTTGCATTTGTAAGTTAGATCTTCAATGGGAACTTAGGGTGAGAAAATAAGAGGTATCTTTACCTACATTTGAGTGGGGATTTTTAGTGTTTAGGAAATCCAAATCTATGGTATAGGTTCAGGTTGAGAAGACAATTTAAAAAAAAATCTAAGGTAATTTCAACAAGAAAACTAGACAAATTTTAGTAAGATATTAACACATGAATGTAAAAAACTAGAAATTTGTGATTAATAAGGTCAAAAAATGATTCTTATAATAATTTTAGAGAAAAATAATAAGTATGTAAAATGAAATCACCTAAGCTTTGAATAAAATTAATAATGGAGTGGACTTAAGGAAAACATATGTGACCTAGGAAAATATTGGGTATGCATGTGCAGGGTTTTGCAAGTGATGTATCTAGTGTTTTTTCACTTATCCATGGAGCTCTGGTTCATGTAATTGCTCATCTTGGAGATGAATGGGCTCTAATTATTGGATTACTTGGAAAAGGGTCTCTTATTCATGGTGTCACTTGGCAAAGGAGCTCTAGCTCACAATGTTTCTTTAAAATGTTGAAAAAAACCCTAAATATATATACCAAAAACCTTTAATTAATTCCAATAGTGTCAATAATGGTGGTAGATGGGTTAAAATTTGTAAATGTGGGTTTATGGAGTTGCCTTGATAGTTTATAACTTGTAATATGTTTGCAATTTTCTATTTCATGCTTATCTTAGTAGTCAAATATCTAGGAAACCTATGTATACTTGTAAATTTATAATATTCCCTTCATTCTCTTATTTATATTTATTATTGATGGGTTTTAGAGGTGGAGATGTTTAGAAAGTAGGGAGTATAATTTGGATTATATTTTACAACTTTTCAAATTTGTATAGTGTAATGGGAATTCTATTTCTTTCTAAGTCTTCATGAAAAGCAAGAAGCGATGTCTGAATCACACTTTGTAAATATGCAAAGTTTCGAAGTGTAATGTAGATTTTGAAATTTTCTTTTAACTTAGTGAGTAGAAAGCATTGGTTAATGTTAATTTTGAAACTTTTTAAGTTACAAAGTGCACCTAAATCTCTAGTTCCTACTTGGGTCTTGAAAATAGCTACTTAGGCCATTCTAAAAAATTTACTCACATAAATTTATAGGTCTCCTCTAAGGCACAAGGTGTTTTGAGGATTTTTACACAAAAATATCAAAATTTTAGTGAACTTTACAAGGTGATTTTATCCTAATCATTTTTTGTTGATAGCCTTCTATTTCATTGGGCATGGAGTGATTTGAATTTTATCACATCCTACTTGGAGAAAAAATAGAACTAGTAATTTACCTTAACAATAAATAAAATAGAGAAAATAAAAACTTAAACAAACTAGGATTTTTATTTGAGAAAATAAATTCAAGTCATCTTGATACAGTGATTGATTAATAATTGATCTAGGATGACCACCACACCAATCTAATCAAGTGGTTTGTAATATTATTGGAAACATCCCAACATTTAAGAACTCATTGAGATTAATCTGATGCATTTTGAATGGGGTCAAATAGACATAAAACATAAAATTTATGACCTATTAATGTAAATATTGTATAATGATGATGTTAGGTGGCACTAAAATCCACTCAGCTACCACATAGCCCATGGAGTACACATCATACACCTATCACATGGAGTCCACATGAGCTTGGCACCCAAGTCCACATAGTCTTCCTTGACCACTTTATAAGGCTTGAGAAAGGAATTTTAAATCCATGTTTATCTCTATCCCCATAAATGTGGGATTCAATCCAACCCAGAATGTGTGGGAACATTATCCAATCCTTAAAAAAAGGCAATGGAAGATGGGATAGGATTTCTAGTATATGGGATTACGTGATAAGTCTTAAACCCATAATTTTAGCCCTTAAGAACACTATATAATCTTATGAGCCCCATTTGTAAATTCATTCCAAATTTTTAGTGTAAGAAACAATCAAGGAAGAATAACTACCATATAAGATATTGTTATAGAGACTTCCTAAAGTTAGAGTAGAGGTCATTTTTTCATATCAAAGTCAATATTTTGGTACAAATAATGTATGAAAAGTTTATTTTGCACCATTTTATAGATTAGTTCGAGTGATTTTTTAAACTAATAAATGTATCCCATCAAAGGGTGAACACCATTAACAAATTTACTTTCAAATTTTATGCATTTTGTCAATTTATTGATATGTTTCAATCAATTTAAAATATGATTTTTTTATTATTATGCCAATATTTATGAATTTTAAGGGAAATTGAGAAAAATTATATGTATCTAAAATTGTAAAAATTGAATGTATAAGTATAATATTGAATTTGAATCAATTATGGTATCAAATCCATTGATCAAGGATATTTTAACATGGTTTTTAGATTTGTAAGTATTTAATTTTCATGCTGACTAGGTCTAAGTCAAAGCATAGTGAAGGATTTCTTGAATAACATAACCCTAAAATTGGTGTAAAATATGCAAGTCAATCCATGTATTCTCCTAGAGGAGAACCAGAATCAGAAGCATCCTTAAGTTAAGACTTTTTTGAGATGAAGAGTATGGTGGAAGAGTTGTATCATGAAATAAAGATGTGAAGCAAAGGTAAATAAAATGAAGAACACTCAACCAATGGTAAGGGTAAAGGAGAAGAACCTCCTAAATATCCTCCATCTAAATCCTCTCTTTATTTATATAAAGATAATAAAAAAAAGTTTCTAATTATAATTCTTCCAAGGTTAATCTTGATTTTAAATTTGATTTTTCATCTTATAATGGAAAGATTAATGTCAAAAAGTTGGATCACTAGTTCAAGCAGATGGAAGTATACTACATGGTTTAGAAGATTGATGATGAGGAAGAGAAAATTCAACTATCTAATATTCAGTTTGGTGGTACAACACACATTTGGTGGCAGAGTAAGACACAAGAAGATCTCCTTAAGCATGGTAAAGTGATCTCTTCTTGGGCTTTTTTTTTTGCATTAAAAAATCAATTCTATCTATTAGGCTGTATGTAACAAGCTACTATCTATTGGAAAAAATTAAGTCAATGGTCAAATTGTACATAATTATACTCATGGGTTTAGAAAGAGTGATTTTGTGTTAGGCATTCCTCTTTACACTCAAGAGATTATTTTAAAATATGTTGGTGGGTTATGTATTTATTTAAAAGTGTGGTAAGGAATAATCTTACCTTAAAGAGTTATATGATTTGGTTCAGAGTATGAAAAATGGAAATACTATCTAATGGAAAAAGATACAATCATCCATAAATATCACCAACCTTTGAAATATCTCTAATCATAGTCAGAGCTGTAACAATCAAGGCACTTTTATTGGATAGGATTTCTAAAAAATTTGCATATCATAATTAGATATAATAAAGTTACCCAAAAATGGTAGTTGATACGCTTTCAAGACATCCTATTTTAGCATCTATTCTATTACAACATAATTATTTGATGCATGAAAGTTATATGGAATAATATGCTAGAGATGTTGATTTGAAGGATGTCTATAAATATGTAACCCATGGTAATAATGTATAGGAATTATACTATCACATACGTGATGTATTATCATATCATCTTGGTAAAATTTGAATTACATAAGATAATAGAGTCCATGAGATTAGGATATCACATAATTCTCCTATTTTAGGTCATTTTGGCATTATCAAAATAGCTGCACATTTGTAAATTGTTTTTATAACCCTCAAATATATGAAAATATATCCAAATATGTAAAAGGTGGTATTATTTGTGCCACTAAAAAGCCTAGTAATAGTAAGTTGGGATTTTATACCCCACTTCCCATACCAACCCATCCATGGGAGAATGTTTCTATGGATTTTTTGGGTGGATTGACTATGCCTAGAAAGAATCATGACTATTTGTATGTGGTTATGGATAAATTTAGCAAAATATGTGTTTTAGTGACCTATAAAAAGACTATAATAAGGGAGGAAACTACACAATTATTTTTCAATAATGTTTGGGTTCATTTTTGTTTACCCATATCTATTATTTTTTTATCAAGAATCTCAATTAATTAGGAACTTTTGGTCATATTTTTGGGACTTTTTGGATACAAAACTCAAGAAGAGTACTATATTTCATCTAAAAATTGATTGTCAAACAAAGTGGTTAATTATACAATGGTTCATTTTCTATGAGGGTATTTTAGTAAGAATATAAAGTTTGGGAAGGACACTTATGTTATTTGCAACATGCTTATAATCATGACATACATTGTCATATAAGTAAATCTCCTTTTAAGACTTGTTCTGGTTATTTGCCTAAGTCTCCCTTGGAATTTTATTTTTGACAAGAGATAGTGATAAATAAAATTAAGTATGAATATAAATCCAAGAGTTTTATCCAAAAGGTCAAATACGTGATAAATAAAATTAAGTATGAATATAAATCCAAGAGTTTTATCCAAAAGGTCAAATACATTCATCAATTTGTCCAAGATCTATTGGAAAAGATCCAAGCCAAGTTCAAGGCTAGGCATGAAAAACATTGGGTATATCATCACTTCTAAGTTGGAGATCTGGTTTGACTTCAAATAAGAAAAGAATGAATCAAAGGTTAAGGTAAAAATATCAAACAAATAATGTATGTACCACTTAATATTTTATATAATATTGGTAATAATTATTTTATGTTATAACTACCACCTTACATGCATATGTATTGAGTTGTAAATGTTGAAAACTTGAAGCTATATGAGCCACATATGATCATTGATCAAGGTGAGAATAGTAAATAACCATATATAGATGATTTTTATATTGAATATATTGATTATTTATAGGAAGACATAATTATTATAGGAAGATAAGGACATCACAAAGAGTAAATGTTGAATATCTATGAGTTGGCCTAAAAGAAACAAATCCATGAAAGGCAAGGAGGATGGAAACTAGAAAAGTGTGGGAGATATACCCTCACTTGTTTTTACAATAAAACCATAATTTTGGAGGTCCAAAATATTTTTAGTGGGGTAAAGTGATCCCCACACTGATCTAATAAAATGATTTGTAACCCTTTTGTAAACATCCTAACATCAAATAACTCGCTGAGATGAATCTAATGCATTTTGAATGGGGTCAAAAGGACATAAAACGTAAATTTTTTTACCTATTAAAGCAAAAATGGTACAATGATGATGTTAACATAGTGCCAAAATCCACTTAGCTTACACATAGTCCATGGAGGATACATAATACACCTATCATATGGATTCCTCATAATCTTGGCACCCAAGTCCACACATTATTCCTTAACCACTTCATAAGGATTAGGAAGCAGATTTTAAATCCATGTTTATTTTTATCACCATAAATGTGGGATTAAATCACACCCAAAATATGTGGGATCATTATCCAAGCCTTAAAACAAGGAAATGGAATAGGAGATAGGATTCCTAATGTAGGGGATGAAGTGATAAAGCTTAAACCCATATGTTTAGGTCTTGGGAACACTATATAATACTATGAGTCTCATTTGTAAATTCATTCCAAGTTTTTGCAATGAGAGCTCTCCATTAAAAGAAGAGTAAGTAAGAGGAAAGTAAGGCAACACAAATCCCATATAAGAGATTATTATAGATACTTCATAAAGGTATATCAGAGTTTATTTTAGGAAACCAATGTCATATTTTAGTAAAAATAGTGTAATAAAAATATATTTTTCACCATTTGATATATCCCTTTGAGTGGTTTTTTATAACTAGAGATGTAGCCCCTCAAAGGGTGAACTCTATTAAAAAAATTGGTTTTTATTTTTTTTAAATTTTATCAATTACTTTTTATGTTTCAATCAGTTTAAAATTTGTTTAACTTTATATTTAAGGAAATAGTCAAAGATGATAGCAAGATTAGAAAGATGATTTTTATGATGTTTATATTTATCAATAAGATCATCCACATATGTTTCAAAAATTTTGTAAATTAGATTATGAAAGATGTGTCATCACTCATTGGTAAGTGGCTCTAGCATTTTTGAGTATGAAAGGCATTTTGATGTAGCATTAGGCACCCCATTCTATGGTGAAAGTGGTCTTATGTTGGTCCTTAGGGGAAATATGAATATGATTATATCCCTAGAAGCCATCCGTAAGAGATAAAATTTTGTAACTAGTCATGGAATCAATAATGGCATCTATTTGAGGAAAGGAGAAGTTGTTCTTGGGACAATAGAGATTAAGATTGTAGAAATTATGAAACATATGAAAGACCATAGTGAATGTCTTCCAAATGGGGACAATATTGGAGACCCATTCATAATAATCCATTAGTTTGATAAATTTATCATCAAATAATTTGATGAATTCCTTATGACATAAAGTGAAAACTTCAGGTGGAAATTTTCATTTTTTTTTATGCATAAGCTTGGCATCAGGATACATAATGATATTATGCACTGCAATGATAGGTTTAATGCCATGCATGTCCTAATAAGACCAAACAAAAGCCTCATCATATTTTTCAAAAAAATAAGCTAAAATTATCTTCTTCAAAAGGTAAGAGTTCATGAGAGACTCTGATAGGTCGAGGACAAGATAGAGTACCATATTCAATACAAGTGGTTTCTTAGATAATTATGGCATTTGCATCTTGAAACTGGTATGGTAAAATGGGTGAAGTATAAATTAGACTTGTTTTAGGATTGATTCTAAAAATGGAGTTATTAAATCAAGGAGTTTTAGTCTTAAAATTTCCAAGTTTATGATGCTACTGAGGAAGTTGAGTTTATCATGCATAAAGTAACTCAATGATAGCTTTATCACTAGGCAAGGTAAGAAGAGGACCATAGTACTCAACATCTACTTCAAGATATAAAAGTTAATTTACATGTTTATCAAACTCAAAATGTATCTAATGAACATCAGTGGCCTTGGAATCTAGTGTGTTTTTAGAAGTAGAAGAAGTACATGGACTAGAAGAGATTAGTGTGTGAGTGGATTCAATTTTGGGAAAAGGATTGGATGTAATGATTATGTCTAATGTGTTAAAGGAGGAACTTCCATAGATTTAGAAGGCATAATTTTCTCTACCACCTAAGGAGTATTGATAAGAGGATAATTGACAAGAGGTACATGACCCTCAATATCTAAGGTATGATCCACAAAAATGGTATGAACATATTGAATAAAATATTTAATTTGGGCTAAGGTTTTCAAATAATGTTGGAAATCCAATTCTTTAGATTGAGCTTGGGGCATGATATAGTTATCATCATATGTTGTATAAATCATACAGGATTGAGAATCAAGGGGAGATTAAGAAGATGAAATCTTGATATTACTAAATGTATGAGGAGACATGATGAGATGATCTTAAAAAAATTTAGACACTCTAAAATCATTGTAAGTGAAGGCATCTTCTAGTAAATATGGCTCCTGAGCACTACATGGAGGGGGAAAATTGGTAATCTCATCCATGAGAGGAATAGTATGGTCTCTTGGTTAGAGATAAGGAGAAGCCATTATGAAATGTATAGATGTAACATTGTGGTATTGTAAGTATGTTATAAATCATTGGGCTCGTCATCATTGGAATCCATAAGAGTAACTTATAAATTAGGATTCATGTTGTTGAACCAGGTAAAGGAACACTATTAATCTTAGAAATTTTCAGAACATGATATTGTGATTTAGTATTAGGTTGATAGATACTCTATGGGTTAGGATCGGCTTCATTCTTATACCATTTTACATTATGATATAATTTAATACATTGACTACCAAAATAAGTGATGGCCCTCATTCAATGATTTCAAGGATGACCAAGGAGTATGTTGTAATATAAAAGAAGATCAAGGACCATAAGTTTAGTTCAAATAGTTTTAAGTCTAATGGTTAATGGAAGCCAAATAAAACTAAGTGGATTTTGATTAGGCTTATAAAAACCATGACAAGTAAGATGAGTTTGTTTAAGATGATCATTTTTATAATAAATATATTATCTAATCCATTAATATGTCACATTAATACCAGAACTTTCATCAACTAAAAATTTTAAAATAAGAGTGGTATTAATGGATACTTTGATAAAGAGTGGTGGATCATCAACAATAAAAAGAATTTCATCATTGATCATGTCTTATTCAAAGAATTTAATAGAGGGATTAGAAGAAGGACATCTGGTTTCAATGGTATTGACATTGGTATGTTGAGAATAAATAGAAGGTGGTTATTTATCTATGGAAGAAGGATATTCAATTTCTTGAAGTTATTGCATAAGGAATTTATGATGATAGGGTGAAGTGTAAACCAAATCCATAAGTGGAATATTACAGGGCATAGAGTTAAGTTCTTCAAGAAATTCCAATGAGATTTAAAAGAACCAACATGAGTTTTATAATGTAAATTAGACTTTGGAGGAATAGATGTGGTTGGAGGATCATATGGAGGAAGTTGTTCCTCAGGTGCTTTCGAATTAGGATTTATAGTGTTAGTATCTTTAAGGCACTATTCTTTTAAAGATGGGTTTTTAGGATTGTTAAAAGGATCTTTATGAGCCATTTTATGATGATAATTCACCTTAGTAGTGCTGACATATTAAGAATTATTAAATTATTATTCATAATGAACATCAATGGCACAAATATCCTTAGAGGTTGATTGATTATTTGAAGAGGATTTTTGGTTATTTGAATTAGAAGCTTTAGAAGTTTATCATTTTTGAAAGGTAGTAGTGTTCTCTTGATGATAAATATTAATCATAGCTTCGTGGTTGAATGAATCACCAATCACATAAGAGACATCAAATTTAGTGATCCCTCTACAAGATTAATGAGAATGCCCAATGTTGGCATGGAACAAACAAAATAGATTGGGGTCATACCACTTTGGAGTAGCATTGGGTTAGATGAAAGGTTTTGAGGGTGATAAAAATTATTTCATTTGCAAAACTAAAAGACATGTAAGAGAAGGTGAAGGAATATTGGTTTTGGTAACTCCTTGTTTGGTTTGTAGAGTATTACTAGTGATATTATTAGATGTTTAGATATATCCTTTAATAAGTTTAAGATTATGTTTTAATTTATTCATGAGAAAGTCTAGATGTTTAGCTTGATCAAAATCTTCATTAAGCACATGGGGATCAAAGGTTAAAACCTTATATTGGAGAGTGGGAGTCAAAGTGGTGATAATTTAGTGGGAGATTTATTAGCATTGATGAAGTGGCTAACATAATTTTTGGGAAGATCATTGTGTTGAAAATCTTTAACCAAAGGATTAACCAAATCTTCAAGTTTCCAAATAGAATTTTGGGTTAGTTAACTATACCATTATAATACATCACCGATAAATTTTTTTACTAATATTTTAGTTGTGGCAAAGGCATTAGTTTAGATCCACTCTTTGTAAATGTTGCCAAAGGCTTTGAGAAATGAAGCAGGGTATATATTCCCATCATAGTTCATAGTTGGAGATATGTTAACAATATGAATAGATAAAATAAAGGGGGATAAAGGCACATTTTGAATAGTTTGAGGCATATTGTTATTCATTATGGGTTGAGGAATAAAATTTCCTGAAGCATCCTAAAGAGGTAGAGGAATTAAATTGGGATTAGCTTGAGGATGCATAGTTGGAGGTTGATTAACTACATTGATTAGATGGTGTTGAAGTTGCATCATTTGATGGGTGTTAGAATTTTTCATAATATTCATTTATTACATAGCTTGGGATAAAATTTGGGTTGTATTAGGAGGCGGGTTATTGTTTATAGGAGCACTCCCCAAGTTGGTGTTAGGGGGAAGTTTACTAAAAGAAGGATTATTAGTGGTATTGTTAAGTAGACTTATATCAATCATTACCACATTAGTTTGAAGATTTTGAAGATGAGAATTTTAATGATAAGTAAGGAAGGGATTAGATCCATAAACTTCATCTTGAGGTGTTATTTTCACCATGTTATAGATCATGGATGAAGGAGGAGAAGAGGTGGCCCAAGAGTGATGGTGCTCTTAGGAGGAAAAGAGAGGGAAAATTGAACATCCGATATAGTATCTAAATGGATTCAAGCTATCCAAGAAGATTCTGATAAGAGACTTCATTATGACTAAAGGGAGATTAACAAAATGCAAAATTAGAGCAATAAGAAACTAAATTGATGAATAGGGAAAACATAAAATAGTAAAGGATTGATTAGGTTGACCTAGTATAGAAAATAGGGCTTACAAACTATACAAGGTCAATTGAGTTGATCTAATATAGTGCATTAAGACTAGAAATAGAGGTAATATGTTCTACAAACTATATATGGTTGACTAGGTCAATCTAGTATAGTGGATAGGGGCTAAAAAAGGTATAAGTTTGATTAGGTTGACTTAGTACAATATACAAGGAAAATGAGAAGGTTGATAACAAGTTATGAACTAAAAAAAGATAATTTTAAAATCTAATCTAGGAAAGTAAGATTTGAAAGAAAACAAATAGTCGACTGGATCAACACTAACTAATCCAATTAAGGCACATAATACAAATTCTTGAACTAATACTAGATAATTCAAGTTTTTACATACATAATTGAGCAATGAGAAAGCAATCAACTAAAAAGTAAAGAGCTAACTAATTGTTTAACCTAGGATGTTTTATTAGATTATTAAGAAATGATTTTAAATGTGATGGAAAGTTAACTATAGTTCGAGGAACTAGATCACAATCTAAGGATGGTTTAAGGTAGTTTAGGTTGAAATGTACTGTAGTGGAAATGATACAAGCTTGTTATTGGTGTGTACTCCCTCACTTCACACACTGTAGTGATAAGGTTTTTAGGTGATTAGCTAGAATATACCATTAACCATGCTTTATACTTGACCAGAGTATCAAGTTAGCTTCCCCCTTGGTGATGAAATCAAAGTAGGTTGGCCTTGGGTAGATAAATGTTAAAGTTCTTGTTTTGATAATTTGATTTGGCCATGTGTGCATAAAATAGATATAGTGAAACTAAATAGTTAATTAAAAACCTTTTAATTAAACTATGTGAACTATTATAAGTATATAAACAATAAGAAAATAAAGGTGTGAACTAATTACTAGTATATAAAGATTAAGTCCAATTTGAAACAAGGTATAGTGTTGACACTATATGCATAAAATATAGAACATGGTCGAAAGGGTCAAATTCATACTATGAAATCAGAGTTTGAAAATGAATAGGGTGGCCAGGTTTAACCTAGTTATTTTAGATAACATAAAGAACATAGAACTGGGTCGATCTAGTTGACTATGCAAAGGAAGTTGTGAATACTACAAATTATGAAAGGAAAGATAGTAAAAGAAGGAGACAGAGAGATAGAAAAAGGAAGTTGTGAATACTACAAATTATGAAAGGAAAGATAGTAAAAGAAGGAGATAGAGATAGAAAGGAACTTTGGTGGATCAGAGATGCAAATAATGAAGATTGTTTATCAAAAACCTTGAAGAATGATGGTGAAATCTACTAATTAGGTTAATAAATCTATACATGGACCTATTATAGAAGCTTAAAAATGTATAGGGTTGACCATGGATTACCTAGTAGTCTGAACTAGAAGTTTGAAAGTCAAGAAACTTGTATTGGGTCATTTAAATCAATCCAGTTACTTGTTCCTCAAAACCTATGCATAAGGATTAGAATTGGGTCAGTAAATTCAATCTAGTATGACAAATATATGACAAAAATTATGATAAAAATAATCAAAGAAAGTGAAATAAATATTGAAAGTGTTAGTTTTAAATTGGGTTCACCAAAATGTAGGCAATCTGAAATGCATCATGTCTATAAATCAATCCTAGCTAGGAGAAGATAGATCATACCTACACTTATGATTGGGAATACATTTATTAAATGGGAGCACGACCAATATGGGGACCCATTAGATCTAATTATGGGATCACTTATCACAATACACCATGTGAGGTAGGTTTCCAAATCCTACAGTCTAACATAATCATGAAAAAACCTTAAAAGAAACCTAGGTTTAGTATTTCATCTATGCTAATAAACAAGAATTAAATATAATCTAGTGCACAACAAAGCTTATGACACAACAAATGGGTTAGTAAGGAAATACAAAAATGTATAAGATAATATGAATTAAGCTAAGTATGAGTAAGACCCTAATACATGGAATATGAAGAGTAATATTATTTAATCTAACACTTATGCTACTCTATCTACTAAAGAGAGGAGAACAAAGTTAGAATATAATTACCTAAATGTGAACCCATTGAGACACAATCTCTCCCTTGGATAAAGGGTATTTGTAAGAGTTTATTGTGGTTTTTAAGGATAACTATGAAAGGGAAAATCATCCAAGACTTATCCACAAGACTAGATTCTCCAAGTATAAACCCCTAAGCTAAGACTCTTCAAGTAGAATGATATAAGAGTAGACTATGAATAAGGATGAGTGAATAATAACTCTTGATTGCATATATGAAATAATAATGAAATGATCTTGTATTTATAGGTGAATATTTCAATAAATCTTATTAAAAATGTCATTTATATAGGGTTGGCCATGGTTGACCCTGTATGTTTTTGAGAATAATTCACTAGGTCTGAGTTAGGTCAGCTGAAAGGCTAACAACCCCAAAAAGTGATAAATACCCTAAACTATAGAGGGTCAACCATGGTTAGCCTAGTAGAAATGATAATACAAAAGGGAATTAAGGAAAGAAAAAGAAGATGGAAAGAGGAAAATATTGGAGGAGTGTGCAATGAAGGATAAATAATGTAAAGACTAGTTTAAAGAGTTGTTTGGATTGGTAATATTATGGTAATAAGGGACAACAATCATATGAAGCATCAAAGGTCTACCCACCCCTTTCTCAGTGCACTCCTTAGGGTGTGCACTTAAAAGAGACTGAGTCTTGATGGGTTATTAAGAGATGTAAAGCATCAGTACTTGATAAAATTTTGAAAATATTATGTGTATACAACAAGGTCATCTTTCAATGTTTTGTAATAATCAATAGCCAACCCTATCACCCTATTTTGTTTGGAGAGTAGTTATTTAGCCTAGTCATTTTTAGCTCTATCAATTATGGCAATCTCTATCATTTTATCAAATGTCTCTTTATTAGTGAATTAAGGGGAAATTGAGATGGTTGGGTTGTTTCAAGAGGATGTGATAGGTCTATGTCCTTCTTGAAGAAATTTGTCAATTGCTCTACCTTATTCTTAAAATCATCCTTGGTGACCTTTTCATTGTCTATTTTATTAAAGAGAAAACTTATTATTTTTTGGCCATAATGTTTTAGTGCCTCTCTCATTGGATGACCAAGGTGTACCTTAAATACTTGATAATCTCCCACTGCTAAATAGTATTTCTATTTTTTAGGTGGGGGAGATGCTATCTCCACATAATTCTCCCTAGTTGTACCACAATATACTCTATAAAAATTCTTCGGACCTCTATTTGGTCATTTAGAGGTTTTTAATAGACCAAAATCTAGGGTGTTAGGAGATAACATTTGCTTCCTCTTCTTAGACATTTATTTTGCTAGACAACCAGGAGTAGCTACCAATTAATTATATCCTATCCCAATGACCATTATTACCTATGAATATATAACTGAAGTTGCCACACTAGTAGTTATTATAACAAGTCTCATATCTACCACTAATGTTATCACTTAGACTTTGGCTAATTATTTGGTTATTTTTAATCCTTCGTTGGGTTGACTAACCACAATCATGGTAGTGGGCTTCTCTATCTCCACCTCTTTGGTAGGAGTTTGGGTCAAATTGAAAGTGAGAGAAGGTGAGGATACATGGATGGTTTAAGTGGATGTGCTTCCAAGGGGTGTATAAGCTGAGAGTGACAAAAGTAGAGAGGTAGACATGTGTGGAGGTAATAATAAAACTTGTGGAAGGATGGTTTCTAAGACAACAAAATGATATAGTAGTGTGGTTAGAATGGTCGGAGTAGAACTAGTGGTAAGTGTGATATAATATGAAGATAGAATTGTTACCTACCCAATGGCTATAGTGGATAGAGGGACTATAGTTAGAAAGATTGAGGAAAGAACAATGTATTTTTAGGTGCTACTGGTGATCAATATAAGGGATGATGTGGAAGAGATTTTAGAAAAGGAGGTAAGGATGGATTTGGGATAACCAACTACATTGATTAGATCACTACTAAGGGGATCACTTATACTGGCGGCTAGATGGGGGACTAATTACTTATATAGGTTGGATGGTATAAATAGGACAAGGGGTTACAGCAGTTGATTTTATTGAAGAAATTGGTAGTTTTTGGTAAAGTGGCTATCTTATTGACACTTGGGTGCTAGATGAATCCATTTTTTCCTTCTATTTTTGCTTCCCTATATATGTGATGATTGGTCTCACTGCGTGATCTACTTGGGTACCACTGCTAAAGCCCTCTATTGATTTTGCCTTTACCTATTTATCCTTTGCCTTTTTGAACCTATCCATGATGTTCAAGATCTCTTTTTTTATGTTTACCCCCTTGATTCTTATACAATTTAAAGTCATGTTGATGAATGGGGTAATTCTATCTAGTAAATAAAAGTAATTGAGTGTATACCACTTGACTTGAGGAAGGGGTTAGAGTTAAGTATGATTATCATACTAAACCCTATTAACTATCTATTCCTCATGTTTTAACTCTTCTAGAATTGGTGTTATATCATATTTATTAATTTGTTATAGGGTCATCCTAGAACAATCCCTCAATCTAAACTCTTCCTCATCCTGCATGTCCTCCTAATATTATTCATCAAAGGGAATGAGAGTAAATGAGGAACCTAATAAATAAGTAACAAAACATATAACATCATAAATGGGCCTAAATTTAAGAGTTATAAAAGTCATCTGAGTCATCTCTACCTATGCACATTTGGCCTTGGATAAGGAAGGGCATGTGTATCTCCCTATACTGAGAGGGAAGTGTATGCTTACATGATAACTACTTATGGGTTTCCACTAGTTATTTTACAAGTTCCATTTGGGCCCACTTATCATTGTCATATCTCAGAAGGGTGTAAGGATACCCACTAAAACCACCAACTATGATATAATAAAATGTTGGTAACTAGTTGAAGTATGATTCCCAATTTGCAATCTTTGTCATCCAAACATTAGAAAACCTTATCTTCCCTAGTTTTTATTCAAATATAGTTATGATGTAGTAGATAAAGGCAACATTAAATATCCTAAATTATTGTTTAATTCCATCAAAAGTGACATAGAGATAGTAATTATAAAGTTTCTTAACCTAATTTGGCACTATGTTGAAACCTAGGAATTCCCTCACTTTTACAAAAGCATATATGAGGTAAGAGGTCATGTAGAATTTTCTAGTAGTTTAAACCTCTACCAATTGTCTATGAATGGAATCAATTATTAATTGAGCCTAATGATAGTATTTTTCATTATGGTTTATTATCCATATATACTGGTACATCCACTCTTAGTAATTTTTTACATTATGTCTTTTTATTACTCTATATAAGAGTACAATGATGTCCCCTACCTTGTCTTTGAATTCTATCCTGGCTAGGGTCTTATGAAATCTTGACGCTGAAGTTTTAGGGGTATTTAACCACTGTATGTTTATAATCTATGTACATGCTAAGTTTTTTTTGGTAGAATTCATTTGAGGAGTTAGGATTAATGTCTATATAACTTTTAAACTCTGGGATTAAAAACATAGTGTCAATGAAATCTAGATCTAGTTTTTAAAAAAAATCCCCTTATCACTCACTACCTCTCTTTTATATACATCATAATGCTTAGCCATAGTGATCAAAAGCTTGGGGTTTTGAACTAATAATGGAAAGGATATATTCTAAGATAAACCACTATCACATATGTTATGAATATAGTCATTTTTGAATTCTACATTGATCCTAGTGCAAAAGATGGTTAGGTCTGTATGGCTTAGGTTAGTGTCACTTATCTCATTAATGTTATTATCTAAGCTATAAGGCACATCAAGTAACTTTAGTTTAAAATTAATCTCCTTCACATATATATACACTATAAAAATGAGTGATGGAATCAACTACAGAGCTGGTTGGGCTTTAGGTTTGCAATTATAGGTAATTTTCCCACTTTTTACTTGGTGTACTTTCATTATGCTTTTATAGGGGTTATACTCTGATGAGAATATGGTATGTAATAATAGATATAAAATTTGATTTAGATTTGGTAGGGTTTTAATTTGTAATTTCAATTGTAAATTTTGATTGAATCTATGTTGGGGTTTCTAGGTGTAGTTAATAGTTGAAAACTCTAACCAAAGGTCTAGTGAGAAGAAGGTTTGCATTTGTAAGTTAGATCTTCAATGGGAACTTAGGGTGAGAAAATAAGAGGGATCTTTGCCTAGATTTGAGTGGGGATTTTTAGTGTTTATGAAATCCAAATCTATGGTATAGGTTCAGGTTGAGAAGATAATTTAAAAAAAAACTAAGGTAATTTCAACAAGAAATGTAGACAAATTTTAGTAAGATATTAACACATGAATGTAAAAAAACTAGAAATTTGTGATTAATAAGGTCAAAAAATGATTCTTATAATAATTTTAGAGAGAAATAATAAGTATGGAAATGGAAAACACCTAAGATTTGCATAAAATTAATAATGGAGTGGACTTAAGGAAAACATATGTGACCTAGGAAAATATTGGGTATGCACATGCAGGGTTTTGCAAGTGATGTATCTGGTATTTATTCACTTAGCAATGGAGCTCTGGTTCATGTAATTGCTCATTTTAGAGTTTAATCAGCTCTAGTTATTGCATTGCTTGGAAAAGGGAGTCTTATTCATGGTGTCACTTGGCAAAGGAGCTCTGGTTCATAATGTTTTTTTAAAATGTTACTAAAAACCCTAAATATATATACCAAAAACCTTGAATTAATTCCAAGAGTGTCAATAATGGTGGTAGATGGGTTAAAAGTTGGAAATGTGGGTTTATGGAGTTAGCTTGATAGTTTACAACTTGTAATATGTTTGTAATTTTCTATTTCATGCTTATCTTAATAATCAAAAATCTAAGAAACCTCTACGTACTTGTAAATTTATAATATTCCCTTCATTCTCTTATTTCTATTTATTACTGATGGGTTTTAGAGGTGGAGATGTTTAGGAAGTAGGGAGTATAATTTGGATTACATTTTACAAGTTTTCAAAGTTTTAAAGTGTAATGGGAATTCTATTTCTTTCTAAGTCTTAATGAAAAGTGAGAAGCGATGTCTGAATCACACTTTACAAATTTGCAAAGTTGCAAAGTGGAATGTAAATTTTGATCTTTTCTTATAACTTAGTAAGTAGAAAGCATTGGTTAAGGTTAATTTTGAAACTTTTTAAGTTACAAAGTGCACCTAAATCTCTAGTTCCTACTTTGGTCTTGAAAATAGCTACTTAAGCCATTCTAAAGATTTTACTCACAAAAATTTATAGGTCTCCTCTAAGGCACAAGGTGTTTTGAGTATTTTTGAAAAAAAATATCAACATTTTAGTGACCTTTATATGGTGATTTCCTCCTAATCATTTTTTTTGATAGCCTTCTATTTCATTGGGTATGGAGTGATTTGAATTTTATCACATCCTACTTGGAGAAATAATATAACGAGTAATTTACCTTAACAAGAAATAAAATAGAGAAAATAAAAACTTAAAAAAGGTAGGGTTTTTATTTGAGAAAATAAATTCATGTCATCTTGATATAGTGATTGATTAATAATTGATCTAGGATGACCACCACACCAATCTAATCAAGTGGTTTGTAATTTTATTGGAAACATCCCAACATTTAAGAACTCATTGAGATTAATCTAATGTATTTTGAATGGGGTCAAATGGACATCAAACATAAAATTTATGACCTATTGATGTAAATATGGTATAATTATGATGTTAGGAAGGCACTAAAATCAACTCAGCTACCACATATTCCATGGATTACACATCATACACCTATCACATGGAGTCCACATGAGCTTGGCACCCAAGTCCACATAGTCTTCCTTGACCACTTTATAAGGTTTGAGAAAGGAATTTTAAATCCATGTTTATCTCTATCACAATAAATGTGGGATTTAATCCCACTCAAAATGTGTGGGAACATTATCCAATCATTACAATAAGGCAATGGAAGATGGGATAGGATTTCTAGTATATGGGATTACGTGATAAGTCTTAAACCCATAATTTTAGCCCTTGAGAACACTATATAAGCCTATGAGCCCCATTTGTAAATTCAATCTAAGTTTTTGGTGTGAGAATTATCTTTTGAAATAAAAGAAAGTAAGAAACAATCAAGGAGAATAACTACCATATAAGATATTTTTATAGAGACATCCTAAAGTTAGAGTAGAGGTCATTTTTTAATATCAAAGTTAGTATTTTGGTACAAATAATGTATGAAAAGTGTATTTTGCACAATTTTATAGATTAGTTCAAGTGATTTTTTGGACTAAGAAATGTATCCCATCAAAGGGTGAACACCATTAACAAATTTACTTTCAAATTTTATGCATTTTGTCAATTTATTGATATGTTTCAATCAATTTAAAATTTGATTTTTTTATTATTATGCCAATATTTATGAATTTTATGGGAAATTGAGAAAAATTATATATATTTGAAATTGGAAAAATTGAATGTATAAGTATAATATTGAATTTGAATCAATTATGGTATCAAATCCATTGATCAAGTATATTTTAACATGGTTTTTAGATTTGTAAGTATTTAATTTTCATGCTAACTAGGTCTAAGTCAAAGCATGGTGAAGGATTTCTTGAATAACATAACCCTAAAATTGGTGTAAAATATGCAAGTAAATCCATGTATTCTCCTAGAAGAGAACCAAAATTAGAAGCAACATTAACTTAAGACTTTTTTGAGATGAAGAGCATGGTGGAAGAGTTGTATCATGAAATAAAGATGTGAAGTAAAGGTAAATAAAATGAAGAACCCTCAACTAATGGTAAGGGTAAAGGAGAAGAACCTCTTGAATCTCCTCCATCTAAATCCTCTCCTTCTTTATATAAAGATAATAAAAAGAAAGTTTCTAATTATAATTCTTCTAAGGTTAAGCTTGATATTAAATTTGATTTTCCATCTTATAATGGAGAGATTATTGTAGAAAAGTTGGATCAATAGTTCAAGTAGATGGAAGTATACTACATGGTTTAGAATATTGATTATGAGGAAGAGAAAATTCAATTATCTGATCTTCAGTTGGGTGGTACAACACTCATTTGGTGGCAGAGTAAGACACAAGAGGATCTCCTTAACTATGGTAAAATGATCTCTTCTTGGGTTTTTTTTTTTTTTTTTTTTGCTTTAAAAAATCAATTCTATCTATTAGGCTATATGTAACAAGCTACTATGGATTGGAAAAAATTAATTTAATGGTCAAATATTACATGATTATTCTCATGGGTTTAGAAAGAGTGATTTAGTGTTAGGCATTCCTCTTTACACTCAAGAGATTATTTTAAAATATGTTGGTGGGTTATGTATTTATTTAAGGCATAGAGTCCTTATGTTTAACCCCACTAATCTTGATGAAGTTTATTTCTAAGATACCCACTAGGAATAAATGGGTAAAGTGACTAAGGACAAGGAAAACTTTACAAAGAATACAAACAAACAACTTGAAGTAAAATGAAAAGGAAAAGGAAAAGGAAAAGGAAAGGGTAAGAAAAAAAAAACACCTCTATGATATAGAAAGAGGATGAGAATAATTTTTGGTCTCATTTTAAGAGATAATGCCATGAATATGATAATTTTTGGAAGCTCCACCTATAACTAGGCTAAAATGGTTCGAGAACAAGAAAGGTAAGAAGACTACTATAGTAGTACAATAAGATCTTGTCTCTAATTCTAATGATGAGACCAAGGTCACTACTATGGGCATGAAAGGTTCATATTCCTCCTCTTATATAACTAAATATCTTAATTCTCATTCTTAATTGAGTTTTAAATTTATGCATGATGAATATAAAAGAAATGAGTTGTTTCACATTAGAGTGATCTCGAATCATACTAAGATTGATAATATTTTTGATAGTGGATATCAAGCTAATTTAATTTATGAATAAGTTTTGAATAAATTAGGAATTGAAATGAAACTGCATCCTAAACCATACCATTTAGGATTGGTATGTGATGATGCTAAATTCAAAGTAATTAAAACATGCATATTAAGATTTGTAATCACCTCTAAGTTCATTGATGATGTAGAGTTAGATGTGATTCTACTTGATATTTGTTGTATTGTAATTAGAATTCCTTATTCATATGATAAAAATAAATCTTGTGTAGTGAAAAGAATAAATATTTTCTTGTAAAATATGGGGTTAAATACATTGTTAATGACCATCAAATAAAATCAAACTTATCACTTGTATCTGCAGGATAGATGAAAAGGCTTCTTAATGCAAGCAAGAAATTTTTACTCATAATTGTAAAATCCAAGTATGATGATAAATCCAAGCATATAGAAGGTTATGATACTAAAAATTGGAATTAAATTGTTAAGATTATGTATAACTATAATTATGTTTTTCAAGATCCAAAGGGTTTAACTCCTAAAAGACATATACAACATGAGATACAACTGTAAAAAGATTCATCTCTTCTTATGATTGGCATGTATAAGATGTTTGTGTTGGATAATTAATAAATAAAGAATAAAGTTCAATATTTTATTGAGAAAGGGTTCATTAGCCAAGCACTTCTCCATGTGGAATGCCACTAGTTTTAGATCCAAAGAAAGATGGCACTTGATGGATGTGCATGGATTTATAAGATTTGAACAAGATCAAGGTAAAAATAAGCTACCCTTTTCCTCACATTGATGATTTTTCAAATAAAATGAAATTTTTTATTTATTTCACTATGTTTGACTTAAGAAGTGGTTATCACCAAGTTAGAATCATTGAAGGTGATATTTGGAAAAATACTTTTAAAACTAGGTGTTTTTGAATGGCTTGTTATGCATTTTGTGCTATGTAATCCACTTGCCACATTCATGTAAGTTATGAATGATGTATTTAGGCCATTCATAGATGATTTTTTAATAGTCTACTTATATGATATTTTTATCTCTATTCAAACTTGGGAAGATCATGTAAATCATATTATGAAAATCTTAGAATCATTGTAAAAGAAGAAATTATATCTACATATGTCTAAATGTAAATTTGGTAGAACATATTTATTATATTTAGGATATGTTGTAGGGGATGGTAAACTAAAATACTATCCCTTGAAAATTGAAACCAGAATGAAATGGCTTAAGACTAATAATGTATTTAAATTCAGAAGATTCCTAGGGGTTATTCAATTTTGGAGGAAGTTTATTTCTAACATCTCATTGATTGCATATCCTTTACTTGATTTTAAAAGTTCTAAATAGGTATTTTAGTGAGGAGGTAAGAACCAAAGAGCCTTTGACATGCTAAAATAAAAGATAAGCATCTCCCTAGTGTTAGTATTTCTAAACTTATAATATCCATTTAATATTAAAACCAATGTAATTGATTATGCCATAGGTGAGATATTGATGAAAAATCATAAACCAATGCATTACCATTTATAAATATTCACAAGTGTGGTAAGGAATAATATTACCTATAATAAAGAGTTATATGCTTTGGTTCAAAGTATGAAAAATGGAAATAGTATCTAATGGGAAAAGATACAATCATCCATATATATCAACAAACTTTGAAATATCTCCAATTATAGTCAAAGATATAACATTCAAGGTAGTTTTATTCGATAGGATTTGTAAAAAAATTCCATATCATAATTAGATATAATAAAGGTACCCAAAAATGGTAGTTGATATGCTCTCAAGACATCCTATTTTAGCATCTATTCTATTACAACATAATTATTTGATGCATGAAAGTTATAAGGAATAATATGCTAGAGATGTTGATTTGAAGGATGTCTATGAAGATCTAACCCATGGTAATAATGTAGAAGAATTATATTATCAGATACATGATGTATTATCATATTATCTTGGTAAAATTTGAATTACACAAGATAATAGAGTCTATGAGATTAGGGAATCACATACTTCTCATATTTTAGGTCATTTTGGCATTAGCAAAATAGTTGCACATTTTCAAAGTGTTTTTATCAGCCTCAAATATATGAAAATATATCCAAATATGTAAAATGTGGTATTATTTGTGCCACTAAAAAGCCTAGTAATAGTAAGTTCGGATTTTATACCCCACTTCCCATACCAACCCATCCATGGGAGAGTGTTTCTATGGATTTTTTTGGTGGATTGACTATGCTTAGAAATAATCATGACTATTTGTATGTGGTTATGGATAAATTTAGCAAAATGTGTGTTTTAGTGACCTATAAAAAGACTATCATAAGAGAGGAAACTACACACTTTTTTTTCAATAATGTTTGGGTTCATTTTTTTTTACCCATATCTATTATTTTTTTATCAAGAATCTCAATTAATTAGGAACTTTTGGTCATCTTTTGGGACTTTATGGATACAAAACTCAAGAAGAGTACTATATTTCATCCAAAAATTGATTGTCAAACATAAGTGGTTGATTATAACAATGGTTAATTTTCTTTGAGGGTATTTTAGTAATAATATAAAGTTTATGAAGGACACTTATGTTATGTGTAACATGCTTATAATCATGACATACATTCTTCTATAGGTAAATCTCCTTTTAAGACTTGTTTTGGATATTTGTCTAAGTCTCCCTTGGAATTTTATTTTTGACAAGAGATAGTGACAAATAAAATTAAGTATGAATATAAATCCAAGATTTTTATCCAAAAGGTCAAATAAATTCATCAATTTGTCCAAGAGCTGTTGGAAAAGAGCCAAGCCAAGTTCAAGGCTAGGCATGACAAACATTGGGTTTATCATCACTTCTAAGTTTGAGATCTGGTTTGACTTCAAATAAGAAAAGAATGAATCAAAGGTGAATGTAAAAATCTCAAACAAATAAGGTATGTACCACTTAATATTTTATATAATATTGGTAATAATTATTTTATGTTAGAACTACCACCTTACATGCATATGTATTGAGTTGTAAATGTTGAAAAATTGAAGCTATATGAGCCACATATGATCATTGATCAAGGTGAGAATAGAAAAATAACCTCTATAGATGATTTTTATCTTGAATATATTTATTATTTATAGGAAGACATGATTCTTTTAGGAAGACAAAGACATAACAAAGAGTAAATGTTGAATATCTATGAGTTGGACTAAAAGGAACAAATCCATGAAAGGCAAGGAAGATGGAAACTAGAAAAGTGAGGGAGTTATACCCTCACTTGTGTTTAGAATAAATCCATAATTTTTGTGGTCCAAAATATTTTTAGTGGGGAAAATTTATCCCCACACTAATCTAATAAAATGGTCTGTAACCCTTTTGTAAACATCCTAACATCAAATAACTCGCTGAGATGAATCTAATGCATTTTGAATGGGGCCAAAAGGACATCAAACGTAAATTTTTTTACCTATTGAAGCAAACATGGTACAATGATGATGTTAACATAATTCCAAAATCCACTTATCTTACACATAGTCCATGGAGGACACATCATAAACCTATCATATGGATTCCTCATAAACTTGGCACCCAATTCCACATATTTTTCCTTAACCACTTCATAAGGCTCAAGAAATGGCTTTTAATTCCATGTTTGTTTCTATGACTATACATGTGGGATTAAATCACACCCAAAGTATGTGGGATCATTATCCAAGCCTTAAAACAAGGAAATGGAATAGGAGATAGGATTCCTAATGTATGGGATGAAGTGATAAAGCTTAAACCCATATGTTTTGGTCTTGGGAACACTATATGATAACATGAGCCTCATTTGTAAATTCATTCCAAGTTTTTGCTATGAGAGCTCTCTTTTCAAAGAAGATTAAGTAAGAAGAAAGTAAGGAAGCACAACTCCCATAGAGGATTATTTTAGAGACTTCATAAAGGTATATTAGAGTTTATTTTAGCAAACCAATGTTGTATTTTAGTAAAAATAGTGTAATAAAAGTATATTTTTCACCATTCAATATATCACTTTGAGTGTTTTTTTGTAACCAGAGTGTAGCCCCTCAAAGGGTGAACTCTATTAAAAAAATTGGTTTGTAATTTTATAAATTTTGTCAATTACTTGTTTTTGATAAGGTAAGGTGGCAAACTAGGGGCTGAACCCTTCACAGAGCAAAAAAGACAAGAAGGAAATCAAACAAAATATGCCTTTAGAGAGACGATGGCACTAGTTGAGAAATAACAAACACAAAAACAAAACACAATAAAAAGAAAGACCAGAGTCATAGAGGACTCTCCTTCAATAACCATTGATTTGAGAAGATCATTAAGTTTCTCAGTATTCTCCATGTTATCAGCATTCCCAGTATTACCCACCTCTTTCAGCATAGACATGTTTAGGAGAATTGTATTCTGGAGTCCCTTAGTGAATTTATAATCCAGCCTCTAAATATGATCCTTCAAGGCCCCAATTTTAGATTTCTAATCAGTCTCATTCTCTATTTCCTCACTAGCTTCCTTGACATACATTTTCCACTTATTGTCAGTAGTTTCCCTAGTGTCAGCACCATGTTCCTCAGTAACCTCAAAATCCCTAGTCTCTTGCTTCCCTCCAGTGTCCTCAAAAATTTCCTATATTTCTAGCTCCTTAGACTCTTCCTCCTGGGTTGCTCCCTTTGAAGCACTTTCTAAGTAATCAATTAGTCTAGCCTTTAGGGTGGGTTTACTAGCAATCTGCCTTGACCTTTGAACTCTGGAGGAGAAGTCTTCCTTATTAGTTTTGGAAGACTTATAAGATTTACCACCTTGGCCCCTCGTGGACCTACCCAAATTTTTGTGGGTCCCCTCCGTGGTCTCTCTAATGTTCTCTTCCTCCTCATCAGCGTTTCTCTTCTTACCCTTCTTGCTCACAAAGGAGTCAGGGGTGTCAACAGGGGTCTCTTTTGGAGTGGAGAAAGAAACATATTTTGTTTTGGTAGGAGCAAGGGAAAAATAGGACTCATCAATAGCATCTCCAGACACTGGATTGGAAGGAATGTCTCCACGATCAATTTTGACTGTCTTAGATGGCTCAAAGGCTCGGTGAAAGTTGTATAATCAAAAAATTAGGCCTTGGTGCAAGGGAATAGGGTTCATATCTAGCTTCTTAGCAATTTTACCTCTCACCCTAAGGACAAAGTGTTCTAAAGAGGAGAGTAGGTAAAAAGGGAAACTAATAATAACATTGCACTAGAAGTGATTTAACAGAGGGAGGTGGTAATTATAAAACTTGGTAAGTTGACCTTTGAGTGTGAAGTACTTCATGAGAATTAAGCACACTCTGTCCCATGTCTCAAGAATTTTAGCACACTCGAATCCTCCTTAATATGGGATGAGTTATTCTCCCTCTCCTAGAAACAATTTGTGGCTTGCAAGATCCATATTTTTTTTGTTTTCCTTTGAAGTTTTATTCCCTGCATGGCCATTCTTGTGGCCATAGCAATCACCTTTTCAAAGATTTCAAAATTGATTCTGCCCATCATGACCCACCTATTTAACCAGGATCTCACAAATTGCTTGAACAATTTTTCATTGAACCCATTAAGTCTTTCCAGATATGGGCTGATTCCCCCTTCTTTACAATAATGCCAAACTAGTGGATTAAATTTAAATTCATAATAAGAGACTGGTTATATTTGAATATGGTCTCCTCCCATTTTGTATTTGTAGACCCAAATCATGGAGTTCCTAAATTCAGCCTTCAGCTTTGAAATGGTTGCTAACCCTTGTTTCTATTTATGCATAATGAAGATGTGATGGCTCATTATTTGAAATACCCTATAGAGATGACATTGTCTACTCCCATGCTTGGAAATTATTTCCCATTGATTTTCATAATGAGACCCACACACCTCAACCTCATGATACAATGAATCATGAATGATTTCAAACAAATACCAAAGTTATCAAGTTCTAAAATCCATGATGGCCCTCTCCAAATGGACTACCTCTGAGAGCTATCCTTGTCATGAATGCACTCATCCTTGAAAAGTCATCTCTTTTTGAATAATATCCCTAATATTTAAGGGAATATGAACACCTTGTTGCCACACCCTCCAACCTAAAAATTGTTGACCAAGATTGGCACAGGCATCAACAATTGTGTTTCCCTCTCTGTAAATATGGGAAATCTCTACTCCAGAGAACTTTTGTAAAAGAAATTAAATATTTGTAATGATGTCTTTTAGCTTAATTCCCACATTTGATGCTTTATTAATTGCATCTATGACAATTTTAGAGTCTCCTTGTATACTTAAGTTCCTTATTCTTAGGGATATAGCCAAATTTAACCCCCATAGTAGAGCCATTACTTTAGCATAGTTGTTGCTCTAGCATCATATTCCACCAACATAGATAACAACCATCCATACTTTATAATTACTTATAATTTATCCTCCACTAGCTTTACCATCTGACTTGGATGCCCCATCAAAGTTGAGTTTCATCTAGTTACGATTTGGGGGGATCCATTTAGTATTTAGCCTTTGTAGGATTTTGGAGTTATTATACCTAGGGATCTGGTTTAAAACCTTCCATTTAGATGAAATTTGGTTTTAAATTTGAGATAGGGGTTTCTTTGTAGCATGAATATGAGCTATTGTGACACTTTCCGTAATGGTCTTAACAAAGGAGTGAAACACCTGAGACACATTTCTAGCAGTGTCCCTAAAAATTTTGTGGTTGCACTCTTTCCATAAAATCTAGCTCAACCATGGTAGAGTTTTCTTCCATAATTCCATAAGCCAAGGATGTGTGAAGGTTGGTTTCTAGTTGAGGATTACTTCTTTAAGGTCAAAATTACAAACCCATTTAATACCAAAGTTATTAAGTATTGTGCCCCATAATTCTTGGGCAAAATCACAGTGGATGAAGAGGTGTGAAATTGATTCCTCTTTTAAACCACATAAAAAACATCTGTTAACTATGGTAAACCCTCTCTTTTGAAGGTTATCTTGTGTTAGGATTTTTTTATGAGCAACAGCCCATTAGAACATGTTAAGTTTTGGAATAAGTTTATAATTGCAAAACTTTTTCCATACATCTTTATTCTAAGCTTCAAGAATGAGTAGATGGTAAGTATATTTGATAGAGAATGATCCATTCTTATCTATCCACTAGTATTTTTCATCTTCATGGGGGAAGAGATGGATTCTAATCTCTTGAATGCACTGTTGGATCTCCCAAACTCTAGGGAAAAGCTCGGGCTGGTGATCATAGCAGTCCAATAGATTTTTCTAGCTCTACATCCCATTGTTATTTTCCATATAATCACTGACTCTATCTCCAAAAAAATGAGTAGCCAAGTCAACAATCTCTCCATAGTTTCCTTGTTTGATGAGACCCTTATCCTTTAACCAGATATCATCCCAGAATTTAATATGCTAGCCATTTCCTAGTTTCCATCTAATTCCCTGTTTAAGAAGGCTTCTACTACTTAGCATTTTATTCCATATCATAGATCCCTGGGGTAATCCCATCTATTGAAGAAAGTTATAATCATCAATGCTATGCATGTATTTGGCATACATTATTTCCCCCCAATCATTATTTTTATGGATCAGGTTCCAACTAAGTTTTGAGAGAAGGGCTTTGTTCATGTTCCTGATAGACCTAATATTGAGTCCACCATGAGATTTTGGAAGACACACTTTTTTCCATGTGACTAAAGACATTCTCTATTTGTCTTCCACCCCCATCCATAAAAATTTTATTTGGATCTATTCTAGTTTATCAGCAAAATATGCAAGAATTTTAAAAAGAGATAGGAAGTATGTAGGAATACCTTGCAGTAAGGCATGAAGAAGTTACAGTTTACCAGCACTACTGAGGAGTTTCCCTTTCTAACCAAGAAGTTTCCTCTACATTCTTTCCACAATTCCATTCCAAAAACTAGGAGATACCTCTTTGACCGTGAGTGGGAGACCCAGGTAGGTAGCTGGTAGAGCAGCTTCAGCACATTCTAATATATCAATGATTATATGTCTAAGGTCATTAGAAGTGTTGAAGAAATACACATTGGTTTTTTGGAAATTTATCCTTTGTCTAGAATTTATGGAATAATTATTTAAAATATTCTTCCATCATCTAGCTTCACTCACCGATGAGATGCCAAAGAAGATGGTATCATCCACAAACTGTTGCACCACCATAGGATGAAGGGAGGAGGCAGGTTTGATGCCTACTAGATTTTTTGAGGCTATATCTGCTTATATGTATCTTCCCAGTACCTCTACCATAATGATGAATAAGTATGGGAAGAGACGGTCTCCCTGATTAATTCCTCTCGAAGATGAGAAAAACCCTCTAGGTACACCATTTACTAGCACCGAGAATTTTGCAGAAGAGACAATGTTCCATATCAAGTGAGACATTTTATCATTAAACCCAAATTTTTTGATCACTTTAAATAGAAAAGTCCATGAGACTCTATCATATGCTTTATAAATATCTATCTTGAGAGCCATACTAGGGATTCTGCTCTTATCCATGGAGTGAATAGTGTCATGTGTGGTGATCATAGTATCAAGAATCTGCCTACTCGAGATGAAACCTTTTTGTGTAGGAGAAATAATTTTGTCTAGTAAAGGTTGAATCCTCATAACTAACACTTTAGTACATAACTTATAAATAGTGTTGCATAGACTAATGGGCCTAAAATTAGTAAGGTGTGTAGGTTGTGGTTTTTTAGGAACAAGTACTATGAAGGTATTATTAGCTTGTTTCAAAAGTTTACCTAATCTGAAAAAATCATGAACAATAGCCATAAGATCCACTCCTACTATCTCCCAATATTCTTGAAAGAATATAGGAGGAAATCCATCATGACTCAAGGCTTTGAATACACCCATGGAGAATAAAATAGCATAGACTTCTTCCTCATATATAGGCTTTAACATCTCCAAATTATCTTCTTCCATTATCAAACAAGGGATTTTATCAATGAATTAGTTCATATGTCTATCATTTCCATCATCATTATTTTCTTTAGTGAGTAGATTCTGAAAGAAAGCCCTGGCTTGTTCCCTTATCTCATTATCTTCGGTTAAGAAAGCCCTGGCTTGTTCCCCTAACTTGTCAATTACTTGTGTTTCAATCAGTTTAAAATTTGTTTTTCTAAATTATTATTTCAATATTTATGACTTATATGGGAAATTTAGAAAAAAATATTTTAAGTATTTGAAATTGGTAAAATTGAAAGTATAAATAAAATATTACATCTTAGATCAACACCATGTAATACATGTGACCACTAGAAAATAAAATTTTGGGAGAAAATAAGTTAGAGTGAACCAAATGTAATTTTATATTTGTTTTCCATTATGAGTTTTGAAAGTGTTCTCTTTCATGTTTGTCTAAAATTCAAGCCTCACACTTTTCAATTTTTGATGGCAAGGTAGAGAAATCTACAAAAGCATTTTTATACATCAATATAATGTTGTCATGATTTTTATGATAAATTTTCCCATGTGATAACATAAATGATGACATACTCTCTTCAACATGATTAGAAAAATTCATTAAAATTGATGTCTCACCCATGATCTTTATAAACTTTCCTTCCTCAAATCTAGTCAATACCTCTATATTATCACTTTTTTTTGGGTATGATTCCCCATTATCTAAAAAAATAGAGTGACATTGTTTATGAATGAGCACCAAGCACAATAAGTTTATTTTCAAATAAGGTAGGTATAAGTCATTTTTTAGAATGAAATATGTAATCCTTAGACACTTGAGTTAGATTTTACCCTTTCCTATTTATTTTAGACTTGATATGTCTAATAGGTATATCGGACCACAACTTTCTTCTTTAAAATCCTCCAATAAATATTTTCATAGATTCATATGTTTAGTGGAACCAATACCTATAACATAAGAATATAACCATGTTTTACTCATTGAAACATTATTTTCTTAATCTGAGTTGGAAATCACATATTCATTGGTGAATTGGGTTGATTATGGTTCTTTGGTTTTATTATTTTATTTATTTTTTTGTTTTTTATTTGCAAAAGGATTACATTTTATACCATGAAATATTTCATTTGTAATCCTCATTATTTCATTTTTTACTACAATGTTTTTTGAACAATTTATTTCTATCATTATGCTTTTGTTGTTTCCCATAGTTATTTTTTTTCCACTTTATCTCTTATTATTCATGTTATTATTTTTTTCACCCACTATGTTTTTTATGGGTTTTAGTATATAAAAATCTAAAGACACAATGGGATCACCTCAAAGTGATGGGACCTTGGTAAATTTAGGTGAACTTATAGAGAAGGTCAACTTCCTTTCACTAAGCTTATTATAACTGATACATGACCAATTCACTTCTAACTACAACTTCTTTGTGATATTTCTCATAACTAGGGATTTATTTATAGGGAAAAGAGTTGTTAAGGGGTTTTATAAATGTATATGGTGATGCACTAAAGTTTTTTAGTGAAAATTATTTATTTTTTTATCAAACAAAATATGAATAGTAATCTACTAAAATATCTTGAAACACAATCTTACATGAGTATGAAATCAAAGGTAATATTGGACATTTTATAAAATAAGGAACAAAGTTATAAATTTTTTCTCAATAATATTTCAAAATGGAAAGATAAATACCATAAATGATCTTATATGACTAAAATAAAACTTATATCACTCACAAATATAACCAAATATGTACATACATAAGGATGAAACAAAATAAGGAAGGCAAAACTTCAATATATTGATATTATTTAGGTTACAACGTGTAGATGAACTTCTCAAAATCATAAGAATGTATTCTAAACAAAAATATCCATGGAATACGTATGAGACCCATATTTATAAAATAACCCTTACTTTCTTGAGAGATAAGTCCAAAAATTTTACACTTAATTATGGAGTAAGAAATTAGGGGGTGTTCATCCAAGTGTCCTCATGTTTAGCTTAAAAAGGCATCTTTGGTGGAGTAGAAGGAAGAAGAGGATTCTATAAGTAGCTAGGCACTTCACCAAGTCTTGAAGAAGGAAAAAAATGTTGTTGGAGTATTCAATTCAAACCATATCTCTTTGAGTTTAGTTGAAGAAGTCTCTCTCCAAGAAATGGGGAACCAAAATGAAACTTCATGACTTGATTAATATTTTAACAAAGTTTAATATTTTTTTCAATATTTGAATATTTTAAAACATAACTTGAAAAACCTTACATGTAAATTATAGTTGAGAATTTTACAACTTATAAGTCAGTTGACAAAAAGGGATGCGTAAATTATAATGTGAGATTTTACAACTTGTAAGTCATTCAACTTGTCAAAAAGAAAAGTGCAAAAATACAAGTTGTACTTTTTCAACTTAAAGCTAAGAGATATAAAAATGATATTTGTAATTTAAAACTTGTTACCTTACATATTTTTAATGTAGCTTACAAAATTTATTATTTATAGAATACATTCTTCTCAAATAATTAGATAATTAATCAATGACAGTGACATCAAAAGATTCCTTATCATTTTCCACTTGCATCTTATCAATGTAAGCATTAAAACTACCAAATATTTACTTTAGGCACTCTTCATCGAGACCAATTATGTGAACATTATTAATGTCACATTTTATCATTGCCTCAAATAATTATCTAGAAGAAGCTCTAAAGATTTGGATATCTTTGGACATTTGATCAAGTGTAATATGGTACTTGATAAACTAGTAGATGGAATCCAAATTAAAAATTGTGTCATGTATTGAATCCCTTTTAATTATCTCCTTGAATATATCTTGGATAAATTTAATAGGAAGAGGTTCATCTTGGTAATATGTTGCCTCACATGATAATTTTCAAATTAAATTTTTGATGTCGTATATTACATCGGTGGCCTTGTCACTTATGATTTTGGCCTTATTAATACTTTAATTAAGTATCCTAACTCTAAACTTGGCTACCCTCTCTATCTCATCATGATCCAAAGGAGTTTTGAGTATATTTTTGGACATGAGGATTATGCTCTCTATTTGGTCAATGTCCAACAAATTAGGAGAGTAGATCTTTATCCTTTCAACTTATTCCTCATATTTGTTTATTTATACCTTCAAATTTTCAAGTGAATGCAGTCATAAATTCATCATGTATATAAATCAGTCCAGGCTTGGATAAGATAGAGCATGCCTATACTTCTAATTGGGAATACATTTGTTAGGTAGGATCGTGAATGATATGGGGATATACTAGAACCGATTATGGGATCACTTGTCATGATACACCATATGAGCTAGGGTTCCAAAGTCTATAGTATAACACAATAAAAAAACAACCATAAAAGAGTCCTAGGTTTAATATTTCACCTATGCTAATAAACAATAAAGTAAATCTAATCTAGTGCACAACAAAGCTTGGGGCATAAGAAAGGGGTTAGTAAATCAATCAAAACATGTATAAGAAAATCTAAATCAATCTAAGTATGAGTAAGATCCTAATACATGGAATATGAAGAGTAATATCATTCGAGCTAACACTTATGCTATTTCTATCTATAAAGAGAGGAGAACAAAGTTAGAATCTACTTACCTTAATGTGAAATTATCAAGACTCAATATCTTCCTTAGACAAAGGGGATTCACAAGAGGTTCTTGTGGTTTGTAAGGATAACTGAGAAAGGCCAAAACATCCAAGACTTATCCACGAGACTATATTATCCAAGTAGAAACCCTAAGCTAAGAATCCTCAAGTAGAATGGTAGATGAGTAGATGTTGAATAAGCATGAATAAATAGTAAATCGTGATTGCATATATGAAATAATGATGAAATGATCTTGTATTTATAGGTGGATCTTGCCCTAAATCCTTATAGAAACATTGGTTGTATAGGGTCAACCATGGTCAACCCTATATGTTTTCAGGAATAATTCAATAGGTTTGAGCTAGGTTGGCTAAAATGATAACAAACCTAAAAAGTGAGAAATATCCTAAAATGTATAGGGTCAGCGATGGTTGACCTAGAACTATCGATATTCCAAAAGGGAATTAAGGCCAAAAAAGGAGGATAGAAGGAGGAAATGACTATAGGAGTGTGGAATGGAGAAGAAATATCTTAGGGAATGGTTTTAAGAGATGTTTGGATTAGTAATAATGTGGTAATAAGGGACAATAATCCTAAAAAACACCAAAGGTCTACCCACCCCTTTCTAGATGCACCCTTTAGGGTATGCACTCAGAGAGATTGAGTCTCGATAGATTCCTACAAGATGTAATGCATTAGTATTTGATAAAAGTTTGAAAATATTATGTGTATACATATTATCCACTTGAATATCATCACATGTCACTAATGTGTAGCAAGGGGTGGTTATTCAAGAAAAAACATGGTAACACACAATGCTGATGCTAAAAACAAAGTGTAGTATTTTAAGGCAAAATTAACTAAAAGTAAATGTGTAAAAAGTAAATAAATAAAAATTAAATATAATGTGTACCTTGATTTAGCTTTATCATAGGATGGTTGTCTACTATGTTGTTAGTTTTGATTATGTAGGGTAGAGAGACTAATTTCAACAAACCTAAGATTACAAAACTAAAGAGAGAAAAAATAAATGCAAGAAAAGTCAAGATAGTTGTTGTTATGAAGATGGGAAATACTTAGGAAATTTGGAAAGATGAGGTAATAGGTGACATGTTAGATTAAATGACCAATTTAAACAACAAGATTAAATCAGGTAATCAAAAATCCAAGGTTACTAAAGATCAAAAAACTCAAACAAGTTATCCTTAAGTAAGAAAGGCAAACTCACCAAGTAAAAGCAAGGATACATGTCAAACAATATTTTAAAATAAAAAAAATGAATGGTAAAAGTACAAAAAATAAATGGTAAAACAAGATTGATGAATTAGCATTAATGATCCACATCTCACTCAATAATGGAAAAAGGTACATAAAAAGGGAAAATAACATTGTTGAGTGAGAAGTAACAAGCCAACCTCACTCAACAATGGAAAAATGATATGAACTCAAGTGTCCATAATAATATGATAGTAAAATAATTATAAATGGTAAAATAAAAGTAAAATAAGTGTAGAAATGTAAAATCATGGTATAAATAAGGTAATCCATAGCTACTCAAACATGTTGTTTCACTCTAAAGATAGATAAAACTAAAACAAAGTAGTGATATCATATTTTTAAGAGATGAAGGAAAAGCAATTAAAGAAGGGAAAATAAATTTGGAATCACAATTTGTCTATTGAGGGGCAAAAAAGAAATGGGTGGAGGGAAGAATGCAGGAAAAACCAAGGTAGAGGAACTCTTTATCGAAGTCAAGACACTCAAATTAGGTTTATCAAAATAAGAGGACTTTAGACCTTAAGGACTATGAAGAAATTCTCTTAGCCACATAAGTCTTAGGTCAACAAATGTAGTATATAAATCATCCCATGAAGGCTATATGCATGAAAATAAAAATGGACTTACCTTCCCATAATGTGTTCTCCATTCTTCAGGACCCCTTACAAAGCTAATGGTCTACTATGATGATTGGGTACTTATGTGAGAAATTAGGTAGCACCATAGAGTTGTTAAACTCCCCCATTCCAATCTACTGACCTACCACACTATAAAGGACCTCGGCTCTATGTGAGGCCAACTATGGAGTTTAAGCTTTGATTAAAGAAAAAAGAAATGCATGTAATCATCTATTTTGGTGTGAATTTTAATTTTGATATTTGTATGTTTCCGTTTATATATCATTTTATTTTGTTTTCAAATTATTTGTCTTTTATCTTTTTTGGTGGCCTCTTCTATATTCTTGCTCCATATAGATTTGGAAAACCAAACATGGGTGCTAAAGATGACTTTCATTTGAATACTTGGGACAAGGTTGCTAATAGAGATAAAATTCAAAGATCATGGGGTCTAAGAGTCTCATAAATATAAGTGAAATAAAAGTGTTATCTTGACTTTGACCTTGTTTTATCCAATGTGGAGATGAAAGAAAGGGGAAATCAAGAGGAATGACACATGGAACAATTTAAATTTCTTAAAACTACAAAACATGTGACAAAAGGAAAAAAAGTGATACAATGATAGTAAAGTATGATTCATTATCATAAGAATGAGTTAAGTCAAGGAAAACATGCTAACATAGATTGTTATGCAAATTCCATCTAATGAAAGAAGTAAAATCTAAAGTTGAGAACAAGGATCAAGAACATGAAAAGGTGGTAATTTTATGAGGAGGCTCAGGTCCTATCCATAGTCTTACACTAAAACTTCATAAAATAAGGAAAATATAAATCAAAGAGATGGTAATTTTGTGAGTGAATTTGGGTCCTAACTGCAATCTTATAAAGCAACTCACAAAAGAAAATCCCAAGGGATTCCAAAAAAAAATAGGAAAACAAAAAATGTATGTGAGAAAAATAAGTAAAAGATGGTGGTTTTGTGAGGAATGTTGGGTCCTATCCATGGTCTTATACTATAACTCACAAAATAAAAACTCAAGGGGGTGCAAAAAACAATAAAAAAATACAAGAAGATAAAAAAGACTATGGTACATTAAGAAACCAAAAGACCAAAAGGGAGGACTAAAGGTTTGTGAAAGGAAGGAACTTATTGTAGAGGGAGAGATCCATGCTTAAGTAACCTATAAAAAGTGTTAGATAGAAATTATGACAAGAAGGAAATGTTTAGATAGAGTACTTTTTAAGGAATTAAACATTGGTGGGATCTTTGAAAACATGGCCTTCATTGGTTTAAAGATGGCAGGAGCTTAGACCAGGAATATATTTAACTAAATATGGGCCCCACCATTTTTGGGTGTATTTACCTTATTTATCATAGGTGTAGTATAATTTAAGGACAATATCACCAATATTATATGTATGGACTTTAACACATTTTTTATGTTGTTTGGTAAAATGAGCCTTATATTGGTGGCTTTGTTGTAAAGCAAAAATATGACATTCATCAAGTAGATCAAGTGCATAAAGATGAGATTCATGAAATTATTTATCAATAATAATACCATGAAGAGATATAAAAATATATGCAAGCTCAAATTCTAAAGGAAGAACTGACTCAAAACCATAAACTAGAGAAAATGGAGTTTTCATAGTGGTAGTTTGTATGTTAGTCTGATAGGCCCAAAGTATAGGGTAAAGATGAAGATTCCAATCCATGCAGGTTTATGAATTATATTTTGGAGAATTTTATTAGTGGCCTCAGCTTAACCATTTCATTATGGATGATAAGGCATAGAAAATTTATGATTGATCTTGAATTTATTGCAAAGTTATTTAACATGTTTGTTTTTGAAATTACCACCATTATCTGAAATGATGGTATGGGGAAAACCAAAGTGATAAATAATTTTATTGAGAATATATTTAGAATTGGTAGTACTAGTGATGTTAATGAGGGGCATGAATTCTACCCACATGGTAAAATATTTGATAGCAGTGATGATAAAGACATGTTATTGTGGGAGCAAGGAAGTCTACCAATGAGATTAAATACCCAAGTGGAAAAAGGCCAAAGAGATTTGATTTTTTGAAGTTTTAATAGAGGTGAATAGATTAGATCATCATGAAGCTGACAAAGATTACACTTTTTATCATATTTTATTGTTTCCTTTTTGATAGTAGACCAAAATTAACCCATACGTAGGCATTTGTGGGTTGTAGCATGTCCACTATAATGGCCACCACAAATGCTCCCATGTGCTTGTTAAATAATAGAAGAGACCTCATATTTCATAACACAATAGAGCAAGGTACCTTCATCATTGTGATAGTAAAGGATGTTGTTTTTAAATACATACTTACAAGATTATTTATTAATGTGTGTCTTTTCATGAGAGTCTAAATTAGGAGGATAAGATTGGTGCTCTAATAATTGAATGATATCTTGGTACCATGGGTTTTGTTGAATAATAACAACCTCAATGTGGTAGATAAGTGAATCCATTGGTTGTGTAGAAGATGGGGATTTTATTATTCATATAAGAAAAGAAATATAAAAAAGAACTTAATATAGATGAAAGAGAGGCTGAAGATGCAAGATAATCAATAATGGAATTTTGATCTCTAGGAATGGGCTCAATAGTGAAAGAGGCAAAAATCCTTAGAAAGAGTGGTTGAAATTTGATGATAGATTATGAGGTTTTCAATTTTACATTAATAATCACCACTAAATTCACAAAAAATAAGCTGAGAATCACCTAAAGCATGAAGGTATTTAATGTCTAAATCAAGAGTAGTTCTCATGCCTAATATAAGAGCTTCATATTCATCCATATTATTGGTGACATTAAAGGTGAAGTAAATAGCTAGGGGAATGACCTTGTCAAGAGGAGTTGTGAGAATACAACCTACCCTGGATCATTGAAGGAATTTAACACCATCAAAGTGAAGGGTCCAAGTATCCTCATATAAGTGAACATTAATTTCATGGAGATCCTTGATAACTAATTTTGGGTTAATATTATCAAAGGGAGTGGAAGATTCATCAAGTTGATTGGGTTCAATATTGGTGGTAAAGCTATGAAAGTAATCTTTGAGAGAAATAGATTGATTAAGACCTTCAATGTAAAAGATATTATCATCTAAAAGATCATATTGAAGAGAAGACATGGATAAAATGAGAGTTTTATCAAGTTGATCTACTATGACTTTCCCTTTGATAGCTTTTTGAGTGATGATACAAAGATCAAATTCCATAAGTAAGACTATCCATTTACCAATTCTATCTCTATGGAGAAAAGCTTTGGAGAAAAAATGATGAATGGGGTTAGGATGAACAATGAGATAAGTAGTTTCATAAAGCATATAGTGATGAAGATTTTTAGTTTAAAAATAGATGGTGATGAAATCATACTCAATTTTATTATAACATGTCTCATAGTCGATGAGGCCTAAGATAGTGTATTAGATAACATACTCTCTTCTCATATCATTTTATTGGGGAAGCATTACCCCAAATTAAACATGTGTGGAAGAAGAATATATAATCAAATTTTTATCATTGGAAAGAGGATGAAGTGTGGGTGGATGAAGCAAACACTCTTTCATGTTATCAAAGGCTTTTTGGCATGGATTCGTCCATTCTAAAGTAGTACCTTTCTTGAGAAGGGAATTGATGGAGTGAATTTGATATGCCATTTCTAGGATGAATTATCTAATTATCCCAAGCTTGCATAAATAAGTATGAATGTTAGGAATATAATGTGAAATATGTATGTTGATGATGGCACTAATTCTGGTAGGATCAACATTAATGTCATAGAGAGAGATTAAGAATCCTAAAAATTTTCTAGATGTGACTCCAAAGATAAATTTGTGTATACACCCTAAATTGGTCAAGCAACCACACATATTTTATGTTTTCATAGTCCTTTCATAGGAGACTCTGATTGGAGAATATGAGCTTTGTTCACATTTAGAAATGTCTTTTATTTTTAGTCATCTTAGTCTTGTTACATGCTCTATAAACCTTTTTGCCTATTTCTAGTGATCTAAAGCCTTTCAAATAGTAATTTCACCTCAACCAAGTTAATTTTTTGTCCAATTTCTATTCTCCTATGTCCCAAGACTATAGGATAGGAGCATTGGGGTTTGAATACAATATCAGTGCCACTAATGTCTATTTTTAAAACTCTTATTCAAGGTCATTTTGAGATCTAATGGTAATTTTCCTTTGCTTAATAAGTCCCAGTCCCTTTATTAGCTTCATCCTTAAGTTTCCCAATGTCATCCAAATGCAAATGAAGCTCTCAAATTCAAAATAAAGAGTCTCCTATATAAAGGATTAAACAAGGCATTTTATATTTAGCACTTACTATTTTGGCACATAAGATAATTAAAAATTAGTCAATAGTATAGGTTAGTTTTTTGCATCACACATATACTTGCATGCTTAATAATAGAAAGGCCTAGAAAAATTTAATTCTTACATATACCATGTACACTGATTATGCATGTTCCATAAGGGAGAATTACATTTTATCTAAGACCCTAGCTTGAGGGTTAATGTAGGCATCAATCAAGATAGAAGGGGTTCTAGATCGTGCAATCATTCTCACCCTAACCTAGTTTTTTCCCATTTTACTTTTGATGTATTTGTTTTGTATATGTTTGTAGGTAGAATAGGGTTTGGATATTGAAATGGATCTATAATGAGCTCTATTGACTTCTAGCCTTCAAAATTTTGTACACAGGTTAACATAGACATAATGAATAAAAATCAAAAAGTTTAGATCCTTAGGATAATAATAACAAAGGTGGAATACAGCACCAGTGCCACTCTTTTCCATTTTTAGTGATCCTATCCAATCATAAAATGATGGCCAAATCTTAATTCATGATAGTGTCCCTGTCTCACACATCAATTTTCAGCCCCTAAATCATCCATTTTAGTTCATTTTTAGATAAGTCTATTTCTTCTCCTCATGTAAATTACTTTATAAACATCTATATTTTACCATAGTAAACTATATTTACCTCTTAATCCAAAACAATTATTATTTAATAACTAAACACTAGTTTTCCCAAAAAAAAAAAAAATAATTTGGTGAACCTGACTTACTTTAAACAAATTAAAAACCCTAGGTACACTTAGGGTTTTTCCTTCATATCTTGTGCAAAAAATTAATTTCAAATCTCTAATTTTTTTATTAATTTTTATGCACTTATTATTTTCAAATATATTTTTAGAATATAAATTATTGGCATAATTTTTAAAAATTCTAAAACCTTAGCTCAAAACCTTAGATTTCCAAACTAGGTCCTTAAACCCCAAGCCTTCCTTATAAATTTTAGAAAAGTATTTTGGAATTTTTGCAAATTGTGTACTTTGTCAAAAATAATTTCAAATTTTCAATATTAGTAGTTTACTTGTGCAAAAAATTAATTTCAAATCTCTAATTTTTGTATTAATTTTTGTACATTTATTCTATTCAAAATTATTTTTAAAATTTAAATTATTGGCTTAATTTTTAAAAATTCTAAAACCCTAGCTCAAAACCCTAGATTTCCAAACTAGGTCCTCAAATCACAAGTTTTCTTCCCTTACAATTTTTAGAAAAATAGTTTGAAATTTTTGTAAATTATTTACTTTGTTAAATGTAATTTAAAAATCTCTATGTTAGTAGTTATTTTTGCATTAATTTTCTTTATATTACTTTTACACACTCTCTTTGGTGAAATAAATAAAATGGCCACTCAAGCACTTCTTCCCTCTCATCCCATAGATCAATTTCTAAAATTTTCTCATAATTATGATTATGAATGGATAAATTTTCAAAATTGCACATTAGCTAAAAATGTGGAAAATAATTTTATTTATAATGAAGATAATTAATATTATTTTAATGAATAATATGATGATATATGTGATAGTGATAGTGAAGTAAAAGTAGATGCATCTTCTTCTCTCAAACTTATTTCTTTTACTCTTTTAAAAAGAATAATTTTGATAAATGGTAAAATTATTTTTCACCTCATTATCCTATACACAATGTACCAAATGAATAAATTAGTCATGAAATTACAAGTGAACCTCTTATTGGTGATAATTTTCTTCCATGTGAACCTAATCTCTCTCTCTCTCTCTCTCTCTCTCTCTCTCTCTCTCTCTCTCTCTCTCTCTCTCTCTCTCTCTCTCTCTCTCTCTCTCTCTCTCTCTCTCTCTCTCTCTCTCTCTCTCTCTCGATAATTCTATGTTCAAATTGCAACAATATAAATGCAATAGAATCAAATTACCACTGCATAGTTCTAATGATACATCTCATGTTCCTAACTCTACTATGTCCAAAGAAGATCTAAATGATAAATCTCTTTCTCTTACTTCTCATGAAAATAATGCATGTAACACATCCATGGATAGCATAGATGCACATAATATTTAAATTTCCAATGTTAATTTATTGCACAAATGAAGGGAATTAAATTTCTCTTACACCTCTCCCTAGCAATGATGGAACTGATAATGAGTATGATAGTGGACATGCAAATGAATATTAAAATGAGAGTGATTAAGAATAATATTCCTATGATGACAATGCATGGAACAATGATGATTATTATGAACATAGTGAATAAGAATATGCATCTCATGCCTCTAACTCTTCTCTCATTTCTCCTCTCAAACATAATACAATAATAAATGTTGTTCCTACTTCTATGAATGATTCTATTTCAAATAATACACATGTTAATGCTAATATTCCATCTTATACTCACTTATAATGTGTTACACTAAAACATAAAGATACCAATGAATCATTCATGCCACCCCTCACTAAAGTAGAACCCAATTCTCACTCTTTACCTAAAGAGAATGGTAGCCTACATCCATCTAGTAAGGTCCAATTTACCATTATTCCCAAGGTTCAAGTGAGCACATACCCTCTTTATGATCTAATTGCTAAATGTATCATTTCTATGGCTAAAATTGAGAATCAAATTCAATGATTATATGAAACACTTCAAGATGCTAATGTATCATACCAATATATTATCTCTTTGATGCATGAAGTTGGTGCATTACAACACTAAGTACATCTCCTTACCTTGGAAAACAAGTCTTATAAGTCATGGATAGGTGCTAATGATTTACGTGGTAACCCTATTCCAAAGACATTCATAAAATCTTCATTTCCTAAGCATTTATAGATAAAATCATTGCCTCACTTTGATGAAACTGGAGATCCATTTGTACACTTTCAAGCCTTTCAAAAGGCTTTCCCATCTCATGCAAGTCCTTTGATTCTACAAAAAATATTCCAGTAGACATGAGTGGGGGAAACATAGAATTGGTTCTTACATCTACTCCTTATTGGCTCCTTACACACATATGATGAATTAGAGGAGGAATTTCTCAAACATTATATAGAAAAAATAGGCCCTCATGTTACATATGAGAAACATTCAACTTTACATCAGAATACTTCAAAGCTAGTTAGAGATTATATCTTAAAATTTAAGAATCACATGTTATGATTGATATACAAACTAGTAGATTTAGAGATTTAACATATCTTTATTAAGGGGCTTAACCAACCTCTCCTCAAGTATCTACTATATCAGATAGAGTCTTCTTTTAGGCACTATGTTATATAGTTATAGCTTTGGAAAAGAAATTAGGATTGATTGAAGTAGATTAATTTGATTAGATTACTCTAGATTTCATAGCAATATCTATAGCTCATAGCATCTATCATCTACCATGTCCTAAATAAGATAGGAGACCACAACCAAAAAAATAACCAGTTAAGAACAAAGAGCTAGTCTCTAGAACACAACTTACAATATGCACTACAAATAATAGCATCAAGGCGCCATCACAATTTAATTTAGAGAAAGATAGCCCATTTTTAATATCATCAACACTATTAGATAAGAGGTTAATCACATTGACTTCTACTCATTGATGAGATACACATCTCTTACATAGACAACCACATTGGCCCTTTTATAACTATCATTGTATCTATGGACATAGAGATAATAATTATTATGGACTTAGAGATTACATTAATAGATGTGTTGATAATGGCACCATAGCATTCACATAGGGGGAAATAAGATCTCCACCATCATGGAACCATATACCTCATTCTTCCATGACTAAGTCATCCTAGGACATTCCTTTATGGGAATCATCGGTCACTCATTATGAGAGTAATGCAGGTTCTAGGAAAGAGCCTCATAAAATATCTCATATTTGACCTATTCAAAAGGTTTTGAAACTAGTCTAATGAGAACAACCTACACATAGCAACTGTAGTCTAGGGAACACATAGTGCATTTTCATATACATATCTAGTAGACTCATAGGCATAGTAGTAGAGTATTACTCATGAGAAATATTCACTACAACCATATTTTTTATGCCCTCTCTCACATAACAATCAACTAGATGTTAATATTAAATAAACCCACATCACATAGTACTACTCATGAGAAATATTCACTATAGCTAGATTTTTTGGGTCCTATCTCATGTAGCAATCCACTACAATTAAGACTAAATGGACCTACATCATAAAGTACCACTCACAAGAAATATTCACCATGGCCAAATTTTCTAGGTCCTATTTCACATAGAAATCCACTATAGTTGAGATTAAATGAGCCTTCATCAAAGGTTTTAGCTCCAGATTGATTTATGGCTTAGTCATACACATCATAGTAGAGGCCATAAGGTATATAATTATAGATAGATGTGCCTTATTCAAAAAACACATTTCTTGTGGTGCATCTAATAAAGTTAAATTTTGTATAATCTCCATGTCTAACTATAATTAGTACACAATATATAGTACTAAATACAGAGCATATTCATACAGAGCATGAGTAGTATGGGCACTTATTCAGTTGGTCATCAAGGTTCAGATAGTGATACAACATAGAGTGATATGATGCACATTCATAACAACATTAGTTCATAGATTTACTTAGTAGGTAAATGATGGAGCAAAAGGTCTAGCTAGCCTTTGTATTCTTGAGCCACTTTTGGGGAAGTAATCTGCATAATGTGCCATCTTACATCCCCACATACTAACAACTAACATTCCTAATTCCCAATAACTATCCATAGCCAAAACCATCTTATCAAAAATATAGATCTTAGCAAATCTAATATACCAATCTCAAACCAACTCAACCCATCCAGATCTAGTTTACTAACCTCAAACTAGCTCAATTTATCCCAAACAATTTCCCGATTACAAAACCAAATTTTTTTTTGCTCACACATAATTAAAAATCAAATATAGTTTTTTACTTACAAATTGAAACATAAACCCAACATCACACTTATCAAAAAAATAAAATCACATATCCCAAGTACCATTTTACCAAACATACATAACCTCAACATTAATACCAAATATAATCACTTGTAATAAATATTATAATATATTTCAAATCCCATAACATCATATAAAATATAATCAATCATGAATGGGAATCATGCCCTCACTCTCAATCTCACTCTCTCCTCTAGCAATAGTCCTATAATCCATCCTAGCACTTAATGACCCTACACCTCTTTGAGCTCCAAAATGTCTCTTAAACTATCTCGCTCTAGAAATCAACCATGATCCTTTCAAAAGTATGCATATTACCTATAAATCTCTGTATACACATCCATAATACATGTACTCATCAATCCATAATATAGTGGAGGCATCCTATGCCTATCTATCTCATCCCTCAACTCATCTCTCTCTCCTGCTACTCTAACATATGTAGTTATCACTATAACAACTCTATCAAACAAATGAGCATAGACACTAGTTATAACTATCACTTTCTATATCAAACTCTCCTCCACTACATCATTAGGTACATGCCATGCATGCTCTTGGAGTGTCAACTCAATGAGGGTCTCCCAAAATCCATCATCTCCACTTCCTACCCTAATAGGTGCTTCATCTTGAGTACCTCCCACTCCACCTACACACAAAAGTATAATGCTATGTTAGACATACATTTTTAAAACAAGCTAAAACAATCATAAACTTGTACACAATTCAAATATAATCAATGTCTACCTTCCATCATCTAGATCAGATCAAGATCCTCATACTTAGGGGATATAATGGAGCTCACTAATGCCTAGCCCACCATGCAGTATATGCCTCTATACATCTAAAATCATCTACATTAGGAATATCTATAGCCACATCTCACACATCCAAAGGTAATGGTGCTAACTCAACTTAGTAGGCATCCCATGAGCTCCTACCCTCGTTGGTGCTTGTACACTCCTCACCCACACCCATGCTAATAGGGGCACATCTTATTGTACCCAAAATTATCTAGTCATGTACTCATACTAAAACCATTCATACACTCCAACCCAACAGTCATGTAACCAAGAACTAACCCTCATATATCACAACTACACTCCATCCTTAGGTCACCTAGGGAATCCTATATATGATATCTTGAGCCACTAATCTATCTAAAACTCATATATAGTGATCTATCCCAAGATATTAGATAGCTAATGTACTCATCCACCACTCTCCATATGGTTATGAGGGTGCCCACCTCTCTCTCAACAATCATATCAATTGCATAACTGATATATGCTCATAATCCTAATAATACAATAAGTTAGCTATGCTCACACCACCACTAAATGCCTCCTAAGTAAATTGATAAATATCTCTATATAAGTGGAAAAACATAGTCTTACCCAAAAGAACATAATGTCATACACCTTTATACTACACATGATCCTATGTATCCTTTATGCAATTAACACCCCACTCTCATCCATAGCAATAAATGAGGTCAATAAAATAGTTAACCACTTTTGTAAGCATGAAACACTAGATTATACTATAACTAATAGTAACACATCACTATCACTACCTCTCTAATGTATGCTTAAGGACACACCAGCAAAATACAAGGATGCATGGTCAATATAATTTGCACCCATGTCATCCTATAATGTCACCTAATGTCCACTAACTAGAAAATGTAAAATATGATACACATTCTCTAGAACAGTCATAATCTCACTAGTAGGAATCTAGAAAGTACATGTATCTACATTCCACCTCTCACATAAGGTAGTAATCAGATACCTATCCCACTACATAGGGATTAGGTCACACACATGTCCTAACCTTGCTCTATCCATCACAACTCTCTCATTAGCCAATAAAGGCAACAACCATAGAGTTTCCATAACTTAACCTCTAGGTAACTCTCTCATCCATACCTCACCTAGAAAAACACCAAAAAATAGCATATACATCAATTAACCATGCCAAATCAAAATGTAAACAAAAATATAGCAACTAAACCAAGCAATAGCCTAGAAAATATAACCTCTAGGACAATAACATTGGGTAAAGGACAAAAACACTAGATGGGAGCAGTACAACCTAGATAGGAGTTCTGGAGCCAAGACAACAATGATGGAGGAGGGATAAGAGTGCTATAACTAGTTAAAAATTTCCTAGGCTACTTAAAATAGTTCAAAAGCATAAAAATATGCTTCTAAATAATAAAAAATCAAACATTAATCTTGCTCACCAGGATAACATCACCTCTAGCCTACACTTGGGCTGCCAACTACTCAAAATGGGTCATGATAGGTGCTCATCTCCTCAAAATATCTCTCACTCTAGAAATCCAAATCCCAAAATAGTTACCATACAAATGAATTAAGAATCAATCCAATTCTCCTATATCAAACAACTTTCTCATTCAAATAAAAATACCATTTTACCTATAACTTGAATCTTGTAGCTCCATTTCACAAACCACTTTATAATATCTTACTAAATCATATGCCTATTATGGTACACACATCTCTATACCTATTTTATATCAAGACATACAACTTGGTCCTAACCAATCAAAGACTCATTCAACTATCAAAACTTATTCTAATTTAAAAAACTTAGTCTCATCGATCAAGCAACTTCTCAATCAATTAAAATTATACCAACCTTGTTTATATCATTCCACTACTACTCATCACTTTTGGTTCAAAGTTATCTATCATGAGATCTCATCCTTATCCCCAAAAGGGGGGCATCATTCCTACTATTCCTATTCCTACACTTGCTTAACATGCTTATCCACTCTGATAGGTAGATACACCATGGTTCATACACCTCTAACAATTAAATTATCAGATTTAACTCAAATCAATCAAGATATACAAAGATTCAAATTATATGGGTCTTTCAACATTACTCAAGGCACTCAAAGGGACATAACTTCAATATATAGATATACAGACTATTTAGTTATAATGGTTCAAATCATATGGATCCATAGTAATTTCATCTTACAAATACATAGATTAGTCAGATATAATGTTTCAAATTATATAAATTCATAGTAACTTAGATACAAATTCAGACTAGATACTAGATTTGGGGGCATTACATACTACATGTCTCATACATATAGCTTCATATAACATGACACAATTACAAGATTAGATATAAGATTATGGACATTATGTAGAGTACAGTGTTTTGATCTCCAATTTTGTACATGGGACATGACATGATAGGTCATATCACATGTGGTTATATAGATTACCAAACTATAAATATGCATCACTCACATACTAGATTTGAGGGTATATCATAGATGATCATGTTCTTCATCATACAAGATTATACAGATTGGAATGGTAAAGACATGCCATTCTCTTCTTGCACATTTACTAGAGTTTTAGATTACACCCAACTATACCCAAGGTGTCAATAGGTTAGACTGTATGATCATCTATAGTGGTTGTTCCATGACATTACCCAAACCTAGACTACATGAGTTTCTATGAGATAGAGGATTGACATTGGATTTGGACCTCTAAGCACTTCTCAATTCTAGTTTAGATATTAAGAGTGGGGGCATGATAGATTTTACTCTTCATAGTATACATATTCTATGCTCACATTCTAGCTTACATGAGTTTATGTGGGATAGAGGGCAAACACTGGTTTTGGACCTCTAAGTATTTCTCATTCTTGTTAGATTAAACATAGGGGGAAAGCATCATCCTCTTTCTCCATGTTATACATATTCCCCTTCTATATTTAGTATAGGGGTCATCCATTCTATGGGTTCTTCCTTTCTCTAATCATTCTTTAGCTCTCCATCCACTTCCCTGGCCAGGAAGTGAGTTGGACCCTTTATAACATATTCATCTTCATATAGGTAGGTTTAGGTACACATTTTCTTTTCTTTATTTTACTCTAGTACTTCATTACATAACTAGATTAAAAGGGTAAAAATGTATACACCCTAAAGTTTTTAATCAACCACATATATCTTGTTTTTTCATAGTCCTTTCATAGGAGAATCTGACTAGAGAATGTGAGCTTTGTTCACATTTATCCATGTCTTTCATTTTTAGTCATCTCAATCTTAATACATTATCTAGACACCTTTTTGCTTATTCCAAATCATCCAAAGCCTTTAAAATAGTCATTCCACCTCATCCAAGTCAATTTTCTTTCTATCCGCTAAGTCTCTAAAGTATAGGATAGGAGAATTGGGGTTGGAATATAGTGCTAGTTCTAATAGTGTCCATTTCTAGTGCTACCATTCAAAGTCATTTTGAGATCTGATAGTAATTTTCCTTCACTTAATAAGTCCCAACCACTTTTTTAGCTTCATCCTTAAGTTTCCCTATGTTGGCCAAATGTAAATAAAGCTCCCAAATTTAAAATAAAGAGTCTCCTATATAAAGTAATAAATAAGGCATTTTATATATATCACTTACTAATTTAGAACATAAGATAATTAGAAATTAGTCAATAGTATATCTCAATATTCTGCATCACACATAGACTTGCATGCTTGATCAAGGAAGGGCATATTCTTACATCTACTATGCATGTTTATTATGCACATTCACTAAGGGAGAACTACATTTGATCTAAGACCCTAGCTTGAGGGTTAATGTAGGTAGTGATTAAGATATTAGGGTTTATAGATCATATGATCATTTTCACCCTAACCTAGTTTTTCCCCCATTTTCTTTTGATGCATTTGTTGTTTGCATGTGTGTAGGTAGATATAGGGTTTGGAGATTGAAATGAACCTACAATGAGCTTTGTTGACTTCTAGCCTTCAAAATTTTGTACACAAACTCACACAAACATACATAACAAAAATCATAAAGCTTAGATCCTTAAGATAATAGTGGTAGAGGTAGACTACAATGTCAGTGACACTCTTGTAAACTTTTAGTCCTCTTGTCTAATCATAAAATGAAGGCTAGATCCTAATTCATGATAGTGTCCCAGTCTTACACACAAATTTCCATATCCTAAATCATGTATTTTATTTTGTTTTTAGATAAGCATATTTCTTCTCCTCATGTAAATTAATTGATAAAAAATTATATTTTACCATATTAAACTAGATTTTCCCCTTAATCTAGACCCCTTATTATTTAGGAACTAATCATAAGTTTTCCAAAAAATATCGAAACAATTTGTAAGGATTAAGTCTAACTTTATATTTAATAAGATATTCAAAGATGATATCAAGATTATAAAGATGATTTTTATGATGTTTAGATTTAAAAATAAGATCATCCACATAGGTTTCAAAAATTTTGTGAATGAAATCATGAAAGATGTGAGTCATTGCTTATTGGTAAGTGGATCTAGAATTTTTGAGGCTAAAGGGAATTTTGACATAGAAATAGGTGCCCCATTCCATGGTAAAAGTAGTATTATGTTGGTTTATAGGGGCAATATGAATATGATTGTATCTTGAGAATCCATCCATAAGAGATAACATTTTGTAACCAGCCATGGGATCAACAATGGAATCTATTGAAGGTAAGGTGAATTTATTCTTAGGACAAGCAAGATTAGGATTGAAAAAATCAATACAAATGTGAATGACCATAGTGAATTTCTTTTAAATAGAGAAAATATTGGAAACCCATTTAGAATAATCGACTAGCTTGATAAATTTAACATCAAGTAATTTGATGATTTCCTTATGACATAAAGTGGAAACATCAGGTGGAAATTTTCATTATTTTTGATGCATAGGCTTGACACCAGGATATGTAATGATATTATGTATCACAATGTTAGGGTCCATGCCATGTATGTCTTTGTAGGAACAAGTGAAAGCCTCATGATATTTTTCAAAGAATAATCTGAAATTATCATGTTTAGAAGGTGAGAGTTCATGAGAGAATATGATAGTTTAAGGAAAAGATGGAGTTCCATATTCAATATGAGTGGTTTCCTCAATAAGAATGGTATTACCATATTGAAAATGGTATGGTGTATTTTGTAAGGTAAAAATTGGATTTGTTTTAGGATCAACACTAGAAATGAAGTTGTTGAAGTAAGGAGTTTTAGTCTTAACATTTACAAGTTTATGATGTTATTGAGGAAGTTGAGGTTCTCTATCATAAAATAACTCAAGGATAGCTTCATCACTATACAAGGTAAGAATATGACCATAATACTCAACATATACTTCAAAATCTAAAATTTGATTTCCATGTTGTTCGAACTCAGAATGTATCTGATGAACATTGGTAGCCTTAGCATCCAATGTAATTTTAGGAGTAGAAGTAGATGGAGTAAAAGAGATTGGTGTGTTAGTGGATTTAGTTTTGGGAGAAGGATTGGATGTAATGATTAATTCCAAGGATGTTAAAGGAGGTGTAGGAACTTCCATAGATCTATAAGGCATAATTTGCTATACTACCCAAGGAGTATTGATAAGAGTAGAATTGACAGGAGGTACATGAACCTCAAGATCTAAGGTATGATCCATAGAAATAGTATGAACATATTGATTAAAATCATGAATTTAGGATAAGTATTTCTAATAATGCTGGAAATACAAGTCTCTATATTGATATTTGGCCATGATATAGTTGTCATCATATGTTGGAGAAATTGTATAGACTTGAGAATTAGGGGGAGTTTCAAAGGATGAAATCCAAATATTATTGAATGTATGAGGAGACATGATGAGAGGATCTAGAAATAATTTATCCAATCCAAAATCATTGTAAGTAAAGGCATCTTCTAGTAAAGAAGGCTCCTAAGAATTTCATGGAGGGGAAAAATTAGTAATCTCATCCATGAGAGGAATAATACAAAAACCATTGTGAAATATATGGAGGTAACTGGCTATTATTTTAAGTATGTTGAAAATCATTGGGCTCATCATCATTGAAATCTATAAGAGTAACTTTTAAATTAGGATTCATGTTGATGAACTCAGGTAGAGGAACACTATTAATCTTAGGAAATATAAGAACAAAATATTGTGATTTAGGATTAAGTATTTAGATACTCCATGGGTTAGGATTGGTTTCATGCTTATACCATTTTTCATTATGAAAGAATTTGATACATTGACTATCAAAAGAAATGATGGCCTTCATTCAATGAGTCCATGGATGACCAACGAGTATGTTGTAAGATAAACTAAGATCAAGGACCACAAGCTTAGTTTGAATAGTTTTAACTCTAATGGTTAATGGAAGACAAATACAACCAAGTGGCTTTTGATTAGTATAATCAAAACCATGATAAGTAAGATACATTTATTTAAGATGATCCTTATTATAACCAAGTTGTTGTATAAGCCATAAAGAAGTCACATTAATACCAAAACCTTTATTGACTATAATTTTTTGGATAAGAGTGGTTTTAATGGATACTTTGATAAATAATGGTGGATCATCGACATGAAAAAAAATTTCATCATTGATCATGTCTTCTTCAAGGAGTTCAATATAGGGCTTGGAAGAAGGATACATGGTTTCAATGGTATTGATGTTGGTAGGTTGAGGATTGATATAAGGTGGTTCTTTATCTATGGAAGAAGGATCTTCAATTTCTTAAAGTTGTTGCATAAGGAATTTATAATGATAGGGTGAAGTGTGAACCAAATCCATAAGTGGAATATTACAAGTTATAGAGTTAAGTTATTCAAGAAATTTCCAATGCTATTTAGAAGAACCATCATGAGGTTTGGAAGGTAAATTAGACTTTGAAGGAATACATGTGGTTTGAGGATCAACAGGAAGAAATTGTTCCTCATGTGCTTTCCAATCAAGATTTGTAGTGGTAATATCTTTAAGCAATTGTTATTTTAAAGATGGATTTTTAGGCTTGGTAATGGGATCTTTATGAGCCACTTTATGCTAATAATAGACCTTAATAGTGTTGACATATTGATAATTATTAAAGTATTAGTCATTATCAATGTCAATGGCACAACAATCCTTAGAATTTGATTGATTATTTGAAGAGGATTTTTGGTTATTTAAAGTATAAGATTTAGAAGTTTATCATTTTTGAAAGGTAGTAATGTACTCTTGATGATGAAGATTGATCATAGCTTCATGGTTGAATGAATCACCAAGCACATAAGAGATAAAAAATTTAGTGATCCCTCTACAAGATTCATGATAATGGATAATGTTAGCATAGAACCAATAAAATAGATTGGGGTCATACCACTTAGGAAGAGCATTGGGATAGATGAAAGGTTTTGAGGGTGGTAAAAATTATTTCATTTGTTGAACTAAAAGAGATGTATGAGAAAGTGAAGGAATATTGGTTTTGGAAACTCTTTGTTTAGTTTGAGGAGTATTACTAGTGATAAAATTATATGTTCAAAAAAATCCTTTAAGAAGTTTAGGATTAGGTTCTAATTTCTACATGAGAATGTCTTGATGTTTAGCTTGATCAAGAGCTTCACTAAGTGTTTGGGGAGCAAAGGTTTGAACCTTATATTGGAGAGTCAGATTGAAAGTGATGATAAAGAGTTTGAATAAGTTATCATTAGTCATCTTATGGTTAGCTTTATGAGCTAAATATTTCCATCTTTTGATAAAGTCATGAGTTGATTCAATGGGAGATTACTTAGCATTGATGAAGTGGCTAAGACAATTTTTGGGAAGATCATTGCATTGAAACTCTTTAACCAAAGGATTAAACAAATATTCAATTTTATAAATAGAATGTTGGGGTAGTTGATTATACCATTCTAATACATCATCGGTAAAAGTTTTGACTAAGATTTTAGTTTTGGAAAAGGTATTAGTTTGGATCCACTCTTTAGTCCCATCATATTTGATAATTGTAGATATGTTACCAATATCAATGGATATAATAAAGGGGGTTAAAGGCTCATTTTGAGTAGTTCAAATCATCTTGTTATTCATTATGGGTTGAGGAATAACATTGCCTAAAGCATCTGGCAGTGCGGGGAAAGGAAAACAATCATTAAAGAGGAAGGCCCTCAAGAGTGAGACATGGATCCTAAAAAAGCACTAACAAAGCTGACTTTCCAATCAATTTGGCAGCAGGTGGGTTCAGTGTAAAAATCATAGCAACTGCGATTCAAATAAAATGAGTATGGCACGCGAAAGGAAGGGAGAACCCTGAAAATAGGAACCCAAGAGCTGTGATGAATGGAGAGAGAAACAAGAAGTCTGGAGAATTCTGTAGAAAGGAAAAGTTGCAAGCTACATGGAAAGACTCCATGGATCAAAGCCACATATCACTACGGCTTTTTTCAAAAATTGGTCTGATGAAAGGGTCACCCTGCATGGTATCACAGTGAACTTAATAGAGGATTTTATAGCTGAGGTTACAGGGCTGCCTACGGATGGACTCAAATTTTCCAAGCAGACAAGCATTTCGAATGAGGCCTTTTGTAAGTTCCCCAAAATGGATGAGGAAGAACAGAAGCTGGTCAAGAATGGGGATTTCTATGAATTGGATTAGATAAAAGGGATATGGAGGGATGTCTTAAGCTACATAAGGGAGTACTTAATCCTGGACAGAAGAAGCAAGCACATGCACAAGTTCCATTTTGTCTTCCTTAACCACTTCAGGCACAAGGCTAGTTTGTCTTTTCCCTTTTATCTTCACTTCTCCTTGGTCCAAAGTTTATATTGTCATAGGAAAAAGGAAACGCGCCCTATCCTACATGAAGGCCTTATTCTGCTTATCGAAGGCTACTGTAAGAATAGTGCAATGGTAAAGCACCCCAAATAGGGGAAAATTAAGGTGTCAGGGAACAAAAAGAGTGAAAGTGTAAATGGGAAAGGCAAAATAAAGCTCCCTAGTGATAAAAAGCAGAATGTAGAAGAAGATACAGAATGGGAGAGAATTGAAAACCCCAGGGAGGAAAACTTGGAAGAAGAAGAAGGAAGTGAAAGCTGGGATACAAACTCTAATGAGGATGAAGAATGTTCTGAGAAGAATGAAAAAGATGATGTCAACATAGAGGAGGATTCTGCAAATAGAACTGTAGATACGGAGGAAAACCAGAAAGTGTCAGAGGATGAATTTGTCCAAGATGACCCTGTTGAGGACCCAACTTCGAAGAATGAAAAGGAAACTTCAGGTCAGGATGATAATCAAGATACGGATAGGGAAATTCAAATTGGAATTAAAGAGTGGGAACAAAAGAGTCGAGAGGATATCTTTGAAGAAGCCAGGAACAATCCCAATAAAAATTTTGAGGAATGGAGAGGGAAAAAATAGAATGATGAAACACACACACCTATGGCTTGGGTTAATTGTAAAGCAGAGGCATCATCCCAATTTGATTCTTGGACGTGTAGGGAGATTATGGATCTCAAGAGGAAAGTGGAAAATATGGAAGATTCCCTGAAAGCTATTTGGAACAAAATAAATAATATGGAAAATCAGATAAGGGAGATCCCAGTCAAGCTCCAAGCCTATGAAAATAACCTCTGGGAACTTATTAAGGACAACATAATGAAAATGGAGGAAGTTACGTCCAATTTTTGTGCTGCTACTGTCAATATAGGTAAAAGAGCCAATGAGGAGACCAAAGCCCTGGAGGGACCCAAAAAAAGGATGAGACAAAGTTCTAGAAAGAAGGTTACACAAAAAGGAGCTATGCAGGTGGCAACCACTGTCTAGGATACTATTATGAAAGGAAAAGAAACTATGAAAATGATATTGGAACTGGATGAATAATCTGATTCTTCTAGTTGGTTTAGTAATTGGTCCTATTTTTTGTATTCTTTATGTAATCCTTTGCCTTTGGTGATACCAGATCTCTGTTTAATTTGGGTTTTGATCGGAAGTCTTTCTGGTGGTTTCAAGTCCATTTAAAACCTGTTTTTGCTACTTCATTGTAGTAGTTTTTAGGCTTTGCCTGTGGTCTTGGATGATCTTTCTTTCTTTCTTTGTAATAGGGTTTCGGGGCCCTTTCAAAACCTGCTTTTACCTCAATCTAAACCATGGAGCTCTAGTTCATGAAATCACTCATTTTCAAGGTAAATGGGATATAGCTATGGCATCACTTGGAAAAAGAGATCTTTTTATTGGCATCTTTTGGTAAAGGAGATTTGGTTCACAATGTTTTAAAAAATGATGTAATAAAACCTAAAATATATACCAAAAACTCTTAATTAATTCCAATAGTATCAATACAGGTGGTATATGAGTTAATAGGTGGAAATGTGGGTTTATGGAGTTACCTTATAAGTTTAAAACTTGTACTATGTTTTCAATTTTCTATTTCCTTCTTGTTTTGGTAATAAAAAACCTATGAAACCTCTGTATACTTGTAAATTTATAATATGCCCTTCATTCTTTGCTTTTTGCTTACTGCTGAGGGTTTTTGGAGTTAGAGATGTTTAGGAAGTGGAGAGAAAAATTTGGATTACATTTTTCAACTTTGAAAATTTTTAAAGTGTAATGGTTTTTTTGTTTCCCACTAAGTCTTAATGAAAAATGAGAAGAGATTTCTACATCAAACTTTACAACTTTACAAAGTTGCAAAGTGTAATGTGAATTTTGGTCTCTGCTTGTCACTTAGTGAGTGGAAAGTGTTTGTTTAGGTACATTTTGAAAAATTTTAAGTTGAAAAGTGCACCTAAATCTCCTTGGGTCTTGAAAAGGGGTACTTAGGCCATTCTAAAATTTTTACTCAGAAAATTTTATAGGTCTCCTCTAAGGCACAAGGTGTTTTGAGGTATTTGACACAAAATATCAACATTTTTGGCAATCTTTGTAGGGTGATTTCCTGCTAATCATTTTTTTCTTAATAACCTTATAGTTCACTAGGCATAGAGTCCTTTGAATTTTATCACATCATACTTGGAGAAAAAATAGAACTAGGAATTTCCCTAAATAAGAAACAAAATAGAGAAAATAAAAACTAAAATAAACTAAGGAAGTAAAAATCTTAATAATTTGTAGACTGTACATAAGCACTTATTTTTGGGAAACCAACTAATCCTCATATGTACAAATTTTTGGAAATAATTCCAACCTTAAAAGCATGATTTGAGGTATATCCCATTGATTAGTATGGGTATCTCTAATCCATCAAGCCTAGAATGCATTGACTTCATTGCAATTGGTTATGATGTATGGACCACTCCATATTATAGAAAATTTTATAAGTTTGCTTGTCTTGGCCCTTTTAACATCCCATTTTAGAACCATGTCTCCTTCATTGAAGATCTTGTCAAATGATTTTTTGTCAAAATTTCTATTTACTTGAGCCTGACTTACTTCCAAAACTTTCATTGACTATTCCTAACCTCCTCTATCTTCATGATCTTTACCAATCATATGATCATCACATCATTTTCAATTAATTCCAATTATTGAGTAAGTTATATAGATGGTAAATATATTGATAGTAAAATTATATCTTCCATTTCATATACTAACATAAATGTATAATTTCCAATGGATCTTTTAGGAGTGATCCTATTGGCCTAAAGTGTTGTTTTTAACTTAGTCTCTCAGGTCCTCTAGTTGTCTTCCATTGTCCTTTTTATAATCCTTATGAGATTCTTGTTGGTGGATTTCTCCAATATATTTCCTTAAAGGTAATAATTAGATGAGGTCTTAAATTAAAAATTATGTTTCACTACATATTCGCTCACATGAGTACCCATTAAAGCTTTGGCATTATTCATGAGAATCATGTAAGGGACACCAAATCTAATGATGATGTTGTCTATGAATTATATGTTAGATTATTCATGGCATATTTTAATACAACTAGTTTAGTACATCTGGTAAAATAATTAGTCACTTTAAGGACCCATTTTTTGATGGCACTTGATGGTAGATTGATCAAGCCAATAAAATCCAACCTCCATTGAGAAAATGGTTGGTTAACTTGGATTGGTTAGAGAGGAAGAGATACTAATATTTTATTTCCTACAAAGTATGTATATTTCTCACAATTTTTCACCCATCTATGTACATATTTGAATAGGTCAAGCCAATAGTATCCTTCCCTCATTATTTTGATAATAGTGGTCCTTGTAGAAAAATGGCCACCCGATGAGCCATCATGAAATTCTTTGAGTAATTTGGAGATTTAATCATGCTCGATGAACCTCAACATAACTCCATTAATATCTTTACTAAATAATATCCCATTAATGATAATATAAGGAATATCTTGGATATTAAAGTAATTTTTCTAGACTACTCGAGCTTATGTAGGTATTCACTAATTTACAGGAAGGTAGTCATGTCATAGATCTATTTTTTGAGTAGATGAGGATTCATTGGTTGAAATGCCTATAGAATGTATATTTCATTAGTAACATTAATATCAAAATCAATTTTCTCCCATAAGCCATTTCCTCTTATGATCTTATTTATTTTAGTGATCATGTCATATTTCATGGCTTTCATGATCCAACCCACTATTTTCTCCTTTATTTCCTTTCTCAAAAGGAACTCCTTTATACTCTGGTGAATAACCATTAGCTGAATCTTGTTGTTTGAAAGCATGAGTCTAAACTTTTTGAGGGATTTTATTAATGTATACACTTACTACTAAATAAAATTGTACCTTTCCTCATAATCCTTTAAGGATTGACTAAAAAAGGCCATGGTTTGTTCTAACTGATCTTTATTCTATTAGGTCAAAGTAGATGATACACTACCTTCCCCTTCAAAATTATAGAGAATGAATTCATTCTCATAGTTAGGATTTACAAGAGTTAGAGCTTAATAAATAACATGCTCAATGGATTCAAAGTCATTCTTTCCTTCCCTTATCTAGCTAAAATTGGCCCATTTTATAAGAATAATAGTAATGGGTTTGCCCATGGTGACAAAATTTGGAAGGAACCTCCTCATGAAGTTTATTTTCCCTAGGAAACTCTATAACCCCTTTTTGTGGCTTGGAAGTGCTAATGAAGAGATAACACTTACCCTCTCTAGATCTATTGCAAGGCCTTCTTTCAAGACTATGTGTCTTAGAATTTTACCTTCATAAACTACAAATATGCACTTCTTTGGATTGAGGGAAAATTTAAACTCTTTTCACCTTTCAGAAACTTTCTTGAGGTGATTTAGGTGGTCACTGGCCTATTTTGTATACACCATAATGCCATCTAGATACACCAAGACCATTTCATTGATCAAACCCTTGATATACATATAGATGGACCTTTTTAAGGTATCACCATCATTGGTCATACTGAAAGCGATCTTATTCTAGGTGTATGTGCCCCATTTGGTAGTAAAAGTGGTCTTAAACTAGTCAGACTCCTAAACTAGGATTTGGTTATATCCAGAATAACCATCTAGAAGGGAGAACCTCTTAAATTTGGATACTATTTGGAGGATTTGCCCCATGGGTGGAAGGAAATAATTTTATTTCAAGGATGCTTTGTTCAAGCCATAAAAATCCACACATTCTTTTTCACCATTCTTTCTCCTAACATGGACTAAGTTAGCAACCCAAGATGAGTGTTTAATGGGGAAAATAGTGTTAGATTTCAATCAACTTAGATAATTCACTCCTCATCAAAGGCTCTATTTTTGGGTTTATTGTCCTATATTTTTGTGTAACATTTTTAATATTTGGGTCAAGCTTCATTGTGTGTTTGGTTAGGTTAGGGTCAAAACCCCTTAGATCTTTGTAACTCCAAGTGAAGTTATCATCAAATTCTTAACATAATTTAATAAAATGTTGATTTTTAGAGGTGTTACATACCTTCAAAATATTCAAATACTTGACTTTTGAGATGGATACTAGTTCATAATCTTCCTCCTTGATTGTGAGATTTTTATTCTCACCCTTCAACTAATTATCAGAGTTGAAAATATTTTCTAAAGTAACAACGTCCATGGGAAACTTGCTAGTCTTCAGCTAAATTATTTGATCCCCATATTTTTATTATATCCTTGACTAGTTTTTGTTAGAGAATTTAGCCTTATCTCATAGAAAGATAATAATTTGATCATCACTATAAAAAAATTTCCAGTTGATTGCATTATCAGGGATGGATGGTCTCAATATCATTTTTACATGCTGACTATTATCCTTCTTAATCTCTTTAGGTATATTATATTGAGAACCCACTAAGGCCATGTGATCAACATCCTTGTTTTATGTTTTTAGTATTGTATAAATGTTTAAAGCAATAAAATATTTAAATAGCTCCCAAACCCTATGTTTGTAACATCTTATTAAGTTGTTCTTGGTTATGATTCTTGATCTTACTTGATTAATAATTAGTTCACTATCACCAAACACACGTAGTGATTGAATCCTATTTTTCTTTATGAAGTAGAGACCTAGAATCAATGCTTCATATTCTACCACATTGTTAGTGCAACTGAATTGTAGTATGAAGGAATAAAAATAACTCTCCTTTTGGGGAGAGACCAAAACAATACCAGCACCTACACTATTCTTGCTTCTTGATCCATAAAATTATATTTACCACATTCCCTTATGATCTTCAAATAGTTTAACAAGATTTGGGATGATCACATCATCTTCATGGATGCAATATGTACCTAAACTTATTTCCTTGACATAGTCATAAGGGTTAAATTGTAGAATTGGTCCTCATTTTTCAAGGTGAGTGTCTGGGATTTATTTCAAGGGTGTTACAACTTCATGGTCAAGTTCTTCTTCTTGGTATTGTACTATGAAAATAATATCAATAAGGATATGTGTGTATGGTTCCATTTGGTATTTGGTAATTGGTTTAGCTTTTATTGTCACTCTAGTCCCATATCTTGTCCTAAGTAATATATGTGACCAATAAATAGATAGGCACCCTCCCATTTTTGTAGTGAAGTATCAAGAAAAGTAGATGGAAAAATAAGGGGTAGGTTAATAACTAAGATGTATTAGGATATGGATAAGCTTAGACATGCATGGATGGTAAGGTTTGGACATTTAATAACCCTAACTATTTGGATAGTATTTCCATCTAATTGAACCATGCCTTTTATAACATGTGTGTATTCAACACTCATCACATCTACTAAATTTTCAGGCATAACAGAGCTTATAGCCCTAAAGTATATCATATAGTTATGAATAATACTTTTTTTAACTGAGGGAAAGGTATAAAGGCTGGTGGCTTACCATTTTTACTTACTTTTATGTCTATTTCAGGTTGACAAAGCTAACCATAGTAGTGGGTCCCTTAACTAAGACATTCTCTATTTATTAGAAAAAACTTAGAGATTTCTGAAGCAAGTCCCTCTAATGATGGGATAGATAGTGCTTTATACATGGTAAAAATTTAATTTAGTCATTTTCATTTATTCTACAACATTTAAAATAATCCTACCAACTTTTGCTTGTGTATTTGTGGGAGCTACATCTTATTTTATGATATTTGAGATCAATGATTATTACTTCAGTTGACCCATCGACACATTGGGTGGATTTTAATTTTTTTTAATTTTTGAAACCTCTTGTATAACTTTAGAAGTTATATCTTATTCAAAATTGGGGGAATAATCACATTTTATTTCCCTCTTCTTAGAGTGCATATTTTTTGTAACTAAATTACCACCATTGGTTAGTACTTCCTCTTAGTTTATGCCATAAAAATCCTCTTATTTCTAATTCAAAATATTGATCTTATTTTGAATAGGCACTTATACCTCTAATTGATGAGTAGTAGTTTCCTCTTGATGCACTTAGGGGGTTGATACACTTTATACCATCAAGTCTTGACTAATGACACCATAAGGGTAAGCATTTTGATTATGGGATTGGGAAAAATGATAACACCACTCATATTATTAGGCTAGGTTATTCTAGATGAGAATCATGGCCTTAAATGTACTTGGGGTAGGTAGATCATGTATATTTGGGGACTTTTCTTGCATTATTTAGATTTGGAGTTATGAATTACCTTGGTATGGCTACTTATTGGGTTGATATACCTAATTAGGTGGTTGATAAGGCATATAATTTTTAGATTGTTGGCATTTCATGGCTACCAAATCATTACCAAAGTTCTGAAGTAATGTCTTAACTTTGTATAAATCATTGTAAGGGACATGAGGTAAAGTTGGTTGATTGCTTATTGTGGGAATTGGGGTTATAATAGGTTGAGTGGGAGGAAATTTTGGGAACAATGGAATTAGAGTCTGAAGAGTAATTTTCCCATCTTGAATAAGGTAATTTTTGGCTCTTATTACAATGTCATAATCATTAGGGAGTGAGATGCCACTCGTTGATTGGATCAAGATAGCTATACCACTATTTAAATCTCTTAAATAGTAAAAGAAAGAATTATTTAGGGATGGTTTGACCAACACTAGGATCCTATTCCAATATTTTAGAAAATGAAATTAAAGTCACTCATGAACTCATCAGGATCCCATTTAATAGTGTTTAGTTTCTCAATTATAGAGAGGTGGTCAGTCTTATCCTCAAATTATATGCTTAGGGTAGACCTAGATCATCCCAAACATAGATGGAATTGGGAAGCAAAATCCCATACCACTGTATGGATTTACCCTTAAATGATGATGCAAGTAGTTTGATAGAAACATTTTCTTATGAAATGTTGTGAACCAAACATATATTAGCAACATCCTAAATGTGTTCGATGGGTGTGGTGGTAGTTTCACTAGTAAAATATGGAAGGATTTTTAGAGCTAATGTGGGTATATCATCATACTGAGCCAAAATAAGTGGGATACCTCCATTGAATGGTATGAAATTCTAAGTTATATATGCCATAGTGGGAGGTATGCAAAAATTGAGGGTAACTGTGGGAGATACAAGTATATTTTTAGGATTTACTCTAGGGTTAAGTATAACTAATATTAATTTCTTTTTATATGGAAAAGACAATTCTTGAAAGATAGTCCTATTACCTTTAGGATATGATCATGTATATATCTTTGGCATATGTAAAAATGAATTTATTGAATTTATAAGCCAATGGAGTCACCAAGCACTCTTAATTTGTGTACAAAGTTTGCATAATAATTATTGAGAATAACACTAGTTTCTTAGCTATGTTTTGTATGATTTGTAGTACATAGGAATATAATGACACAATGGGATCACCTTCAAGTTATGGGACCTTGGTGAATTAAGGGGAACATCTAGATAAGGCTAGATTACTTTTACTGAGATTAGTACAACTGATACATGACTAGTTCACTTCTAACTATAACTTTTTTATGATTTTGCTCCTAACTAGGGTTTTATTTGTAAAGAAAAGAGTTTTGAAGGGGTATCAAAAATTGAAATGGTAATGCAACAAATTGTTTCAGTGGAAATTATTTCTTACTTTGATCAAACATATTTTGAAAAGTAATATGCTGAAATCTCTTGAAACACAATCTTACATGAGTATGAAATCAAAGGTAATATTGGACATTTTATCAAATAAAGAACAAATTTCTCAATTTTTCCTTAACAAGATTTCAAAAGGGAAAGATAAATACACAAATGATCCTATATGACTTAAATAAGACATATATCATTCAAAAAAGTAACAAAATCCATACATACACAAAGATGACACAAAATAAAGAAGGCAAAACTTCATTATATTGATATTATTTAAGTTATAACATGTAGATGAACTTCTCAAAATCAAAAAAATTATCTCTCAGCAAAATGATTGATGGGATACATAGGATACCCATATTTATACAAAACACTTACTCTCTTGAGAGAGAAGAAGTCCAAAACTTTTACACTTGCTCTTAGAGTAAGAAATCAATGAGTTCTCATAAAAGTGTCCCCATTTTCATATTGAAAAGGCATTTTTGGTGGAGTAGAAGGAGGAAGAGGACCCTAAAAGTAGTTGGGCACTTTGCTAAGTGTTGAATAAGGAGAAAAATGTTGTTGGAGCCTTACATTCAAACCATCTATCCTTGAATAAGGAGAAAAATTGTGTCATGTCCTAACTACCTCTTAATTATATAGTTTAATTTATCTTAGACAACTTGAATAGGAAGAGGTCCATATTGGTAATCTTCTACCTCACATGATAATTTACAAATTTAATCTTTGATGTCATATATTATATTAGTGGCCTTGTCACTTGTGCTTTTAGCCTTATTAATACTTTCATTAAGTATTTTGACTTTGAACTTGGATGCCCTCTCCATCTCATCATGATCTAAAGGATTTTTTAGTGTCTTTTTAGACATGAGGATGTTGATTTCTATTTATTCAATGGACTACAACTTGGGAGATTAGAGCTTTAGACTTTCAACTTCTTCCTCATATTTGTTTATTTCTACCTTTAGTGTTTTTTAATAATCCATTTCCAACTCCATCACCTTGTTCCCTTTGGTGATTAGCTATTTGGCCCAATAATTTATAGCTTTCCCCATTTTTTGAATCTTTATCATTATATCAAATGTCTCTTTATCAGGAACTAGGGGTAAATTCAGTTAGTTGGTTTCATTTGAGAGGATATGTTAGGTTTATGACCTTCCTCAAGACAAATATCAACTGTTCTACCTTTTTATTCAACTCATCCTTGGTGACCTTGTCACTATCCATTTTCTTAAAGACATAACTTATTATTGTTTTGACATCATTTTTTAGTCCTCTCATTAGATGACCAAGGTGTACCCTAAATAGTTAAGAATACCCCACTAGTAAATCCTATTTCTATTTGTCAAGTGGGGTAACTAATATATTTGCATACTTATCCCCTTTTGCATCATAAAAGACTCTTTAAATAGTATTGGGACCTCTCTTTGGTCATTTATATGCTTATAATAGATCAAAATCTAGGGTATTAGAAGATATCATTTACTTCCTCTTCTTAGACTCCGATTATGATAGCCAACTAAGAGTAGCTACAAATGAGGCCTATCCTATCCCAAAAATCATTTTTACCTATGAATATATAATTAAATTTACCACACTATTAAAAACTATAATAAGTGCTATATCTACCATTAACATTACCACTGAGTCTTCATCTAATTCTTTGGCTATCTCTACCCATTTAGTGGGTTGACTAGCCATAGTTGTGTTAGTAGGCTTCTCTACCTCCACCTACTTGGTGTGAGTTTGGGTCAAATTGAGAGTGATAGAAGGAGAAGGTACTTGGATGGGTTGAGTGTATGTGATTCAAAATGGTGTGGAAGCTGAGAGTGGTATAGGTGGAGAGATAGGCATATGTGGAGGTAATAAGAGAACTTTTAGAAGGATGGTTTCCAAGGTAGTAAAAGAATCTAACAGTATGGTTGTAATGGTTAGAGTAGTAGTGGGTAGTATGATGGAAGATTAATATGGAATTATTACCAACCCAATGGTCATGGTAAATAGTGGGACTATAATTGGAATGACTAATTCAACATCCATGTAGTACTTGGTTGTATTGGTGATCAATGGGGTGGTAGTAAATACAAGAGATGAGGTGAAATTGAGTTTATAAGGAGGTGAGGATGGATTTGGAATAACCAATTGCATTGGTTGGATCAATTTTAAAGGGACCACTTATACTAGTGGGATAGATGGGGGAGTAATTAATTACATAGGTTGGATGATAAGAATAAGAATAGGGCTTAGTAGTTGAGTCCCCTATAAAAATTGGTAGTGCTTGGTCAAGTGGTTGGGTTACTAGCACTTAGGTGCTATAAGTGACCCTTTTATCCTTATATTTTTGCTTCCCTTTGTGTGAGATGACTGGTCCCATTTCTTGATCTAATTTGGTGCCACTGCTTGAACCCTTTGTTGCTTTTACCTATACCCCTTTATCCTTTGCATTTTTAAACCTATTCATGATGTTCAATCTCTCTTTTTTTATGTTTACCCATTTCATATTATCTATTTTAAAGTCTTGTTTATGAATGGGGTATTCTTATCTAATAAATAATAGGATTCAAATGTAGACCACCTAACATGAGGAAGGGGTTTAAAGTAGATATTATTATCATAATAAACCCTATCCACTAGTTGTTACTCATCTTTCACCTCTTCTAGAACTAGTTCTATATCATAGTTTTTAATTCCTTCTAAGTTAATCCTAAAATAATACCTCAACTTAACCTCTTCCTCATCATCCATGTCCTCCCAATAATATTAATAAAATGGAATGTGAGTAAATGAGGAACCCAATAAACTAGCAAAAAAACTCTTAACATCATAAAAGGGCCTAACCTTGAGAGTTATCAAAGTCATCTGAGTCATCTTTTCCTTTGTAGATTTGGCCTTGGATAATGAAGGGTATATGTATCTCTTTATACTGATAGCAAAGTGTATGCATGTTTTGTGCCTGCTTGATAGGAACTTATGGGTTCACACTAGTTATCTTACAAGTTCCATTAGGTCCTGATTATCACTAAAATATTTGGGAAGGGTGTAAGGACATACACTAAAACCACCAACTCTAATATATGAAAATTTAGGGAACTAGATGAATTATTATCCCCAATTTTTAGTATCTATCATTACAATGTTAGAAAACCTTGTCTTCCCTAGTTCTTATTTGAACATAGTTATGATTCAATAGATAAAAGAATCATTAACTATCTTAAATTATTATTTACCTTCATTAAAATTTAGATTAGGATAGTAATTATAAATTTTTTTACCCTGATCTAGAATTGTGTTTAACCCTAGGAATGCCCTCCCTTTTACCAAAGCTTAGATGAAGTAAGAAGTAATATGGAATTTGCCAATAGTTTGAACCTCTACCAACTGTCTATGAATGGAGTGATTGATTAATTGAGCCCAATGAATGTATTTTTTATTATTTTGGATTACCCATATATACTAGTACATCCAATCTTATTAGTTATTTACATTCTAGTTTTTTATAACTTTATGTAAGAGTACAATGACGTCCCCTACCTTATCTTTGAATTCTATTATGGCCAAAGTCTTAGGTAGTCTTGAGGCTGAATATTTATGGTTTTTCAACTACTGTATGTTTATAATCTATGCACAAGATAAGGTGTTTTCTTGGTAGAATTTCTTGGAGGAGTCAAGAGTAATATCTATATAACCTTCAAACATCAAGATTAAAAACATAGTGTCAATGAAATCTAGATCTAGTTTCATATTTTTTCCACCTTATCATTCACTTCCTCTCTTTTATCTACATCATAATGCTTAGCCATAGTGATCACAAGCTCAAGGATTTCCATTGAGAATGGAAAGGCTATAACCTGAGGTAAACCACTATCATATATGCTCTGAATCCAACCATTTTTAATTCTACATTAATCTTAGTCTAGAAGTTGGCTAGGTTTGTGTGGCCTAAGTCAATGTCAATTATCTAATTGATTTTAAAATTTAAGATGGAATGGACACTAGGTCTATTTTATTTGAACTTCATCTCCTTCATAGACATATACACTAGAGAAATGTGTGAGGAAACCAACTACAGAGCTGGTTAGGCTTTTGGTTTTTAATTATAGGTAATTTTCCCACTATTAACTTGGAAGATTTTCATTATGATTTTGTAGGGGTTCTACTCCAATGAGAATATGGTATGCAATAGTAGATGTAAAATTTGACACAAAGCTGATAGTATTTTGATTTTTAATTACACTTAAAAAGTCCAACTAAATCTACATTGAGGTTTCCGAGGTTTCTAAGTGTAATTGATGGTTAAAAAGTCCAACCAAAGGTCTAATGGGAATATGATTTGTATTTTCAAGTCATCTCTCCAATAAGAAAATAGGGTGAGAAAATAATAGGGATATACACCTAGATCTAAGTGTGATTTGAGGTGTTTTGGGAATCAAAAATCTCTAGTAGAGGTTCAATTTGAGAAGACAATATTTCAAAAAAAACCTAAGATAATTGAAATAATAAATTTAGATAAATTTTAGTAATATATTAACACAGATAAAAATCCTAAGTATATAAAGGGAAAACACCTAAGCTTTAAATAAAAAGAATAATGGAGTAGATTGGAGGAAAATATATGTGACCTATGAGAATTCTAGGTATATGCATGTAGGGTTTTTTAAGTGATGGATCTGGGGTCCATTCTCTTGGAAATGGAGCTATGGTTCATGACACACTCATCTTGGAGGTGAATGGGCTAAGGTCATGGAATCAATAAGTAAAGGAGTTCTAGTTCATGGCATCACTTGGTAAAGGAGCTTTGATTCTTAATGTTTTTAAAAATGATATAAAAATACCTAAAATATATACCAAAACCCTCAATTAATGCCAATCATGATAATAATGGTGGTATACAGGTTAATAGGTAGAAATAAGGGTTTTTGGAGTTGATTTGCAAGTTTTCAACTTGAAATGTGTTTATGATTTTCTATTTCCAACTTGTTTTGGCAATCATAAATCCAAGAAACCTCTACATACTTGTGAATTTATATATTACCTTCATTATCCACTTTCTTCTTGTTGTGGAGGGGTATTAGAGGTCAAAATTTTTAGGAAGTAAGGAGTGGAATTTGTATTGAACTTTACAACTTTTAAAATTTGTAAAGTGTAGTGTGAATTATGGTTCTTTCTTAGGTCTTAATGAAAAGTAGGAAGTAGAGTCTGCATCACACTTTGAAACTTTATAAAGTTGTGAAGTGTAATGCAGATTCTAGTCTCCACGTATCACTTAGTGAGTGAAAAGTGGATTTTAGGTGCATTTTTTTACCGTTAAAGTTACAAAGTGCACATAAATATTTATTTCCCACTTAGTTCTTGAAAAGGTGTACTTAAGCCATTTTGAAGCATTTACTTAGAAAATTTTATATGTCTCTTCTATGGCACAGGGTGTTTTGAGGTTTTTAACACAAAATATCAACATTTCTCTTTATTATTTGCATGAATTTTTTAATATGAGGCCTTATTAAAAAAATAAGTCTTGGAATAATTTATATTTTGATGGGAATAGAAGATGTTGTTTCATGTGAATTTAGTTTTTCTTCCAAAAGACTTTTTTGTTTAGACCATATTTTTAAATAAATGATCAACCATAGAGTTTTAAACTAATTACTTAATTTTAAGGACTCCAAGTACATAGAATAGCTAGGAAGAAGGGCCTTTATAAATGGAATCATTTATATGTCAAATTTTACACCAATGGTGTTAACATAATGCATGATAGCACAAATTTTTGAGGCCATTATCATCATGTCATCATTTTTTTAATTCAAAACTAAACAATTTCAACTGCCACTATATGAACTCCAATTCTAGTGAGAATAATATAAGTCCTTCAATTTAAGATATACTTCCCATGGAGTATTTCATATTTATAAATGATGAAAAACTTCACCATCATCTTACACCCTTTCTTGATAAAGTATTGCATCATAACTCTATCATTCCATGAATCTAGATAAGAACTATTAACATAGTTTAACAAACCCCAAAATACTTATAATTAGGTTTATCTAGTTCATTCGTAAATTTATAAATATTTGATTTAATGTCACTAAACATTGAGTTTAGAATTTTTAATCTCCATTCCCATAAATTTGCAATTTTTTTGACAAAGCTATAATTTAATATTTGACTAGATAATCCTTGATTTCTCTATAATTTCATAATTTTTTTGAAGATCAAATGTGTGACTTTAAAAAGTTTCATTTAATATTATAGTGTCATCAACATAGACACAAAATTTGAAGTGCTTTTAAGTATTTCTTCCATAAGGGTCTAAAAATAAGCTGCAAGATTCATTAGCCTAAATGACATTACTATCCATTAAAAATAATCAAATGGATAATTGAATGTTTTTTTTTTACATATAAAATTCATTAACTATAATTTGGTATAATTTATACTTATAGTCAAACAGGGAGAAATATTTTGACTTAGAAACCTTTTGAAATAAATAGGACTTCTTTGGAAATAGGTAAGGATAAGGTTCAATAATAACATTTAATGACTTATAGTATATGATCATTTTATTCTTCCCCATTTCTATTTTGAGTGTTTGTTTACCTTAAATGTATGATAACAAAAGGGAGATGTAGATGGGTCAATGAAATTTTCCTCTACTAAATTTTTAAGATTTTTGTCCATATCATCATAGTCACATGCAATACATGGGAATATTTTTCCTACCTTTATCTATTTTCCTTATTTTAATTTGATTTGAATTTATGGAATATTTCTCTATCAAAACATTTGGGATCATATTAACACATATTTTCCATAATATTTTGTCTTAAATATTCAATTTATACTAGTAAAATATTTAGTGGCTACTGGGACATTATTCTAGGAAACTATTCAGTAACATAAGTTAATCTGGGTGACCTAATCCTTTTTCCTTGTATTGTGAATAAAAAATTTCTGGGAGTATAGTACCATAAGTATAATAATAATAAATAAATTCACCCCCTATTAACACATCTACTAGAATACCATTATGTATGCAAATTTCACCATAGAATGTTTTCCCTAGATGATCATATATTCTTGGTGTTTATACCTATTACAAAAAAATATATTTCCTTGAACATCTATATATTTATTGTTATAATTAAGAGTGTCTCTCATCCATGTAATATATTTCCTTCATGGCATTACCATAGTTTCAAGTTCTCAAAAACTATACACACAACAAAGCACAAAACAAGAAATATGCACAAAAGTGTCTTCATTATTTCCTCAAGAGAATATATAATACATAACTCTCTCTTCCTAGAATATAAGAGAATAAAAAGGAGTTCCTAATAACTGGGAAAATTATTTGGTTTCATACCAACCACTTCATTATTTTGATCCACTCAAAATATATCATATTGTCTAAATAGGCTCAAAATAATATATTATTCATAGACACATAAAAAACAATCCAAAAACTAAATCAAACTCATAATTAGTCTTAAATATATAAGTGAGTATGAATTCTCAATATAATAACCTCTCTTAAGTTCAAAATATGGAGTGAGAAAAGAGAAAATCAAAGATATTGAAAAGGTCCCAATAACTAGGCCTGATCAGGTACCCATATAAAAAATCACAATGATATACAAAATATACCTATGTTAACCAATACATATTACTATAATAAATGGATGTAGATTTTTTATAAATACCAAATTGAATTTTAGTTGGTACTCTGTATGAGGATCACTCAACAAAAAAACTCTAACCATAAAACTTGGGAAAAAGAGTCACCATGGATGAAATGTGTCACTATAAGGTAACAAAAAACTAGTAGGAAACCACAACAAAAGTGGAGAAGAGAACTTATGTTACAATTCATCTTAATAATAATTAATTAAAATCTAAACATAAATTTGTATTAGGTGCACTAGATGGATTGAATTCCATAAAAAAAAGTGCACTCAATCATCTTCTTCCAAAAGAGATGTGGTATGCCAAGGGATAACAAAGAGCATAAAACTTAAAATAGTATTTTAATACCCCCTAATGTTTATGTGGGTATATTGACTCAAAAATTGTATGATTGAGCTAATCCCATTACTCAAAATACTAAAATACTAACACTGGGTTTCACCAAGCTAACTACTCTTCAAAAGGAGATTAAGCTTCAAAATAAATTTTAAAGATACTAAAAACATCAAAGATACATATTCAAATATATCAATAATAAGTCCTTGGTGGTGATGGGATAGTTAAAAATTGAATAATAAAGTGCTTAACATTGGGCATACAAACATGAAGGATAAAACTTCATGAATTCAGTGTGACTATATATAAAGGTCGCATAAAACAATAATAACACTAGGTGATGCAAAAAATGACTGATGTTGTTGAAGATGTCATCTTTGAAATTATAGATGCATATTAAAACAATATATACCTAAAATATCTTAAGTATCAAAGGACCATCAAAAGGTATGAGGATTAATGTGTCGTTGAAGAATATAAGTGGAAGATGAACCTTACCTATAGAGTCATCTCAAAGGATGATATCAACACCACTAATAAAAATCATAAATCCACCCCAAATTAACATAAATGTTGGTTGAAGATGCTTGTATATGAGTGAGTAAAAATTACACATTAGAAGAATGCAAGGTAACATCTAAAGAAGTGTTAGGTATATCATGTTTGACCATTATTATCTCTAGTTTTTAGACTTGATTAGAGGTTCAAAATATCCTATATGTAGCTCAATATTATCATGAAGAGTGGAGTGAATAAAGGGAGAATCTATATCAAAGGATATCAAAGAAACATCTATGCCATGACTAATTTTATACTAAGAAATCCATATAATAAGATGTATGTGGGTAGCAATACTATGTAGATTTTTAGAAATGCCCATAAGCTTAGTAGTGTGACCTATGGAAGGAAACATGTGAAATAAAAAAAGTGGTATGCTTATATAAAGAACATGAATATATACATGTGTAACTAGAGTGGCATGTATAGAGGGTGTAATAAAAATTATCCCATATGTATAATCTACAATAAGAGGAGAAATAATAATAATGGGTTGCTCAGGATATGGTAGATCACATTATAAAAGTGCATCAAGTGGATGCATCCTAGATTTAATAACATTATATAATATATTAGGAACATGGATATGAGTATCTAACATATCAGTTTGATTTTGTTTACCAACTAATTTATTATATAGAGAACATATGATGTCATGTTTTCTATGAATCAAAGAGTTTAAAAAGTAATTTTTTTTCATTAATTTTATTTTCACTTCATGTAGTGATATAAATGAGTCTATATGATCAATTGGTTGATTCAGGTTTGGTAGATTATTATCCATAGTCAAACCAAAATAAAAAATAGAAAAAATAATCATAGAATAAGAATGTATGTTATTATGTGGAGGAGGTGTATATACCTCATCCAAATTACAATTGATAAACAAATTTATAGGACGAATAGATGGAAGAGGTGATACAATTGTTTCATCCTCAAGAAACAAGTCCTCACTACAAAATGGAGGACAAGAATGAATAGAAGTAGATTCCAAATATTCCTCATGCATATCACCATCAATAAGTATATCCTCAAAAATAATATAAGATGATGGAGGAACATCAATAATGTCACCAAGAATTCATCACTATGAGAGGGAGGAAAAGGAAGAGGAATAATGGGAGGTGAAGTGACCTCTCTAAACAATTTTTAAATAATGTCCCAAGCTTCCTCAGGTGACATGGCATGCACAATGTGATAATGTAAACTATCATAAACATGGAGGAAAATGAAATAAATTTCCTCATTTTTCAAGGTTATAAGCCACACAATATCATCTTCATCAATAAATTTTGGAAAGTCACCAAGTACAACTCTCTATAATCTTTTTATCTAGAAGCGCATCTACATCTTGGTTCTCCGTGTAGTGTAGTTTGAAGAACTAAGGGATTCAAACATATGGGAATCCATACCTAGAGATATCAAAAAAACAATAATGATGAAAAATATCTATGTGAGAATAAAAAATAATCACTAAAATGGATGCCAGTTATAATTGAAAATGTGTCCAAATGATTAGTACAATAGAGATATAATATAAAAGTATCCCAAAGTACAATACACACTTAAAATGCAAGACATCAAGCTCAACCAAAAATATTTCCATGAATATAGTAGTAGTATGAGTGTTATGAAGGAGCAAGAACAAGTTTGTATTACCCATGAGGGGGTATAACCTCCTACCAAACTTGACCTTACTCTTCATATTTGACTAATGAGAGAACAAAAGTATGTGATAAAATAATAAAAGTTCTCTCAATAATAATAAATCCCTCCCACTATTAAATACTACTACTATTTTTAAATAGTGTCCCTCATTATGGAATAATAACCCACCACTTTGGAATTTTCCCCTACTAGCAAATTATGTCTCCTTTGGAAACAAAAAATATTCCCTTACAATGTCTCATAAAAAAATATTGCCTATTTGAATAGATAAACTCCTATTAAAAAACTATTTATAAAATAACTTTAAGCTAAATATATTTATTTTAGGGTTTTACAGGTTTAACCTCTACACCCTTGTCCAATTAAGTGCTTAACTGATAACAAATATAATTATCTTATCTATGTTTATATTTAAATCCCTATTTATTAAAGTAGGTATTTAAATTTAAAACATCACACAATGAGTAACCTGAGATATGAGTGAGGAGGTGGAGGTATGTTTTAGAATATGACCTCACTTTTATAGAACTCAAAAACTCATGAGACAAGTCAAAGCTATTTGTCATTGCTAGTCATAGAGTTTGGTGTAGATGCTCTTAGAATATTTATATGCCTTGAATTTATTTGTTGAATGTTTCCTAGAGTGTGATTTGATCACATAAAAATAAATTGATTTGAGTTGGAGTAGGTCAAGATAGTATATATGCCAAAGTTGAGTTAGGAAATAATTCAAGAGTTAATCCACAACAAAATACCAATATCATGGGCTCAGTGTGGTGAGATATCAAAGTGTATGGGTTATTTAGACTACCTATATGGAGAGAAACTATCGAGGTGTTATTGTGGATATTGACTACCTAGGTAGGCTAAAGAGGTGACTATCTTGGTGGTGGTAGTGGTAGTTGAAGTTGCATGGAGACTAATAAGTGTGGGTGTGTATAAGGAAGTATCATTAGTGATTTAGGACTTATCTAACTCAATTCTTCATGTTAAAATTCAAACACCATACCATACTATGGTAAAAGAATTGAGATCAACTAATATTCAATAGTGAATATCTGATATTGATCTAAATGTGAAGACTTATTTAATGGAATCACTAATTATAAAAATATTATGATGTCAAAAAAATTATCGATCTAATGAACAATAGAAAACCAAAGAGAGACATTACAAAGTATCAATGGTTGATGTAATGCAAAAAACATGCATTATGATACAAAAGAATCAATGGAATGGATGGGACTACCTAACATGGTTAATATATTAAATGTAGGGATAAGGTTGTATGGAGACTTTGTAAATACAATTAAAATTCACACACTTCAAACATTCAAAGTAATAAATCTATACACCTTGTACAAAATAGGCTAAATATAAGTTATATAATTATATTTTCTAAATTTAGTTTGATTAAATAATGAAACCAGGTTGTGTAGTGGTTGGAAGAGGTAGGCTTTGATACCATGTTGGAATTGAGAGTGTTTCTCATCCATCTATAAATTATATTACACACCATCAGCATAGCTTTAAGTTTTAAAACATTATGCACACAAAAAATCTCAAGACAAGAATTATGCACAAAAGTCTCTTCATTATTTCCTCAAAATAATATATAATCCATATCTCTCTCTTCTTATAACCTAGGGGAGGCACGAGTGATTGATAAATAAGAAAATGAGTTGGTTCACAACTCTTTAGTTGTTTTGATCGACTAAAAATAGATTATATTGTCTAAATAGTTTGCAACAATATATTAATCATGTACACAAGGAATAATCCAAAAACTAAAACAAACTCCCAATTAATCTTTACTCCATGAGTGAGTGTGAATGCTCACTCAAACATTAATATGACTTATTTATATCTAACTTTTATTAGTTAGATAATATTGGACCCTTTGTAAATGATAAGGATGCAAAAGTATAAATCTAAGCATCTAATTATTTTCAATTTAATTATATAAAGATAAACTATGTGTACTTATATGAATTAATTGAGTGATGTAGACTGGTCTTGGCTCCCTTAAAGTTGGGACTATAGTGCACACTAGTCTATAGTTAGAATGGTCTTAATCTATAAAAATCTTTGGATCTTCAATTTCTTTTTCTTCCTATCTTAATTCTTCTTCATATTTTTCATATTTTTATTCTATACAAGATTTCCTTGGATTTATTAGGCATTTTGATCATAAATCAAAGCATGCATATTCAAATTTTTACTCTTGTTCATCTTAAAAATATTCAAACAAGTAATCATTTTGATTGATTCTTTCTCTTAGATTTTTAAAAATTAGAGTTATTATTTTGAATGTTTTTTATAAGTAGATAAAATTATTCCTCATCTAATTATTATTATGATTAAAGGTATTTTTAAACTAAATAAACATGGGCTTAGGTCTTCTAATTTTATAAGGAATATAATGAAATATTGGTTCCTTCCCTCTACTATAATCTTTTCCTCTATTAAGTCTTCTGATGACAAAAACTTATTCATATTTCCATTTTAACCATGGTCCTTGCATCATGATTGTGTGTTCTTATGATTCATTAGCTAATATGTCAAGATCTTCTTCATCTAATTTAATTTATAGATTTTCATTGTATATTATTTTTCTTATATGAAAGGTTCATAGATATATTATTGTTGATAAAATTATTCACCTTCATCAACTATCTCCCACCTCACTGATATGGTAGTGGAATAAATAGCCTCTCCAACCTTATTTTTGCAAAAAAATGGGGTGTAATGTGACCAATTTGGTTACATATGTAGTAAATGACTTGTATGGATGGTTTGCATGAAAATCAATGGATGTGAAGGAACTTTTGCTTTGGGGTGGGTTTTCATCTTCATGGAAATAAATGACATTGAAAAGATAATTTATTTTGGTGTTTATTAGGTTTAAACATAAAGCATCAATAGTTGGAAGGAGCAATTTTAGTAAATGAGGATGTAACTTTGGTAGCTTGATGCTTGGATTTTTTTTGCATTAGCTTTGGATCAGGATAAAATTTGCATTGAATGTTGATTAGAAAATTTAGTAACATTAGTTAAAGGTATGGCATTAAAAACTAAGCCTTTAACATAAATGTATTCTTTGACTCTATCAATAAGGTTTTAGGGTAAAGCATCAAGAAATTTCATTTTTACAACATAAAAATGTTGATATTGTCCTTCATATGCTGATTTTTAGAATTGAAGCACTAATTTGTCAAACATTTTTAGGTCACACAACTACATTTTGGCAAGCCATTTACTTGATTATATGACACAATTCCCTTGGTAGGATCAAACTCATTAATAATAATTTTGAATAATATTTTCATTAGATCTATTTGGGAGAAAACTTGAGTTTCATGCATTGCTTCAGTCATATTGTTCCACCATTTGAGAATGATTCCAAATAGTGAACTATAAACACATAATTATTTCAAACATCCAGAGAAACTACTTAACCTATAGTACTTATACAATTTGACCATGATGTAATTTCATTTAATGAATTCAATGGATCATTAATATTTAAATAACATGGATGAAATGGTTTGTGTTAATGCTTATTTTTATTGTACCCTTTTCTCTTTTTCAGATGTGTCAGGTCTAAAACCTAGACTGAAAATCCAATACAAACAAGTGATTGGGTTTCCTTGACCTCTATTTTTATTTATTCTTTTTCTTCTTGAATTTAATTTTCTAGTTTTTTATAATTCTCACTTTGTTCTAACTGAACCCAACTATTTTAATAATAAATAGTTTGTCATCAATATAGGAAAACTTATCGCCTGTGCCATGAAACATGTTTAAATATAGATCAAACTTTTTTTTGTACATCATTCTCAGTTTGTAAAATATCATAAATTATTGGAATAAGATTAATATAAAATTTAATACTTTGTACATAGTCTAACAAATAAGAATTTAGCTTATATTCTACCTTATTATTTGGATATCTTACCAAAGATCATCAAAGTTTTATTTTAAAAGGGCATTTTATCTTGCAACATAATTTCTATGCTTGAATTATGTGGTTATTTTCATCAATAGTAGATGGTTGAAAAGCATAGTAAAAGTAAGCTATTATCTCTTCTTCCTACTTATAATATCCATTAAAGAGAGGCCTTTTACCACCTTTATTAAAAGTGGTGCCATTTTCTTGATATAATTATATGGTTCCATCCCTTAAGAGTAAAAAACATAGCTTTAGGAAGAAATTTTTGAAGGCCTCGATTTACTTCCTCATATTCTAGTTATATAAATATTGAACCCCTTTTTATGATGTCTTCTTGATCTTTAAAAATTATATGACACACTAGGATGATTAGGTTCAAACATAATTTATATAGAATACTATGACAAGGACCTAAGCATAATATGCATAATTTATCATTCAATCCTTTGCATTGTATTATGTTTCTTTTTTATTCTAGGTCTACATTATTTAACCAATCTATTTTCCATTCATTTGGAATTATAATGTATTTTATTGGTATTTTATGAAATTGGATTGTTCCACTTAACCTCCTTGCTTTAGGTAGGTTTTCAAGGATCTTGGGATGACTTGTGTTGGTAATAGAATATAGGACTTGAATATTTATAAAGGAATATTAAAATGTCCTGAACATATTAAGATTATACATAGAGGAAAACATACACCAATAGTCTAAAGATCTAAATTCTACTTTGTAAAAACCCTTATACCTTACAATGATAGTCAAATTAGAATAAAACTCATAACAATTATGGTTATCATTAAGTTTAGTTACAAAAGATAGTTGACAAGCATGTCTAAAGTCTAATTGATGTCTATCACAAATCACAACATAAGAGACAAGCTTGATATTTTGAGGTACTTGAGGTTTAATGTATACCTTTATTAGATTAAAATGTAAAAACTAGACATCTTGGTGATTATAGATATAGTCGATCTCAGATGTATTTATTATTGGTAAAAAATTGATATTGTACGTATTGCCTAGTTTATACTCAAGTGGAAACTATATAGATTTTACTCTAGGCTTTATAAAAAAATTTAAAGTAGACTTATACAAGATTTTTCCTAAAATAAACTCATTCTTGAGTTCTAATAATTTAAAAACTATACTAGCTTTTAGAGAAGGTAGTTTAAAATAAACCATGTTATCTATAATTACTTATTCAATCACTTCAATTTAGGTATATTGTTGGATGATTCACCTTGATTGAATACTAATTAATTAACATATTATTATGGAACCTCATAATATCCTTCAGTGTTAACCTCATTCAAATTTTCATATCCATGATTTGAATCCATAGCTTTTAGAAATTTAACCATCCTTCAACTAGAACTACATGTGAATATGAGTTGATATGTGACTTCTTAATATGAGTAAAAAATATGAGAAATAGTTAAATAAATCCAATAATTTTTCTAAACCCAATAGGGGATGTATATTTATATGTGGTAACATGATAATCAATTGGTTTTAAAAAGTATGACTAACTAGCTTATGTTATGGCTCTGATACCACTACTTTTATCTCACCAATAGATGGAACTTAGAAAAAACCTATGTGGGGGTAGGAGGTTAAATGGTTACATATTTTTTATTAATGTCACAAGAAAAATTACAATATATAATTAAAAAATGAAGAATGACTTTTTGATTTCTAAGTTAACACTATGGCATGAGGAAATATCATAGAAATTTATTCTGAGAGATTCTAAAACTCTATATATTCCTAGGATTAATCTATAACTAAATGATTTGATGATCAATAACACACACTAAGAAAATATTTATTGGAAATGAGAGGGTCATATCAGAATTTAACCTAGCAATTTCTACCATGCATTATCATTTATAGCTAAATAAGATGTTTTTGTCAACCACTTTTATATATTTAAGAAATCATAATTTATTATTAGAGGATGAAGATACTTCTACTAGGTCTAACAATGCTTCCTCTTAAGTCAAAATGTCATCTTAAATTATTAGACACAAAAGGCAATTGAAGTGATGAAAGTATTGAAACTCCTAAAAATTAGGTTCATGGATTGGGTTATAGAGATGAATCAGATTTATATTTAAAGTAGATTCCCAATCTAGTTTTCTTTGTACTATGGTGTGGGAAATAATATTTTCACTATGACTTTGATAGAGATGAATCACTAGTGGTCCCATGGTAGTTTTGTGGAACATTCATCTTTATCCACCAATGATGACCAAGTATTTCAATCAAACTAATATATATATATGAACATGGAGTTCACTATCATGCCAAAAAAATCAAATAGTGCCATAGTTTCCCAAGATTGTGACACATTAGGCACCAAACATTTATAGATCCATTGTAGTTTCCTTTTATGCTTTTGTATATAAGTTCATGATTCCTTCCTTTAAAATTTAGCCTTGCATAACTATAGACAAGTCATTTAAATATATTCCTTTTATCTTGGTTAAAGTAAAATTTATTGTCAACAAAAATCCATGAGAGTAGTTGTAGGGTTTCTACTGATCTAATCAATAATGACATTATTTTCTACAACAATATGTTCAACAACATAATTAATTATGTTTAAGTAATCCTTCCATTTAAGGTATTTTTTGATGCCATATTTACGACCACGATCCTTTTCTTTGAAAGTAAGGAACCTCTTTTAATTAGTTCTAATAACAAAAATATTCAAATGCAACAATTTTATATAAAACTTCTCTAAACATTTTTTAACTGAATAAATTTATTTATATAAATATATATATTTTTAACTTCATCAGTAAAAATTCCCCCTTATTCATTTGAATTTTTTTACATAACATAAGACACCTCCTCATGTAACATCAAAATAATCAAAATATATAATATAATTTTTAGTTGTAGGAACATGTAATGAAGGGAAATAATGAACTTGTTATTTAATCTTATGAAAAAATTAGTTATGCCTTTCTGTCAAATTTATTTTTTTATATTTATTATGTATTTCAACATAGATCTATCATTCCTTGAATTTAGATAATTGTTTTCAACATAGTTTAATAAACCTAAAAATACATATAATTTTGATTTATCCATCTCATTGGGAAATTAAAAAATCTATTCTTTAATTTTTAATTATATCATAAAATTAATCTTATAAAATTAATAATATAAGATATAGACATTCATCTTGATACATTTAAAAAGGTTTTTCATAAGTTTAATAAACAATTATAAAATAAGAAGGCATATTAATCTATATGGATGTTCAAGGAAATACTTTTATTTGTAATAGGTATAAGTACCAAGAGCCTATGATCATCTATGGAAAAAAACCATTGTGACTTTCTATGCAGAATGATATCCCTGTAGATTTTTTAATAGGAGTTGCATTTATTGATTCTTATTCTCATTATGGTAGTACCCCTAAAAAAATTTTATTCACAATTCAAGGAGAAAGGATTAGGGAACCCAAATTGACTTATGATGCTAAACAATCTCCTATAATAATGTTCCATTAGCCATTAAATATTATCTTAGTATAAACTAAATATTTAGGGAAAACTATTAGGTAAATTATCTATTCAGATGATCCCCAAAATTTATCATATAAAAAGATCCCAAAAATGGAAATTAGAATAAAATAAACAAAATTGATGAAGGTAGGAAAATGAATGGAAATTCCATCATATGATTATATTGATATGGATACAAATATTAAACAATTAGTAGAAGAAGAATTTATTGATCCATATACCTCTCCTTTCTTACTATGCATTTTTGGTATGCCAACACTCATAATAGAAAATGGGGAAGAAGAGAATGCCATAAATAATAGGCCATATAATTCTATTACTTAACCATATCCTTACCTAATTCTAAATAAATCCTATTTATTGTAAAATATTACTAAATGAAAGTATTTATCTCAATTTGACTACAAGTTTGGATTCTACTGAATTAGAGTAAAATAATTTGATAGGCTAGAAACAACATTTAGTTTTCCTTTTGGTCATTTCTAATGGACAATCATTTTATTTGGGAAAATGAATGCTCTAAATTATTTTTAGGTTCATATGGACAAAATATTTAAACTAATTTTAGAATTTATGTGTGCATATATTGATGACATTATAATATTTAGTGAAAATCTATAAATTGACATGCTTCATCTTCAAAACATTTATGAAATTGCATAGTAAGCAGGGATTGTCTTGTCAAGAACTAAATTTCAGATCTATTAACAATTTTTTTTTATTGAAATGGAGGTTGAAAATGGTAAAATCATGGTTCAAACACATATAAAATTAAATATGTATGAATTTACCAATGAGATGGATAAAATGAAAATAAAATCATTTTTGGGTTTATTAAATTATGTTAACAATTTTTATCCATATTGAAGGAATGATAGAGCTAAATAATTAATTCACTTATTTGCCAAAATTTGATAAAACATATTGGTAAACCCATCTATTGTTCATGTGTTGAAAAATCCTAACCATAGATGTTTCTATGGTTGTTATCCTTATTTTTTTGGTTTCCCATTGATATTTTAGGGTTTTTAGATTTGATAAATACTTTAAAAGTTGTAATATTTCAATTTTTTATTTTTTATTTCATCCAAGTTAAGAAAATTACATTTATCTACCTTAAACATAGTGATACATTATTTCTCCCAAGTTCAATATTTTCATATTTTATCTAATAGTACCATAATTTTAAAACTAATTAATACATTTGATGATACATATAAACAATACTTAAAATTATATCCTTCAAAGAATAAATATATACAAGCTATATTTATCAAAATTATTTGAAAAGAAATTAATAAATAATTTAAAGCCCAATCCTCTGAGACTTTTAACCTTATGGATTCAAAGGATACAAATTTTATACCACCATTTACTATGGGGTAAATCCAAGGGATTCAAAAAATTAATATACCAATTCCTAGGTAGTCATTGGGAATACCACCTTTGGTTAACACACATTATTCTTCTCCTAATGTATAAACACTTATGCATGAGATTCAATCTCTAAAAACTAAGGTATTACATTTGGAGAAAGATGATTCAAAACTTAATTAGGCATTAAATTATCACATTTTATTATACCTTACATTGTCACAACATATATATGTATATATTTTGCCTACATATTTTGTGGTACTAATACTTACACTAGATGACGGAAAGGGTGACCCAAAACAACATCCAACATCCTTCTATGAAACATGCTTCGAATATGTGTCCAATGATATGTTAATGACTAAGTTACTCCTAAGGACTATAAAATAATATTCTTTACATTGGTTTTATAATTTACCTCACCAATCGATGCATGCATTTAATCCATTGGCCAATATGTTTCTAGCATATTTTTCAATCAATATTAGTGAGAAGATTTCATATGCTTAGAGTTCTCAACTCAAACATAAATCTAATGAGTCTATCACAAAATATGTATTAAGGTAAAATAATATGTTATCCAAAATTATAAGTACTATGGTAGATAAATAATTACAAGATATATTCAAATAATGTTTTCTTCCACCCCTACATGAGTTCATTATTTTTAATAAATTTATTTCATTCAAATATTTGTGCCACACAATAAAATAAAATAAAGTCAAATTATTAGTAATTAATAAACTTAAGTATGTAACTAATTCATATTCCAATACAAAGATTTAAAATTTACACCATACAAGGTGACGCCAACTAATAATAATAACTTTTAAAGGAAATAAAACATGTAGTTTAAGATCCCACTCCATGCATTGTCTTATCGACTTATCTTTGGAGAAAATTTATCAACCTAATATAAGCTCCATATAATGTTTTAAAATCACTATTGGAATTCAATATAATATCTCTCACTCAAATTTAATAGGTTAATGTCAATAACCCCTTCAAAAATTCTTTGAATACAATGTCTTTTGTGATTTTCATAGGGCACTAGGAGACACTACTAATAGATGTATTATTTTGAGGCACAATATTCAGGATTTAATAGATATAAACATCATTGACATGGGAACACCTATAGAAAATTTGAAAGAAAAACTAAGCGAAATAAAATCAATGAAAATATTTTTTGATACTTTTCCTAAGCATACATCTAATGAAATAACTAATAAATTAGGAGTGTATTATACATATAATGCACACCCTCTACCAATTTATTACCTTTCTTATCAAGATTCACCACATGATATGAATGACATCATTGGTACCTAAAATAATTTAGTTCAATCTAGGCCACTCATCACCTTTTTAGAGTATGAAATAGTTTATGAAGAATCAGATTTACATTTTTTGTTCACTTGATCTCAAATTGATCACTAGTATATTTAAAGCATCATGGTTGATAATGAAAAGTGGTAATATGTGTATAATCACCCTTATTAATCATCTTGGATACACATATAAGGATTTGATTCCCACCACCATGGTCATCAAATGATTCAAGGGTCACATTCAGAGATCCATCAATGATATTAATTTGCCATTATAGGTTGGTCCATCACATGTGGCCACAAAGTTTATAACATTATCTTGTGCATGGGTATTTGATATATTATTGGGATACCCTTGGATAAAATAGATTCATGAAATTATACCTATAATTCATAGGTTTTTAAAATATATCTATGATAATGTGGTCATCATAGTTTAGGGTATCTCATATGAATACCCCCTATCATAAATAGACATGGTTCCTATAAAATAGATTTCAGTTGAACCACATAAGAAGGTAAAACCTACTCAAAGAGTTCAAATGTAGGTATCTACCTTCCAAGGAGGCCTATCCTTGAAAGATCACTTCAAAAAATATTTGTCATAGATTATAGAGAGACACTCTCTACTCCACATCTTAGATTGATATTACAGGTCACTAAGTATGTTTTGCATTGTTAGATATTCAACCAAGATTGAAGATGGAATACCAAATGCACTATATCTCAAAAAAAGTAATAACAATGAATGAATAAATAACTATGAGAGAAATTGAATTAATATTTATAATAGGTGTACAAGTAGGAGAGATGAAAATTAACCATCCCTAAAATATTTCTAAAAAAGCTTAGAATAGGCATGTAACTCCAATACCTAGAATAGTTGGTCAAATAATAACTCCCACCAACTATCTAATAATGATGGTCAATTATAAATATATATTACAAATGACACCTAAGCAAGATAAACCATGTGTAAGAATAACCCAAATAAATATAAATAACTTCCTACACTAACACCCCCCTTAAGTGTATCTTAAGTGGGTAGAGGAAATGGGTTGTAAAAACAAGGTCTAATGAGGTATCCATGTACAAAGCAACTCTCATAAAGTGAAGAAAAGGAGAAAATCCTTAAAAAACCCCCCTCCAAAAAAATAATAATAAAATAATAAGATAAATAGTGCATTCTCTAAGGACATCATGCATAACAAAAAATGCATCCATAAGTGAGAGCAATAGAGCACATAGAGAGAAGAGCTAATAAGTATCCTAGAAGATGATAAAACTACTACAATAGAGATTGAAAAATGATGAATTACAATGATGAGATCCTCTCCCTAAAGATTGAATTAGATCCATCTAAGTTGAATAACATTTATTCCCTTTACCAAAGGAATAATACATATGGTGGATTACAAGTTTTCCCACTCCACAATAGAAGATAAAGGTAGAAGCATAATAAAATCTAAGTAGGATCCAAAATAAAAGTGTGGCATAGTTATGATAAGATCATGCATAATAACTAGATGTAATTCCATTGAAGTGAATCTATCATAAGAAGGACATGTAACATTCATTAAAAAATCCCCATGTGAAGTGCAGAGCATGACTCACCAAATGAAGAAGGAACATCCATAGGAAGCGATGAGCTATCAATGCTCTCAATTGATTTACTCTCACTAAAAATAATAGATCCCTTTGAAATGAAAATCTACAATGGATTTAGAAGAGAAACAACTTGTATAGGAACAAAATTATAATCTATAATAGGATAACTAACATCTGGTAGAATCTCATCCTATAGTGGTGACTTGACAGAAAGAAGAACATTGTCCATCAGTAATGTGTCATAATAAGAAATAGAAATAAGACAGAGTAAAACAACCTCTATAGTGACAATAAGAAGAGGAAGAGGATGAGTGATATAAATATTAGTAGGATCCCTAAAAAGAGACTATATTATGTTCCAAATGGTGCAAAGACACTATGTATATTCCACATGGCAATAAAAATCCATAGAAACATGCAATAGTAAGATACCAATAACCTTGTCATAATAATTAACCCACTTATTGAACCAAACAAAATTAGTGGAAACACAAATATATCCATATAAGAATGGAATAATATTATTTTTTGTAAGTGTTCCATGTAAGCATACTAATAAATATAGTTGGTCTTTCCAAGAAGAACCACTAGTGTAAAATAAACTATTCTCATTAGCTGGTATCTTTCAAGTGGAATCAACATGACTAAGAAAAGACACCAAATAAGTGTAGTGCTAAAAACGCTACACAAGTGACAATGCACACTCAATGAATAGAAGTCAAAATCTATTGAAAATACATCTAATAATGTGAGATCAATATATGGAAATGAAACCAAAGTGGAACACAAGTCACAAAAACTAAGTGTGCACACAAGATAGAAAGTAGGTTCCATAAAAACCCCTCTGGGAAAATCAATAATGACCCTATATATTTTCAAGTAACCCAACATACTCAAATGTATGGATGTTAGACTCAATGAAAAATGCATCCAAGTAAGTAAGAAAAAATAATGCACAAGTGCTAATGTACGTCTTAATGAGTGGATGTCATACACAACTAAAAATGTGTCCAAATATGATTTATTAGTGTAAATAACACCAAAATTGGCACAAGTGAAAATAAAATTGGTGAAACATGAGGATGTTAGACTCAACCAATAATACGTCCATGTACAAATCTCAAAAAGACATAAAATGTTGCTATGAGGGGATATAATTACCTATCATATTAGACCTTGCCCTCTAGTACAAAAAAGTAAATATAAAGTACTAAACAAGGGGCCATGACATAGGGGCCTGGGGGTGGTATCCCATAGCAGTATTAAGGGAAAGAGACCTTGGTGAATTCCATATTTGGGTATAGGGTAGGGTCGATGGGAAACACCCCCGATACCAAACATCATTTGGAGCTTGTGTAGCCCTTAGAATTTCCCAAAATTTACCAATTTTAGCCAAAAAATGGCCTCCATTATGAACATCGGTTATCATTAAAAATGCATATATGAGGAGTACAAGTGAAAAATCAAGAAATGAATAGTGAAAAAGTAAATAGAGGAAGGAGAAGAAATTTTGGTTTGATTGTGAGGGAGTTTGGCCACTAGCCAAACTTGACCTCATCCTCTATCTTCATCAGACAAAATAAAGGACCAAACAATAAGACAAAATTATAATATGTCCCTTATGATATCTTAATACAATATATTATTTTTATAAAAAAACACTAAATATTTTATTAAAAAATAAGTAAAATCATTTCTACCCCTACTAAGTTATTCACCCTCATCTTAGTAATAGTTACCCACCATTCAAGCTTGATAAAATCTTTACAATGTAATATAATATTATAAATTAATGCCCCCCCCACATGTTTAAAAAAAATCCCACCATAAAAAAATTCTATAATAAAGTTTTACTAGATAAATTAATCTAATTTATTTTAAATACTTCCCCCCACTTTAACAATACCATGATGAAGAGTGGTTTTAAGTAAAAATTATAGCATTAAGAAACTTGAATAAAGTGGTTATGAAAACCACAAAGAGGAAAAAAGGTAATTTTATGTTTTAAAAAAGGAATTTACTAGCTTGAACAACTCAAAAACTTTACAGGACATGAAGTATCAGTGATGAGGGAGGAAATTCACATTGGTAGGCCACCTGGAGGGAGAATGACAAGTAGTGTAGGTGTAGAATGGTTGTGTAGGCTTAGGGTTATGCTAATGAATGAAAAAGGATGACAAGTCCAATACAATTATATCTTTCATGTAAAGACTCCTCTTTTCACTCACCATGTTTATAACTCAATGCATATTCAATATGATGTTGTTCAAAATGGAAGAAGGTCATGTGGCTATTTAGTAGAACAAATCTGATTTGTTATTGGATAGAGGATACCAAATTAACCAAAAAACTCCCAAACACATTTTAACAATATATAATGATCGAAATAGCTATAGATTGCATGGTGATCCATAGGTAGATTAGTTTGAGGAGGATCTAGTCAGCTAATAAAATAATCACATAGATATAAGGTTCAAAAATCAGAGATCTTTGATATTGAAAATGGATACCAATGTGCTCCTTACAAATATGTAGATTAAATGAATTGAAAAATATATATATATTAAAAACACATGCAAAAATATGTAAATGCTAATGACTATAGAGAAAAACTCCAGCAATGGATGTATAGAAATGCAAAAAAACCTCATGATCTCATAATAAACTCAAAAAATATAAAAAATTAGACATTTGATTTACCAAACCTAGTGCTTTGTACCATGTTAGAGTTACCAACAAGATCAAAAATGGGATATTGAATGCACTATAGCTCAAACAAAGCAATGAAGATGAATGAACAAGTAGTTGTGTGAGAGAAACCAAGAGTGAAAACTAGAAAATTATCTATGAATTTTTATTTACAATAGGTATACAAGTAGAAGAGATGAAAAGTAACTACCCATAGAATAATGGTAAAAGCTCTTAGAATAGGCATATACCTCCCATATCTAGAATATATTATCAAAGATTAACTCCTACCAACTAGTTAATAATGATGGTCACGTGTAACTCCCTATGATAAATGGCACCTAAGAAATCTAAACCATGAGTAGGAATAACCCAAATAAAGTCTTACACTAACACACATAAGGGAACCAAAAAACATTCATACTCTAAATGACCACCATGTTGGTTTTATTTCTTGCTTGGGCCTTGTAGATGTACAATCTCTCCTAATCTTATTAGATATTTTTAAAATACATTTATTTTCTAAATTTGACATTGTTAGGTTGTCTCAATGGGTGTGAAATTTCATTGCATTCTATGTGTATTTTCATTCTTATTATTTAGCTGGTGAAACCATAGTTCTTAAGGGAATTATATGTATTGGTAATGTAAAGTGGACCAAATTCATGATGCCTGATTATATAGTTTGATTCCTCTTGATTCTCTCTTACTTGTTATTTTGCATGGTTTGAGGTGTCTATTCCCTCCCATGGTCAAGAGATGGTATAAAAGTTGGGTGATTATTATCCATGTTCTACTTCTCATTCGGTGGGCCTATTTGTGTTGAAAAATTGTATGGTTGTCTTCTAATATTTTAAAATTTTAAATGATGTTTTCATTTAATTGTATTTTGGTCTTGGGAAAAGGAATCCCTCCTTTGCATAGATGAGATTATAGTCTCCTAGATGAATTTTTCCTAGTGACCATCCATGTCCTAATCTTGTTACCATATAAAATTAATTTGTATCAAATTTTATACCTTCTATCATGATGTAGTGATGCTTGAATATCAGAGTATTAGGCTTGATGGATCTTAGGGCACTCACCTAATGATGGAAAAAGGATGGGAGGCTAACCCCTCCTTCAGTTGGCCTCATAGTTACTAGAGGAATTCATTAAGACATTTCTTAACTTTCAAGACTTTGATTTTTAAATGAAGAAACAAAAATATATCTTGGCTAAATTTGATTCCAATTATTCTATGATTTATTTTAATTTTTTTAAAATAAAAAGAGAATGAATTTTAGATGTAATGAATAAAGACTCCTATGTTTTCATTATCGTCTAATAAAGACTAAATGAAAAGGAGTGTAATGGATGATTTTTCATATTAAAAATAATATTGTAGATACTATTTTTAATATATTATTCTCTGTATTTTTATATTTATTGAGAAATAATGATTATTTATTCTCTAAAATTTTATAATGTAAAGGTTTATATATGCCCAAGAAGGGCTAAAAGCATGATTATAAATTTTATGAAATTCAAAGTATTCTATTTTTTCCCAAGTCATATTGTACTATAAAATAGGTTTGATTATGAAATTAATGCAATTTATGGTATATTTTTAAGACATTCAGTTGAATTTATTTGAATTTTCAATGTTTCCACTCTAATCACATTATATATCCTTTATAAATTATCTTCATTTCACATAATTAATTGGCACATAAAATAGTGTATTGTAAGTTTAAAAATAGCTTTAGAATAAAATTATATATTTTTTGAGCTAAATGTCAATCATTTTGTAATTTTTCATTTAGTGGTTATCTCGATATGAATTTTATAAAATTACTATTTTATAGGATGATTTTGTCACCCACAACCCCTTTTGAAGGTCACTGAGCACTTAGTTTAGGAAAAATTTCATAGTTATAGATTGATGTCACCTTCATGACCATGTGACTAGATGTTAATCCCCTAAGGGAAGATCACCTATAAAGGGATAGCACCTGAGTTTGGTGTGGGATGTTTTTCTCGCAGAACATGACTTTGTCAAAGGTTAGTCTTTGCAGTTAGGGATGAGAGACTGCATGACTTAAGACATAGGACCACCCCACACCTTTGTTATTATTTAACATAGGGGAGATTAACCTGTGTTGACCACCACTAACCTTTTTTGGTTATAATTTCAAATAAAATTCAATTTATCTTTGTTTAAATTTAAAATTTTCTTGTTATAAAGTTTTTAACTTGTACATTTTAATTTTAAAACCAAAACCTTTGCTTCTCAATATACTTGGTATTTATAATACAATTTTGGAATCGTAGATAATTTAAGGTGGGGTGACCCAAAAAAGGATCCCAACTATTTTTCATTTTATTCTAAATAAAGTAATTTGTAAAGCCTGAAATGATGTATTTTTCTAGTTATGACCTTTTTTCTATATGAATAATTTAGACCTACTTTACTAATAGTTTACCTATTTTGTACATGCAATTTTAGAGATCTTGTGGCTCAAAAATATGTAACCTAAGAGGATCACCCCTAAAATTTTCATCCCATTTCACATTAAAGTGATTTCAAAACTTGAAACTTCATAGAATTGACTTGGTGCTTGTTTTTTCTTAGGGAGGTTATTTTGATCCTTGTTGACTATATAGACACTTGGGATCCCTGATACATATTGAAACAAAAAAGGTACCCCTATTATTTTTGTTTCCTCTTCATTATAAGACAAAATTTAAAATATAAAACTATTTGGTTTGAAATATTTCCTTAAACCTTGTTGACAACTTTAATGGTTGTGGTAGATCTTGAAGTTTACTGAGATGGTTTTGGAAACTATGGGAGGCTGAGACCTCCTAAAAACTTCTGAAAAATATGGGTACATGTATAAAAAATATATAGACATATATTATAAAAAAATAAAAAATAATTAATTAGAATAAAATCAAAATCTTTGAGACTCCATTAATGACATTTATCCAAGGCTGAAGAAGGAGATGAGGGATGATTGTGGATAAGTCATCCTCTAACACATCCTCCTTCCATTATAAAATATGAATTTATGATGTAATGTATAATTTTAATCATTTAAAGACTTCCATAGGGATTTATAGGGCCTTATCACCTTTGAATAAATCTAACAACTGATGTTAAATTAATTCAACATTTGAGATGGAGTGATCTATCCTCAAGAGGATTATTTGGGATGTTTTAGAGTACTTTTGAGGCTATATAATGACTATAAAATATTTAGTTAAGATCCTTCCTTGAATTTTACATAAGTAAAAAATTGAGTTTTATTTACAACTTAAGTGTAAATCAAACCCTTTGATTGGTTGGTTTTGTCTAGATATTATTTTGAGCATCGTGAAGAGTTAGATAGTGTAGTTTGAGCTAGGGGTGTTTGAACCCACCTCACATTAATTGAATGTTATTTTATCATTAAGGCCATGTGATAAACTTGGATATATTAAATAATTATAGGCTATTTGATATCCTATAGGCCAATTAGAGTAAATGGGGCCAACATGGTTGTGAAACAACTTTATGACCACTTATGCATTATGATCCATGTCATTTAAAAATACTAGTTTGTTTAGATGAATTATGCATCTTGTGAAACATTTTTGGATAGAGAATGGGTAATGCATCTATGAAATATGTGAATTATACATTTAAAAAAAAATTGGATTATTATTTTGTATTTATTTTTTGTTTGTTTTTAGGCCTGACATAATTTGGTTGAGTTCATCCTAATCATCCCCACTAATGATTGACCTCTACCTATGTATGTAATGCTCTAAAGAGGGAAGTCAAGAAATTTTTTTTTATTATCCTTTATATCATTGTGTAATTATAACCTTTTTTATATAGATTTCACTCAAAATATGGATTTTATATTATCAATGATGGCACTTGATTTTGCTTATTGTGCTTCAAACTTGGCTAATGACTACTCATAGTGATTGATTTGAAACTTCAGAATAATAGTGAAAATTTTATAAATGTTAAATAATATATTTTATTGGTAATTGATATTTAAATGTGTTAAATAAACATGACCTTTATTCATATTTATATGTGCTCAACTGAATAATTTACTATACCACCAATTCTAGGTAAACAAGCCAACCTAGGGAAATAATTTGATTTTTAAAAATAGTCATTTCTAGGTGAAGGATGGTAATATTGTCCTTAGGAAAATTATATAAAATTTAATATATAAAAATAATATTACTATTTAGGAGAAATGAATTTAAATGTGGTGATCTATAAATGTTTAAGTAGGATATTTAATTGATTTAGCATAGATTAAGAGTTTCTTATAGGTGATCGATAGTAACTTGGGATAGATAAGGGTCATGACTAACATGAAAGTATGTGGGAATCAAAAATAAGAGTCTATTTGGGATACACAAGTGATGTAGGATAATTTTAGATCATGATTAAAATATTTAAGTGTCAAATACCATATTTTATTGTCTAAAAATTCATCCCTATTATTCCATTACTACAATGAAATGATTATACTAGAGTAAAATGATTATGATATATCTAAGTGTCTAAAAAGTACTTTGTCTCTAGGATAAATATCCAACTATGAAATTTGATCTATGTAAAAGATACAATGAAAATGTAGTATTCAATATCCATATAATAAAATTTGAAATCTAAACTATACTTAAAAATTTAAATTTAAAATAATATGGAAAGAGTACACCTTTATGTAAGTAGACCATGTTTCCATAAAACTATTTGGTGATGCTTCATCTATAAATTATTGGAGAACTATGATTACTTATTGAAGCATATGGAGAAATGGTAGGATTGAGGGTGATTAATACCCAAATTAAAATTCTACTAAGGTAAGAGCCATGGATTAGAAGATAATTTCCCCCAAACCTATATGTAGCTAATATAATATTGATATTTTAACCATAATATGATAATGTGAAAATATATAATTGGTTCAATAAGGGTAATACCATGGTCATTGGCAAGTGATAAACCTTAATTTACACAAAAATCCATGAATAAACTATTGTAGATGGACTTATATTAAAGTTTTCTTCATAATTGATAATACTTAATAAATAATTGCAATGGTACAAAAGTGAAAATGTGCATGAACCAAAATCATGCTGCACTGAATCAATTCCAACTAAAATTTATATATATACATGAATAAATATCATGCCATATTAAAATTTGAAATGGTGTGCATGTGTATTAACTATCATCATGTCCAATTAAATCAATTTTAAATGAAATCTATATATGTGCATAAACCAATATCATGCCCAAATATATTTTTATTGTAAAATAAAGTGCATTTGCATTGCACATGCCAAACAATGTATAAGAATATGAAATATGTCACTTATGAAGTGTAAAATGGAGTACATATACCTTATTTATGCCTCCAAAAAAATTTATAAATTTAAAAAATAGCTATTCCAATCTAATTTAAAAATCACATCTTGAATAGGAAATATGAATAATTTACTCAAATATGATCATAGAGGCTTTAGTCTCTATGAAAAATCCCACTAATATTCCCAATTTCTAGGTGAGATATATTTTTCAAGTCACTCATCTCCATATAGAAGTGAGTTATATCATGTCATGTACACATATAATATAATGTATAATCATGTCAACACATGGATAGTATGACATCATAGTAATGTATATATCATCAAGGCATGAATGTAACATATGTAATGCAAGACAATTTAAGTGATATCTCTCTATATATGTATCTGTGAAACACACAATAGTAACTATCAATAAGTAAGACTACACATTAAGGAATTTCATGATATAAGTAATATCATAACACACAAGTGGGAGGTTAATGATATGGATCATGAAACCTACAAACATAGAAATTACATGATCCTAACATGTTCAATATGTGACATCACATAATCAAGGGTAAGTAAATGAAAAAGAGGCACAAATGATACAATAAACAAGGATAAGGATACACAAATAAGGATAAGGATCCATAAACAAGGGGTAAAATGTTACAATAAATAAGGTTAAGAAAACATAAATAAGGCCAAGAGGTCACACACTATAGAAAATAATAACTAGGGTATCATGAAAAAGAAACAATATTGATGTAGCATAGAACAAGTCAAAACTACTCTATATTATCCATATATGTAAACATATCCATATAAAATTGTGTAAAAATTGAGTAATTAGTAAGGCATTAGTAATCATTATATGTAGCTCAACATGGTTAATAATTCATGAAAATATATGACCTGTGATAATGTACCCTATGGAAATATATTCCCACAATATTTGCATGAACCCTAGGTATAAGAAAGGTCCAACATATACATGTCCATGTATCATTTGTATGTCATGAATTTCACTTACATACCATGTGAAATGTATGTGTATGAAAAATAATATGCCAATAATGTAATATATCAATTCATTTCATGCTTAGGTATTGATTTTTTATTTTTTTAATATTTGAATGCTTTTTTAATTTTGTAAAAATGTATGACGATGTTGAGGTAACTTTGGAAAATTTCTCTTTTGTGGAGTAGGTAAGATAATCATATTTATAGGTTATGATACTATATTGACTATAAACTTGGATTAATTCTTATTCTCACTTGATTTTTTATTATAACTTGGATTTTATTTCAAACTTGTCATTTGAATTAGTATTAATAAGAGTGTACTTAAGCTTATTGATTGTGAGGATTTTGAATTCATTATCTCTCACTATATGGCATAATCCATCAAAAGAATTAAATTTATTGAATAATATAGGATCATGAAGTGGTGCAAGAAATTATTGTTTTATTGTATCTCATTATTTACCATAGGTTTATTTATATTAGCTAGCACAATATTGTATCTAAATACATATTCACTGATTGGCTTAATGGACCCTTCCTTGAGTTTCAGAAAATTATGCATAAGATATCTTTTCATCAATGTTTATAGAAAAATGCGTTGGAAACTTATTAGCTAGAGGAAGGAATACAATAAATAGTTGAGGTGGAAGTCCATATAATCATATCAAAGTCATAATATTTTAGGCTCCCTTAAAATATCCTTCACAATAAATGGTTATTGATTTCATAATCTAAGCATGCTTCATGGAAGGATTGAAGGTGTTATTCAAGATCACCTTTTCTATCATATAATATAAGCTTGGGAGATAAAAACCCTAAATGTATGGGATAACCTACTATTTTAGAATCTAATGTATTATAGAGTAAATAATTTGAACCCAATGAATGTCTATCTCAAGATGTGAATTGATCTAAATGAAACATCTTATCGTATAGAACTGTAATAAGTTACTTAAGAAAGCATGTAATAGGTATATTAGATGATGTAATATATGTAGTCATTAGATAATGGGAATGTATATCTTGTATAGAAATAAGCATTGAAATATGTGGGAGGCCTTTTGTTTCCCCACACAGATTTTTTGGACATCACATGTGTAACTAAGAGTGTGGATTTAGGAATAGTATCAATAGTAGTGGTCTAATTAATATCATATAAAGGGTTATACTATTCCATAGATATAGTAGTTTTGGCTAGTTGGTTTTGTTCATTTTAGGCCACATACAACATTGCATCATGAATTTTAGGATTTTGGTAAAAAAATTGATTCAATTGTCTTTCATTCTTATCATTAAATGTATCCATGTGAGGATGGTTTTGCCTAGCATCCCCTTGATTATTTATGGTCTCAATTGTCATAATAACTTTTTAAAGGGGGTGTGTATTAAGGGTTTTTTAAGATTATTCATTACTCATTTTATCCTTATTAGTTTATAAACATTTAATCCATGAGATTACATAATTGAATCAAATAACACATACCAAATTAACACAATATGAAATGATTATAATCATGACTCAAATCAACCAATAGTAGTAATTTTAATTTATTAATGTCATATGAAATTTGTAATGAGAGGGAAAATTAAAAAATAATATACAAAAATAAAATGTGAAATTATAAATCTAAAAACTTTAGAAGGAAAAATGAAACCTTAAGGGAAACCTAGGGTTTGGAAATATTCAAAAAATATATAGGTTTAACATAATGTTCCCATATTTTGAGATTAGTGAATCACAATAGGGTAAACTTGTAGACTTTATTAATATATAAATGGAAGTCACACATAAATATAAATGTAACTATTTGAGATTGATACGATAATTTATTTTTTAATTCATGGATAACTCTAAGGAGATAAATATACTCAGTTTTACTAGTTGACCAGTTGACTATGATTGTGTTTTAACAATTTAAATAGACTGAAAGAAGGTCCATGATTTATATATCTATAACTGACTGTCTATGCATACTACATGACTAATGTTAATAATGGGGTATATTTTATAAATAATTTCCCTAAATATGACCTACCATCCTAAAATATTCTACTTATATGTGACCTATAATGCAATGCACTTTCTTGATATATTTATGTATGTACATTGTTTGAATCATTGACTATATGTGATACTCCATAAAACAACTAACTTATCATTAAAACCCTAGGTGTACTTGTGGAATATGAAAACTTATAAAAATTGAGGAATTATAATTTTTATGACTGACCCCAATCACCCCCATTGATGATTAACTGTTGCCTACATATATAATACTCTAAAGAAGAATTTAAAGTCACACAATTCTTCCCCTTAGTGTGATTGTGAAATTTTATTGTTTTTCTATATGGATGCACCTAGAAATTTGTCTTTGATTTTAAAAAATTTGGCACTTGACTTCACTTGGTGTGATTAATACTTGGTTGATGACTTTTACTTATGACTGATTTACAATTTTGGAAGAATATGGTAGAGTTTTTCAATGTGCAATAGTATATTTAATAGATACTTTAGAATGTCATATGGTGAATAAGAGTGACCTTGATTTATATTTATATGCAATAAATTGGATAATTTCATGAACCACTAAAATGTTAGGTTAATGGGTTAATATAAGGAAATGATTTGATTTTGAAAAATAGCTAATACTAAGTAAATGAAAGTAATGCTAGCCTTAGGATAATATCTTCAATGTTATTGTCTGAGTATGATGTTACTATTTGAGAGACATGAAAACAATTGCATTGAAATATAAATATATAAGTAGGATATTAAATTGATTTATAAAATAAAATGAGGTTATTATAGGTGATTGATTTTAAATTAGGATAGATCAGGATCATAACTAGCTTAAAGATATAATCATATAATCATATGATGTAGTCAAGGTAGAAAAAAATCATGATGGTGGGCATTGAAAGATACCCAAAAATTATTCATTCACATAAAAATATACATCAAATATTGAAATAAGTGAAAGCTGAGAATCGTAAGATTCTCTAAAATGTGATGGAAGAAGAGGATGGGCATCCAAAAATTCCCCAACATGTGAAATATAGAAGGATATTAGTTAACCTAAAGATTGGCATGTCTGGTAATGATATTACATTCTATGTAATTATATCTTAAATTAGGGAATGTGACATCTAAGTTTATGTTTGGATATAGTGGAGATGGTTTTGAATTTTAATCAAAGGTATGAGCCATGCAAATATGATAAGATTGATCTATGCTAAAAATTACCATATTGGCACTGCTATTAAAAATTTTATAATATGATTTAGAGATCAATGTATCAAAATGGATAATATAGTGAGGATAATATGGACTAAATGTGACTCTATCAACATGGTTAATACATTTATGTTCAATAGATAGAGGTTGTAATGTTTTATCAACATAATATATGTCATGTCCACTGTAGTTGACTATTATAGTAACTAGATATATAACTATATCAACATTATCTAAGGTAAGGCCAATGAATTTGTATTTGAAAATAAGATAATGCAAAATTATATTAGAATTGGAAATGTAGTTATCTATAACATGAAAGTTAGGATTAAATGTATCATCATGACCAAGATAATTTCTTTTATATAAAAATGGGGTTAAAATATATCGACATGACTGATGAAGTTGTTTACAAATGTTGATGTTTTAAATTAGGTGAAAACTACCATTATACTTATAGGTTAGGTATGACTAATAGTATAAGTTATAAGATCAAGGTTACCTATGATTTAGGTTGTGGCAGGCATGTAAAATAGGTTTTATTCATACAAGGGTGGGTAAACAGTGGTAAAATCATCTTCATCATGAATTGAGTTAGATTGAGAGTTGTTAGAAATGGGAAAGTCATAATTGACATATTTAGCCATATGAAATAATATGATTGATGTGGAATGAAATAATATCTCTTTTAGGGGTTGTACTCAATGGTGGGAATGAAATAAAAATAGGTTTAATAAATGGGAAGATAACATATGGAGTCTTCATCCATGATAAAAATAGGAAGGCCTATATGGGATATTTGGCCCTGATAGACATGGGAAGGTCCTCTATGGGATCTAATAGGAATATCAAGATGTAAATCAAGGATTTCAAGGTTTCTATATATAATAATGATACAAGTGATATTATTTTTTATATCTTTGATAATGAAATTGTATTCATGGAATGAAAACCTAGGGGATGACATGTTTATAATAAATGTTTAAATCTAGAGATTTATAAAAATTACATGTCTACAAAGAAATGGAAATGTGAAGAAAATAAAACTAGTGATGGGATAAGATTCTTATACGGTTCACCATAATGTATGAAAAAGATATGATGATAAATATAAAAATCCTCTCTCAATAAACTAGGATATAAACAAGATATCATAACATAGAGCTTGCATATACTTATATGGTATAAACATGATATTCTTGATGGCCATAGATATATCAAATGGTATTCTAGAAACTTAAATATGAAAGGGGGGTAGTTATAACAAGATATTAGCATAAATAAATTATATAACAAAGGTAACAAATGATTATCAAGGATATAATAAGGAAACTTTATGAAAGAAACTAAAAAATAAGGGTAGCCTAGATTCAAGATAATAAAACCACCAAACTAAGCAAAAGATAAATTGATCAAAAATATGGTCCTAGATATCTAAACATGTTGCATAGTTTATTCAACTATATTCAATTATGTAATTCATGAATGTAAAATTCAATGTAAGACACTTATTCAAATTTATTCATTTGAATTAAACTATTCAATTAAGTTACATTGAAGAATCAGTGTCAGGATAGTTAGGAGATTATCATATAGATGTAGTTAGCATTTTTTAGCCTTTGAATATGAGGGTTTTGTCAAAGATATATAAAGCATTAGTAAATGTAGGAATTATTTGTGTAACTAACAATATTTTTAGGTAATGGTTACAAAACCTCCCCAATGGTTTTGAAACTATCAATATACTTAAAGTGGAAGTTTCACCACTAATCAAAACATGGGCATGAGAGTGGTTGTAAACAATTTACCTTCTTTATGAAAACTCATTAGAATTATTTTTTAGAGTTAAAATATAGAAAGGTATAAATAAGATATATCTATAAGGAATAGATCATCAAAAAATTTACTGAGAAGTATTGAAGCAAGATTCACATTTTAGTTTTCAAGTTTGGGCCATTGTTCATGTTGTCTCACTATTTCCTAGATATAAGTGGTTTTTATAGTTATGTTGTATCAATGTGAAGTGTATAATAAGTAAAACATAGTGTTATGTGCCAGTTCTAGACAATTTAGTAATGAAATCTTTGTCCATGGAGTCCAAGTTTGGAAGTAATTTATATAATTTTATAATTACATAGTGGAAGGGTAGATAAATTACCTCATCCACTAGATATTTTTCCACATTAGGTTTTCTAGGTCATACAATGTGTTTATCTTATGCTTTGAATTATCTTATGCTTCCTTTTTATGTTTGGTATGTTATACATTTCATTTATATCACTTGTTTATCTATTTTGTATCATCAAAATTAGTCTAAAAATGTCATATATCAATCATATGTTGATATATAACTCTATAATCCATGTTTGTGAAGCTTATTGTGAAACATACACCTATTTTATGGATCAAATTGGTATTAAAACTAGTATAGTATTAGTTTACTCCTTTGTGTAGTTTTATGTGTTTGTGACTACATTGTAGTATATATCTATCACTAAAGTAAGTAACGTTGGTAAATGTATCACATTTACCTTTGAATAAGACATTTAAAAAAGGAATTAGAAGTAAGAGATAAAAAATAAGGTCTATTATGATTAATAATATATCCATACAGGGCAATAGTGATTTCACAAGATTGAATAAGGAGTGGCTAACATATCTCTTTCTATGAGAAATCTTGATTGGTTAGAATCCATTATGCGGATTGTCATGGAGAATCTTGGTGTTCCTACGGAGACATTGAAATAATATACGGAACACACTCCTAATAAAGATAAGATAGAATAATAATCCCATTCTAACTAATCTCCACCTCCATTCAAGGCTGGTGAAAAGATGGAGATTCAACCATATGACAAAGATGTGAATGTGGAGAGGCTAAAACATTAGATATATTGAATAGATATATATTTTATTTTGAATTATATTAGTGAGAGCCAACATATTTATCTTGTAAGGTTAAAACTAACCAATCATTCTTTAACTTGGTTTGAAAGTTATGTTCATAATTTGGTTTTTAATAATTTTCTTCCTATTACTAAGTGGTATGATTTTAAGATGATAATCAAGAATAATTTTTAATTATATTTTTTATGAGGAAGAGAGGTCAATGTATTATAAATATATTAGGAAAAATCAATGCCAAATCATGTATAAGTACACAAGTGAGTTACACAAAAATGATGTAAAAATGGAAAAAGATATAGAAAGCCATTACATATTGATGAGGTATGTTGGTGGACTCCATATCCATTTGAGGATGCATATCCTCTTAGCTACTATGGATTTAGATGAGACTTTTTCTTAGGCTCACTACTTAGAGATTGAAAAGAATAAGAATTTCCATCTACTTCTAAAATAAATCCAAACAAAGAAATTAGTTTAAAGCATAAGGGTAAAAGAAAACATATGTGCAATTTCACTTATAATTATAAGAAAGATACTAAAAGGCATTGTGATAACTACGATGTTGATAGTCATTATGAGAAAAATTATTGGAAGCTACATCCAAAATTACATCTATTAAAGATTAAGAATAAGAGAAATAAAGATATGCCCTCTCACAAAGGTGAAGACATTCATTTTAGCTCCAATGTGGATGAGAATCTAGGTTTTAAATCCATCAATAAAGAGGTATATTTGGGTACTCTTAGTTTCCAATAGAGTAAAATTTATAATATTTTCCATATTAAAATTTAAATGAATAAAAAAATGTTGATATAATTTTTTATTCTTGTTCACAATAAAATTTGATAAATATGGAGTGATTACACAAATTTGGGATGCGAACTTACAATCATTCAAGCCCATATGCTTTGGGTTAGGTGAAGAAAGGTCTAGACATAAATGTTACCAATAAATGTAAAATTAAGTTTTTTATTAACACACATTTCATTGATCAAGTTATAGTGGATATTTTACTTCTTGATGTGTGTGATGTAGTGTTTGGAATCCCTTATTTTTATGTCTAGGATGCTATCTTCATAAGGAGAGTTAATTAATATCATTTTCTAAAGGATGGTAAGAGCCACATCATTTCATCCTATAAAGGTAATTATAAATTCCCTTTGGTAAGTGAATCTAAAGATAAAAGGATTATTAATGAAATTTGGAAGTTTGATTTTCCTATTTTGATTGATATTAACATTAAACTTCTTATATAATGTTTACTAAAAAAGAGAATAAACATATGGGAGAGTTGGTGTGATAATTAATGGAATTTTTTCATGATGCCATTGGGTTGCCACATAATGTGGCCTATTGAGCATAAAATTAAGTTTTCACTTGATACTTTGCATCCAAATATTACATTGTATAGGTATTATTTGAAGGATTAAAATAAAGTAAAACAATAGTTACAATATTTTATTAATCAAGGTTTAACCCATCCTAGTACTTATTTATGCAGTTATACTATTGTTTTAGTACCTAAGAAAGATGGTTTATGGAAAATATATGTTGATTATATAGCACTTAAAAAAATAACCATCAAGAATAGGTACCCTCTTCCATAGATTGATGATCTTCTAGATCAACTTCAACATGCCAAATTTTTTACTAATCTAGATTTGAAATCTGGGTATCACCAAATACGAATTAAAGAATAGAACATTTAAAATAAATTTTTTAAGACAAGGATATTTATAATAAAAAATTTAAGATGAGGCAAGGATTTTATTAATGATTAGTCATACATTTTTGGATAGTTAATGAACATGTAACCTTCATGATGTTGATGAATGAGGTAATGAGGCCATTTATTGATTAATTTTTCATTATATATCTAGATGATATTATTTTTTCATCAGAACTTCTTATGAGCATGTTGATAATCTAAAATTAGTTTTACAAGTTTTTAAGGATAATTTTGAATGAGAATAAATTTGAATTTGTTCCAAAAATCACTTGTCTACTTTGGGGATGTGGTTAAAGATTAGGAAGTGAGGATTGATGCAATAAATATTTAGGGAATCATGAAGTGGATAAAGCTTATAATGTGACTAAAATAAGGGGTTTAATTGGTGCAATTCAGTATTTGAAAAAGTTAAGCAAGGATTTATTTTCCATAGTCACATATTTACATGTTATTATTGAAACTAGTAAGACATTTTTTTGGGTAAGAAGAAACAATATGCATTTGATATGCTAAAACATAAGATTAGTCATGCTCTAGTATTAGCTTTTCATAATTTAAAACTACCTTTTGAAGTGTAAATGAATGCTAGTAACTATGTTATGGGGGTTGTAATACTATAAGGAAGTAAGAACATATATTACCATTAAGAGTTATTTCATGGTATAATTATTAATTATTTTACATATGATAAAAAAACTATTTTCTCTTGTTCAATTCACATGGAATAGTAAGTGTCATCTTACGAGTAAATAAACTATTATACACATGGATCACAAATGTCTCTAATATTTTCTATCACATTCTTTTTCAAAATGATAAACATTATAAATGGATTGGGTTTTTACAACAGTTTCATTTCATTATCAAATATAGGAAATTTACTACTAATAAACTAGTTCATAAGTTATATGTACCTCTATTTATTTATCCATGTGCACCATAAATCTTCTTGAGCCTTTTATGTGTGAGTCTAATATATAAGGATATGAGTTTGATATAGTTTTTGGTGATACATTTATTCAAGAAAAGAAGTCCCAAGGTGCATAATATTAGCCTAAGGGAGACTATTACCTTAAATATGGGTTAATTTTCAAGTTAGGTAAGATTTTTGTGCCTAATTAGGAAAGAGTTCAGCTAATAAGAGAATAATATGCAACAAAATTTGTATGACATTTTTTTTATTACAAAGACTTTGCACATTTTAGAGGTATGTTTATTTGCCTAATATGTATTTTGATATTTCTATGTTTAGAAGGTAATGTATATTATGTAGTAAAGACAAACATATTAATATGAATTTGTAATTGTATATGACATAATTGGTTCCTTATAGACCATGGGAAAACATTCCCATGTATTTTTTTATGTGGGTTGCCAAATTCAAGGGAGGACAATGACTATTTCTTTGTGGTTGTGGATTGGTTTAATAAGATATGTATTCTTATTAATTTTAAGAAGACCATCAAAGATAGTGATGCATCTATGGTGTTATATGATTATATGTGTGTTCATTTTGGTTTTCATAGTTATGTTGTTTCAAATCAAATCTCAAAATTTATCAATAACATTTGGTTAAAACTATGGGTGAATATGGGTACCAAGATGAAATAGTCTATTGATTTTCACCCTTAAATATATTGGCAGGCAAAAGTTGTGTAAATAACATTGGTATAGGTATTAATAGGGTACAAAAGGAATCATCATATGACTCAGGATGAAAAAATTATGTATATTTAGTATTCTTATAATAGGTAAATGCATTATTATACTATAAAAACTCCTTTTAAAACTTGTTTTTGTTACTTATATCTATGTTAATTTGATGTTATTTATTGGAAAGTGAATACAAAGGTATAAATTTTTGAAAGGTTCATTGAGAAGATTCAAAAAATTTACCTCCAAGTGAAATAGAGTTTGAAGGATTCATAAGGAAAGAAAATAAACAAGCCATGATCAACACATGAATGATCATAGGTTCCTTATTGGAGACAAGGTTTGGTTGTAATTGATTCATGAGAGGATCAAATGAAAAAATAATAAGATTAGGCCTATTAATTTTTGTCAATTTTAAACAAGTGGTAAAAATGCATTTAGACTTTATTTTACTCCTTATATGAATATTTATTCCATTGTCAATTTTGAGAACTTACATATCTTCAAGCCTTTTCCAATAGACATTAAATATGTAGGCTTGTTTCTACCTTTAATCAAATACTTAAATAATTATAATCATATGGAATTAGAGGAATATATTTTACTACATAAAGAGAGGATAATACGAAGATAAGTGCAAGATCATTAGTTGGTTGGGTTAAAGGGACAAATACTCATTAAGGATATATGGTATTATAGAGAATATGTGGGGGACATATTTCCTCTCTTTAAAATTACCTAAATGTTTTAGGTATTAAAAAGCATAAAATTGGGGAGGCATGATACAAAATATGTATTTAGTTTAATAGACATGTTTTCTAGTTCATTACAATATACTCAATTATTTAATTCATGTATGCAAATCACTATGTAAGACACTTATTGAATCTTGTTCATGTAAAGTGAACTATTTAGTTATGTTATTGTTATAGCCCAAATTTTCACCCTATATAAATCAAGTATACCTTCTCAAATTTTGGATAACATGGAACTATCTCTACAAATAGACAAGCTATTACAAGAGATAGATCTCTAGATTTGAAAGGGACAGCTCCCTTGATGTATCTTTTAGGCTCACACATTTCACTAAGATAATAATTATTGGGGGTGAAAATGGAAGAAGGAAACATAATATAAACCTATACTAATGAGGTTAATACATGAAATATAAATCCACAAACATAATTGCATTTGCACTAAGAAAGAAGAATGCTAAAACTAACCTTAACTTGATGTTTTTCTAGCCTAAGTATTTCTACATGGAGGTAGATTGTGTATATATAAACAAGTGGGTAAAAATTAGGTCCAATATTAGAAATCATTAGTCTCTCTCACACTTAAAAACACACCTAAAAAACACATACATTTCATGAAACCTGTTAGAATATATTTTACTACTCACACAATGCATACAAGAGTAAAGTGGAAGCAAGGAGAAGACATTCATTACTTGTCATCCGCATACAGTAATTGACATATTTAGGAAATATTTTTAGAGACAAAATAAATTTTTTAACTTTATTAAAATACAAATAAATATGTCAAACTAGTAGGGATTTTCCATACCAATTCCAGATTGTTTGCAAGTCCAAAATGGCTTGAATATATAGAACATAGGAGAAGAGAGAGGAAAATTGAAGGTGGACAGTCACAAGGCCAAGTGTCAAGATGTGAAAACCAATTAAAATGTAATAAAATATATTTAGGGAATAGGTCATGAGGTATTCTTAGAAAAATTTCCATATAAAGTACATCATTCTCTTAAAGTTGGCATGAAGACCCTTCATTTCCTTTTTAAAACTGCCTTTCTCAATGAGAACTTCACTTGAGTATTTAAAACTACCATATAAGTATTTAAAACATATTCACTAAAATAAAATGTGGAAACCTGATTTTGACATTCATCATATACCCCTCAATTGATGCACTTCTTTGTAACACTTATCATTCACTCTCTTATAGTCACTCATTAACCCTTTAGGCCAGAATCTTCGCACTTGTCACTTAAGTGACCCATGAAGACTAAAGGAGATTCATTTTAGAGTTTTTAGACAACTAATAAAGACCTCTTTGTCTACTGGTCTATCAAATAGACCTCAAAATATTCAATATCACACTTCTCACAATCACACTTAGGTAGTCACTCTCTTTCTCACTATCTTGGTCAAGACTACCTATAATAACCAACATTCAAAGGATATTTCATGAATTAAAAGGTTGAAACTAATTTTAAGGATTTCAAACAAATCTCTACACACATCCCATAATACTTTTCACCTGTCTATTACCTTTTTCACCTTCAATTCAACTCAAAGCGTATAAAAAACATACTATTTGGCCTATCTGTACAAGTGATAGTACATAATTATCAAGTGGTAAGGAGTTTAGGAGAGTTAAAAAAAAGTAAAAATTAATTTATACTCCATTTTATTCCTTATGGATGAATTTTCATTCATATCTTCTTCATCAAGTTCATATGAGGGTTTTAGGAGGGTTAGGTTCTTATTGATGATTCATAAAGGTTATATGCTTAAACCTCAAACAAATTCCATTGAGTTTGATTTCCTTCTTGAGTTCCTACTAGCATTTTAGGTACCCTTGAGATAGATTCAATCCAAAATGACTAGTCCTGAGTTTCTCTCTACAAACCAATGGGTATAATAAAAATTTCACATTTCCATGAAGGATATCAAACTATTTTTCAATATTATATGTTCTTATGATTAAATTTGGGCACCTTGAGTGTTCATGCCTAGTTATAAGCCTAACAAGCCTAGACTATGTATGTAAGTATTTGACCACTTCTAAGTGGTCTTAGTGACTGTAGGTGCCATTCAAAATTTTTTATCTTAAAATAGAATATATAAATCATCCCATCATCACTAAATTCTCTCCACTTCATCTTTTTATCATTCATGTACTAAGTCTATAGGTTGTGTTGCTCAAGGAGTGCCTATGGTCTGAGAAAAAATAGAGGAGATTTTCCCTATTAATACAACCAAAATAAGACCATGAAGGTATATTTTAGGTAATTATGACATTATTTACTAAGTCTCAAGTTATTAATACTCTTTTTGATCCCTCAACATCATAATATCACATGACTAGATTTTAGTCTTGTTAGGACTGTATGCAAGATTTAGATTGACTATAGGTTGAGGTTTTGAAACCTAGATTAGATCACTCCTTACTCTATCTCCCTACCCATAAGAATCACATGGAAAAGTGATGTTATCTATCTAAGAGTGATGTTATTCACCTTTGAATATCCTTGCTAGTCTGAAATCCAAGTGAAACTATAGATGTGAATATTAGAAGAATTAAGATGATCACATAGGTGATGATACACATTTGATTATTGTACTTAAATATTTTAACTCATTCTAATGTCATTAGGGACATTTAAAATGTGAATGGAATTATCTATACCTTTATATCTTTCCCTTGTCCTCCTACCATCAATACACTAGAAGTTTCTTGTGAGTTTTCTATCCATTTCGGTATTGTGGTACTATAGTTCAACGGGTATCTCCAATGACAACTTGGCTGAGTTGGAAACCACTCTATCTTCTTATCTCTCAACCAAAAAATATCCTTCTTTTGATTAGGTGTGACTTCTAAGTATAATATACAAGAATGAAGTGATTATACTTACCTATACCTCAAAAATGTCCACCAATAGATGACATTGTGTGGGGTAGAGAACCTTTTTAGAGAAAATAAGGTAAGTATTCCCTCTTTATGAATTTTAAAATATACACCTCCCTATATGTGTTTCTTGAGGGATCTCACAACCAGGTACCAATCTCTTTTTAAGGCTTAGTATTAATTTTTCCACCTTGATAATCTTCTAACAACCTTGAAACTTTCATGCTCCATCAATATGACTGTTGAAATCTTATTTCTAATTGGTTGTAGTTGAGAGTCTTAAGAGGGTCTGACTATATAAGTATTCTAGCTACATTCTAAGATTTACCACAATAATATTGAGTCCCTCAATAATTTTATAATGTTTTTGATTATGTCTTAATATCTTATGAGTATTTTGAATTTTTAAAGTCAACAACATCCCTATCTAAGCACTCGTACACAGTCTTATAGATCTCTATCTACTAGGTATGTGAGATTATCTACACTTATTTGTCTTTAATGGATATGAAGATATATTAAATAAAATATTCATTTGATTATTAGATTAACCATGTTCTAAAGGGTTGAAAATAAGTGTGTTATCTTTGGCCAGAAGCCACCCAGAGAAAGAAGAAACTTTGTAGTTGATGAAACATTATTCTATAAGCCATTAGTGTTCAATTCAAGCACAAAAGAGATAATAAAGCATATTAATTCATATCCACACATGAAAAATTAATTGAAGTCAATATTAAAAATATGAACATGCTATTTAAGTCCACATAAACCACTTTGTTCACACAAACCATTGCAATAAGATGAGAAAACTAAGGTGTTGGTGATATGTAGGTAGTTTAGAGGCACTAATAGTCTTAGTGATTGTTAATATAATACCAAACACTAGTATTGAAAATATGCTCATGTAATGGAAGGCCATAATGACTAATAACATCCTCGAAGTGTAATCACTTAAAATCTCCTCCCCCTATCTATACTAAGGGAAAATTGTTGACTTCTTTTGACCTATCCAAGGGAATGATATGAGTGAGAAATATTTTTTTGGTATTTTTTAACCTATTGAATCCTCTTGAGTCTATAAAAGACCTATAGGCATGGCATAGTATCTTCTTGAATCCTCACACATGCTAAGTGAGTCACCTCAATCTATACAACTACTTTAAACTCTTTTTTTATAGTGATCTTCTAGTTTGTACATTAAATCTAACACTTTTACTTTCAAAAAATACCATCTGAAATTATATGATATATGTTACATTAGAGAGATTATTGACACACTTTTCCTTTTATGATAAACCATACAACTTCCCTTAGAGAGACTAAAAGGTGGAAAAAAGGTTATGAAGACAAATGACAAACATGACAAAGGTTTAAAATATATTATTTAACCCCTAAAATATGTATTAAGATCATTTATGACCTTGGTTAAATTTAAAAATTATAAGGATGCTATGACAAATTTGAAAATGCAAGGGGTTTTGACCAAATTTGACCTAAGGTTAAATTTAGTCAGTATTTTAGCAATTTCCTCAGGGTAGAATGCTTGCTATGCTAAGAACCAATTGTCTTCTCCTATCTTGGGTAATGGATTTACCCATATTATAAAAATGATACTAAAAATACTTTGAGAGGACACTAAAATCACACTACATACAATAGGAAACAAACACACAAGATAGGAAACCAAGACGCATAAAGTAATACACAAAACACACACTTATATTCTCATGAACACTTAGGGACAAAGACACAAACAAATCAAAGGAAAAACACACACCTATAATAATATGCATAACACCTCAATGAAACTTTAGGTAAAATACAACTCTTTATTCGTTCAATTAGGGTTAAAGACAATGCTTCTTGTATCACTGCTACTCCATGAAAAGAATTTTTCATATGAAGCATATTTTTCAATGAACACTTTCTTATGGAGATAGTAAAATGATTGACCATTGTTGGATCCTATATCGAATTATAGTGTGTCACTTGGAGATCTCATGAACACTATATATATATATATATATATATATATATATATATATATATATATATATATATATATATAGTATATATATATATATATATATATATATATATATATACACACACACACACACATATATAGTGTTCATGAGAGCTCCAAGTGACACACTATAATTCGATATAGGATCCAACAATGGTAAATAATTTTACTATCTCCATTATATATCTAAGATACTTTTTTGAGCTTACAATCTATTTGGACTTTGTCATGTCTATTTGTCAATATTCAATCTGATAATTGGGAATCATCAAAAACTTCTCGATTTCAAATGCATTTGAGACATGAAATGTTTGATATTATAAGTCATCAAGGAAATAGTATGTGTGCTCATCAAACACTTCATGGTTTATCAATATTATTTCTTACTTGGTAGAGACCCCAAGATCTTCTTTGTGATTATTATGTGCATGGTTAACCTCATCATCAGGTACATATTCTTTTTAATAAGTTAAAAAATTTCTTGCCTCCTAAAACTCCTACATAATGTCATTGAATTATTACCACATGTCATCTACTTCCTCTTCAGGTTCATGTTTAAGAGTGTTCTCTTCCTTGGCAAATAAAATTAACTACTCATTTGGATTGTCATGATTTATCATAGCTAGGATATGAACATCATCATCCATATGCAAGAGATAGTTTCCCCATGTAACTTATTTTAGAGTATCATTAGAATCTATCTCAATAAATTCATCACATTATTCATGAATTATGTAAGTACCAAGACCTATTTATTCAAGTCCATATTTCTTAGTTCCCCATTCATCAAGGTACAAGTCAGATATGCCATCAATAAGTGTTAGAGGTTATGTATAAGCCACATATGTATCTACATGAAAACTAGGTAGAGGTTTAGATTTGATTGGCACCTTAGCATCATATCTAGTCGTAAAAACCATGTATGACAAATATGAAGTCTAATAACCTCCAATCTTAGTAGTAGACTCTCTTAATGATAAAATTTTAAAATAAGGAGGTACATATAAAACCACAACATATTGAGAAATGATGAAATTAGGACAAACATGAAGAATAAGTTTCAAACCTTTGATTATGCCAATTGTTTTGGTAGCTGACCCTTCCAATTGTAGCACTCCTTTAAAATGATCATATTTTAAGTTCATCTTATCGGCAACTTGATTGGGCATGACACAGTTAATTTATTAAATATAAATAAAATAATTATGAACCAAAATATCTCCAATGACGATTTATATATATAATGGAGGAGGTTTGTCTACATTTTCAACTTTGTTTGACTATCCTTCACTAGGATTCAATATTTTTGTCTAGTTTGTCTCTTTCCTACTAGGCTACTTAGTTTCCAAATTGAGTTTGGATAGCTCTTCGTGAAGTAGGTTTGATTATATAAGTATTTATAATTTATCCCAAATTATCACATTCACATGAGACCTCTTCATGTGCTCTACAATGTTAGTGAAAGAACCACTAACCTTAGCTTTTCAACTACTAAGAATATTTATGTCTATGCATTGAAAATTCTTAGGTATGAAAGCACTCCTAACATGATAAACTATTATATAAACTTGTGACTTTGGGATAGCATTATACATACCTTCCCTTTGATATGTATTAACATTCATTGAATAACCATTACCATCTCCTTGAACCTCTTCAAATGTCTTCCTCTTATTCCTTGTATATGCAACTATAGGACTTGAATAATTACTTGACTTCCCTTGCTAAATCATATCACATGAGTCATTATACTTCCAATTTACCAATGTATACTCCACTTGATCACTCTTCCCATTGGTCTCTCATCCATTTGGTATCTTATCTTGAGTCATGGATAGATTTGTTCCCAAACTTGCCAAGAAGGCTTGATTGAAGGACTCATTGACATACGTAGAATGATCATGTGGATGATTACATTAAAGATAACCATCATGCTCTTGGGAAAGGTTATTTTTATTTGGAATCAATGATATTGAGGTGGAAGGAGTATTGGGATTATAACCATTATAGGTTTTTTATTTAACTAGCTTCTGTTGACCTTGAGGAGGACCTTGAAAGGGTGGTCTATTACCTTGATAGTAATGGTAGGATTGGCTATGCTGATAATGTATTTGGAAATCCCTTACTAGATATTGTTTTATGATCCTCTTGAGACTTAATATCTCTTTCTCCATATCTCTCATTCTTTATACCTCATTAGACTTACTTGGTTGACTAGGGGAAGTAAGCTTATTTTTAAGTATAGGAATTGGATAAAAAATAGGTGTAGGGGTTTGAAAATTAGAGAATATATTCATGGGAGGTCTTGGGTAAATCTTCCAAACCTGAATCAAACAATTTTCTGCCCTTATGTCCATTTCATAAGCATTAAATAATGTGATCACTCCCATATATTATATCATCATAACAATATTACTATCAAAATATTTAATATAGTAAAGGAAAGCATGGTGAGATGTGATTCTTACCAAGATTAGGATCCTATCCCATGTCTTCTAAAATATTTTTTTGAAGCCTTGAATAACTTCTTAAGGTGCTCTTCTTATGTTGGTCAGCTACTTAGTCAATGACAAGTTATCACTCTTGCCTTCAAATCTTCTCCTCAAAGAATCTCCCAACTCATCCCATATGGTGATTTATTCAGGATCTAATGTACCATACCAATCAATATATTTCCATTTTGAAGAGATAACTAACAACATAATGGCTATGTTATCCTTAATGATGTGATGTATATTGCATTAGTTAGTAATTTTTTTAATATGCTCAATAGGGGTAATGGCAGTCTCATTGGTGTATGAAGGAAAACTTTTGAGGGTAGATATGGGAATGCCATCATAGTGGGAAAGTATTATAATACTATATCCACTGAAGGAATAAAAGGAAGGTTCCTTTCCATAGTAACTTTAGGATTTTGCAAGAATGGTCTAATAAAAAAATTTATTATAGGTTTTTGATCAAGGTAGGACTTATTTGGGTAAGGATGGGTATTATCAAATATATTTTATTTGTATGAATAGTGAATAATCTCTTGGAACTCAAAATTTATTCCTTTATTAAGAGATATTGTGTTTACCTTAGGCATAAAATAGTTCACTAGTCTAAAATGAATATTCAAATGTTGGAGTCATCGGATATTGTAGGAAGTGGATTGCTATAGCATCCTTTTTATCAAAGCCAACATATACTTTGAAAAACATCCTTGGACTTCATATCCCACAAGGCATGCCTATCTTGTATCCTACTTCATATCTTGTATCAATTTGTTTAATTCCATCCTATAAACCTTATTAATGGTTTTAGAGGATGATGATGGAAATGATTTGTTACCATGGGTATTCTTCATTATAAACACTAGGTAATTTATACATAAGATAAGTATATAGTAAAATTTTATTTGTGAAAAATATACATTAATCATGAGATCCAATGCCTCTAAGCATTCCTCATTAATTCCTTTTAGAACTAAAATATTAACAAACTTTATATCCATCTTAAGTTTTTTATATTCTTGAAGACTAAACATATATATTTCCACATAGTGCTTAAGGGGTTCATCCTCCTTTTGTGAAATTTAAAAAAATGTACATATTTTTAAAGTCTTTCCATACATAATAGTTATGTTATTCATATATAAATATATCCTTCAAATCTTCCCAATATATGATTGTATTCTTTCCCAACCCCATGAACCAAGGGAGGGTTTTGTCTTTGAGAATTAAAAGAATAGCTTTTGGGCATCTTGATTTTAGTCACAACTATGAAAAAAGACTTCAAACTCAAAGAGGAATGTATTAGGATCCTCAATTATCATTCCCTTAAATTTATGAAAAGATGATAGGGGAATCTTCTTCTTGTGTGTATTACTCACATGGGTGTTGATAGGAAATCCATATATTGTGGCCTCATTTTTAGGGGTTTATCCTTCCATGTATCCCATTACTATACAATTTTATCATGTACTAGTGACTTTTACAACCCATGATTTGAATTTATTGTCAATATTATTAACCTAAGGTGACTAATGGATGTCTTACTTAGGATTTGTTATGGGATACAAATTTTATTATGGATGAAGGTGATGGAGTGAAATATTCTGAGATTTATTTTATAAATTTGAAAAAGATGTCATCACACTCAATTGGGTCTAAAACTATACGTTCAAACTTTCTCTTAGGGATATAATGGCTCAATATTCTCTTTTATAAAAAAGTTTAGGTGAAGGGAAAGGGAAATAAATATAGTAATTTTATGTGTAAGATGGCCAAGGTGGTAATCCTACAGGGTTATATTTTCAAGGGTATGTATATCATCTTATCCTTTTTCCCTTAAATTTATATACTAACTCAACCAATAAAATTTTAGGTACTACCTCTTCTTCCTCTATTGATATAATTTTAGGTGACATGGGTGGGCTAGCTATAGGTATGATTATTCTACTTGTATTTACTTAAGGTGAAGTCTGAGCCTATGTTATTGTATCAAAAAATAATATCCTATTAAAAAATATACTTAAGTGATCCCTATTGAATTATATACACTCAATCAAACTTTATTTTTAATATTTCCACCCTATCATGCATAGGGTTAGTTATAAAATGGAAAAGTTATTTTAATTGATCTAGTTTGTATAAATTCAAATCTTAATTATAAAATGGTAAATCACTCTATAAATAATGGATATTATTCTAAAATAATGATAATTATTATAGAAATCAATAAATCTAACTAAAATTCTTAAAATACTAATATTTTCCACTTATCCATGGAAATGGAACCAAAATGATGAGCCAATCCATAAATTAAATTTTTTGTATTCAATCTCTTCTAAAACATGAAAAATTCACTTGAGGAGAAGTATTTGATTTATTAATACTTATACTTTCACTAATTGTCAACGCAGGGTGTGTATTTAATAAGATGTTGACATTGTATATGCAAGACTAGTTTGTTTCAAAGGTTGAGGTACTAAGGTTTCATATAAGGAAACACACTTGCATGAATCAAAGAAACACACTTGAATGGAAAGTAAATAATAAGAAAATAAATAGAAGGAAATAAAATCTAATGTTATTTTATAAGCTTCCTCATGAATTATTGAATTCTCAAGTTGGAATAAAAAAAAATTATGCATAAAGTAGAACAAAAATGATTTTTATGGTTTAATCAAATGAATATTGTAACAAAAAATTCAAAATTTAATATAAAGTAACAAACGTGATATTTGCCATAATCCATTCTAGTGGGCCATGGATTAGTTAAAGTTGTGTCACAATCCCTTACTCTTTTTACAACTGGTAATTTAAATCATTTTTTTATTGAATTAAAAAACTTTATCAATGTGAGTATTGCTAAAATGAAATTATAGTTAAAAAAAAAAACCAATCTTATCTTTGAAATTATCAATCTATATTATGTATCTTATATTTTATAACCTATGCCATATTGCCTATGCTTTAAATAGAGAAGAAAGGTTCTTATTTTGAACATATAGTTACAACAAAAATTATAAACTACATTGTAGTTATTAAAATAATCTAGGAGAAACAACTTGTACATGTATTGTGATAAATTTACAACTAACAACCAAAGAATAGAAAAAAATAGGATGTATGAAGAAAATAATCTATTTCATGGTTAAAATAGTTTTTGAGGTACAGTGCAATAGAGAATGAGTGGCAATGATTCATTTTGACATTGTTTTTTTCCTTTTCCTAGATTGTAAGATTTGTCTTGTTCTTTAGACTATGAAGTAAATGCACCTCACATCACCTACTAGTCTTCAAATTCATAATTGGGTCTTAAAAACAAGTGTTATGGCTAGGAAAACCACTATAGTTGTTGTTATGGGTTGGAATGATAGTCATAACTAGTGCTACAAGTTAGAACACTAGTCATAGATACATATATGATTTGGAACAACCATCATTTCCACTTATACAAGTGTTGTTATGGGTTTACATGCCTAATTTCTATGAGTTGAATTTTTTGATTAATATGATCTAGATAAACTAGTTGATATGATATGGTTACCTATTTGTTATGGGATAACCTATCAAGTTTATATGAGATGGCTACCCAAAATTCTACAAGCTGACATACATAGTTTCATAGCTTATCCTTAATATTTATATATATTGGAATAATAATAAATACAAACTAATAATGACATAAAATGATAAAATATTATTCATAAAAAATAATTTAATAATAAAAAACCAAATATATATACATGTTTATCTACTATTATATATAATAAATGAGGAACAAATAAAAACATTGATATATTATGGTTGACTGAAAAGGCCCAACATAAGGGATTTTGGAAGGTATTTTAGCAACATTTTTTTAGCTCATCCGTAGGTGAAACTAGATTTGGGAGTTGTTTATGTGGGTTTGATGCACACCAAATATTATTATGGGATACACCCTCTCATTTTAGGATTTATGAGAATTCACTCCAAGGCATGAGTTGCATGTATGATTTTTTTAAAAACCACATGTTGGAATCATGGTGACTGAAATGGTTTTTTACCTCAAATGGTCTATATATGATTTCATCCAATGTCTAAACTAAAGTTATTATATTTAACATACAATGTATGGATGGATCTAAACTAATGTGGTTATGATAAAAAAAAAAGACAAAAAATGGGAAGGGCAGGGAACAAAAGAAAGGATTTATAATTCAACTGAATATTAGACCCTTCCAAGCTAATTAATTATAATAAGTTTGTGCACCTATCACTAACTAATATCTTGTGTAAGCTTGATGCTAACACATAACACAACAAAAACAGTGAAAATTTTGAGTAATCAATTATAATATAATCTAGCAAAGATAATGTTAGTCCTAAATTTTTAAGCATAATCACTCTAATAAAAAGGTAAAAGTATGATCTATAGTCAAAAGATTGATAGGACTAACACACAGTTCAATCTAATCACTACAATACAAGATATTCATAATACTTCATATAGTATGTAAAATTAATGGAAACTCTTCAAATAAACACACAAATTTGGAAAATAAAGCACATTAAAACAAACAAACAAAATATTTATGAAAAATATTTTTGCTTTCATTAATTAGCATAATTATCCTCAATTTACAATGAATGTGACTCAAAAAATTATATATTTTAATGGGTAACACCTCATATTAAAATCTTATTATATATTTATAATGTCTAAAGTTAGACCACCTCTTAATTTTAACATGTTAAATTTGCATGGTTACAATATTTATAAATAACCAAGTATTAATTTAGATTCATAGTTTGTATGTACAAAGAGGCCAAGAAAAGACATAAATAATATGCCATAATTACACCCAAGAGGTCAATTTGACAAGTCTTGAGTGGTACTTCTAGTGACATATGATATTGATTTAGTTAAAACTTTATCTGAAATAGTTTTTCTAGTTGGATTGGAGATAGGGACTATTGATGTAGTGGGAGTTGTTGTAAATGAAGGAATGCTTGATAATGAAACACTTGTAGTTAACCCTACTTTAGCTATGATAGAAGTACCTAATGATGAATTCCCTAGGGATATATATGTTTTAATTTATGATGATTAAACCCTATTTGAGTGGATAAATAATTTTTTCTTTACATTTTCTTGATATTTTATTTTATCATATATGGTAGTACAGGATATAAAATCTACCTCTATGACCTCAAAATCAAGGATTGGAAGTTTGAATATTACCTAGATCATGATCATCAATTTATTATGTAGGCTCAATTAATTATTTAAGGATAAATTCAATTCATATGATTTGGATACTTTGTATCTATCAAAGCTAATTAGTTTAATAACCTAGTCTCTACCATCAAAAACTATGTTATCAACCTTTTATTTAAAATTACTAAGGACAATTTGGACCTAAATATCAAAGAATGCATTAGTTACCACTTTCCCCAATGGTTTATATATGTTATATATATGCATATCTCTAATTATCTATGTTTCTTTATATTCTTGGATAGTCAAATTCTCAACCAATTCCTACATTTGTTCATGCCATTCCATGAGATGAATCATCTTATTATTCACATAATTCTAGGCTAAAGTTATATTTGTAAGTTATAATAGGTTGAAATATAGATAATATTTTTTCCTTACTATATTAGAAATAAAATGTAGCTTGACATCCAAGTTTTCAAAGATTCATATAATAATACCACATTACCACATTGTGTCTAGGATTCTGCTCTTACTTTTCATATGGAGCACACAATATCATAGAGTGTCTTGGTTTAAATTTGCACATTTTCAAATGAATCTTATGGGACTTATATTCTAACCTATGACTCAAGTATCATATTTTTCTATTAAAAACCATGAAACATTTCAATACTCCCCTAGTGGAATTGACCATGGAAATTGAATCTTCTTTAATTTGATCATATTATCCAAGAATAATTTTCTTTTTCTTACTTAATGAGAAAATTTATTATTCTCTTATAAACATAATATATTTATCTCCACTTTTCATTTTTATTTTCCTAACCCTTTTAATTTTATTATAATCCTCATCAACTCTATAAATAGTATGGGCTCATCAGTAATGACCTATATCTATCTATATAATTTATCAACTTGCATCTATTGCATCCATGGAGCTATAACAAATATGTCATGAGAGGAGGTTTATCTAGAATATGAAATGATAATTGTTGTGTCAAATATACCCCACTTTAAAAAATTTGAGTAGGGGCCCATTTTATCCTAAAGGGAACTAACTATGGTGGGTAAATCAATTACTGAAGTTTAACATGAACTATTTCTTGAGCACTCTTATGCATGTGTTTTTGGTTAAAAAATAGTCATGTTAATGCTAATAATATTTATCATTACCTTGGTTATCCAAATTTTCATCATTATTCTACTTAGGTTAACCTATTAATGGTTTTTAAGAGTTTCCTAACTGTGTAGGCTGTCTGAGATGGCATCAAGATATTCCTATGTTTAGATCTTTAGTTCAAAAATTATCTTCAACACATAATTTATTCATAAATTTTATCCATAAAATATTTAATGAAGACTTAAACATATTTTGAGCATGGTAACTAATGTTAGGTTGTCATTGATGTTAAAGAAATCATGAGACATTGGTGCATTAATGATAAATAAGTTATGTTTGATAGCTTGGAGAATATATGGCACATTTTTAGGTCTTGAAAGACAAAGAAGAAGTTGTGAGGCATCCATAGATGTCTTGTTGAAGCTCTAGTACATCACTTGATCATTTAGAAAGAGAAACATGCATATTATGGCTTAAGAGAAGCTAGACCATCACTGCACATCATGTAGATATGAATGAACCAACAAGTTTTTGCATTTATTTAAGGTACTCAAAAAATTAATTGAGGTCAAAATATTTCATGTAGATGTTGTCTATAGTTCCAAAAAGGTACCCTAAAGATTCATACTCTTAAAGTGTTTTCTATCTTAGGTTATAAACCTTCAAATTTGCTCTTACAGACTATGATGGGCTAGATATCATCATGTTTAAATTCATTAAGGTTTGAGGCCACCAGTCAGTAGATCTAATAGTGAGTTTTCATCATCCAAATCTTGATCCAATGGTTCACATGAAGTCAAATTTTCAAAGTTTCCTAAGATTAAATTTGCTTGTAAAAAGTGTCTCTATATCAGTAATCTAACAAAAGATCAATGTTTCATGGGTGTTCATACAAATAGTGATCGATGGTGTGGGTCGAGTCAAAGATTCAAATGTGTAAAAGGCATGTACAGCTTCCAAGTAACACAATCATGGAAGTTATGATCTAAGATCAATGGTGAATATTGAAAAGATAAATACCAAACTAACTCAACGAGATCGATAGTTTGTATTTTTACATAGTTTTTAGGGAGCATGAGATGAGGTTAAGGTGATCAATTTTTAGTGTTTGAACAGAGACCATTGGAATTTGAAAATTCAAATTAATGAGGGAAAAATTAAGTATAGTTTTTGAGATATATATTTTGATCTAGGATGAATTTATTGATGCATTAAAAATCAAATTTTTAAATGACTTTAAGGTGCATCTAGAGAATCTAGATATAAGGTCTAAGTGTTTATGAAATATAAGTTATTGATCTCCAAAGTTTATTGTATGTTCATTTATGGTGATTATATGTACAAAATATTGTTCAAGTAATTTATGATTTAGTATAAGAGTGTTTTGGTGAGAGTAATCACTTGAAGATGTCTTAAGTTCTATATGGAGTGGAACCATATAGTTTAAAGTGATCCTATGTTCTAAATTTTCTTGATGGAGTGATAAAAGGATGAATAGGTCTCTATGAGACCTATAAGGGCTACTAAGGCTTAATTAAAAGGTTTAGATACTTAAGATTGACCCATAGATTTTATGGCTAACCTATGAGGATGGTATTGAAATTTGTGTTATCATGATAGATGTCTCAAAGGTTGAGACAAGCATTGTGGCCAACCTAGAAGTTGATATTCATGAAGACTCTATAAATGGTAGAGACCAAGGCAATAGTTTCTAGACTTTTATGTGCAATTGTTAATAAAATAGAAGATAAAGAAAAAAGAAAGAGATTAGAGGGAGTGTGATCAATGGATGGATTGAAGTATAGAGTATAATGAGGATGAGGAAAGAAGACTAGAGAGATCTAAAAGAGGTGTTTGGATTGATTTTTTTATGAGTAAGTTTGAGTGCATGTGATGAGTTGAAAGAGAGGTGTTAAACATTATTTCTCTAACTAGATTGATATTTAATTAGAATTATAGAGTTTTGGATTTCATAGGTGTTGTGTGGGTGATCAACATATAGAACAAGTGGGTGATCAACATCTAGAATTACTGAGGCATATGCCTAAAATCACTAAGATTCTTCATACTCTATATAAGGCATGCCTTTATATAAAGCATGTCAAAAGAAGATACAAATCTAAGGAGAATTCTACTATAATACCATTGGAATTTATCCAAATATACCTTTATGGACCTATGACAACTTAAGGAATTCAAGGTAATAACTAATTTATTTTATTAATTGATTAATTCACTAGATTGACTTGAATATTTTTTCTGAAAGAGAAATCAAAAGTTTTTGTAAAATTTAAAGCATTTAAAACTCTTTTTGAAAATGAAAAATGATCAAGAATCAAGTGTGTAAGATTATACAAAGGAGGTGAATTTTGGTCTTATGAGTTTGATGACTTTTGTAAGGAACAAGGAATTAAAAGATAATACTCTACTATTAGGATACCCCAATAAAATGGGGTGGTTGAGAGGGAAAATAGAACTATCCTAGAGATGAGTATAACCATGATTCAAGATTCCAAAATTTTAGATGGTTTTTAGGAAGAGACTACCAATAATTTTGTTTATATCTTAAATATATGCCAAGTTATATCAAATGTTGATAAGATTCCATATGAGCTATGGAAAAATAGGGTAGCTAATGTCGAAAACATTAGAGTGTTTGGGAGCAATTGTTTTATCAAGAGGAATGAAGAAATTATTGGAAAATTTGACCCAAGATCTAATGAAGGAATATTATTGGGTTATTCATCCATAAGTTCTTCTTTTATACGTTTTAATAAGAGACTCCACAAAGTTATTGAAATCTCTAATGTGAGAATTGAAGAGGTAGGTGACATCAATAAGCCCATATTTTATTTAATTGACACTACTAAGGATGTTATTTCAAATAATGAAAGCATACATGATAAATTAGATGATGAAGATGAAGAAGTAAGACATGATATTAAAGCCCTTTCTAGGAGAATATAAAAGGATCATCCAATTTCCCAAGTTATTGGAGATGTGAATGCTAGTTTGCATACTAGAAGGAGAAGGTTGATCAATTAGAATCAATAAGACAACTTTTTTATCCAATATTGAACACAAAATTTTACTAAAAGCTAGTAAAGATGATAATTAGACATTTTTCATAAAGGAGGAACTTAATCAAATAGTAAAAATGAAACATGTTATTTGGTTCCTAGGTCAAAAGACAAAAATGTGATAGGAACTAAATGGGTTTTAAAAAACAAGATGAATGAGAAAGGAGAGGTTATAATAAATAAGGCTAGACTAGTGTTTAAAGGATATGCTCAAGCTAAAGGAATAGCCTTTGATGAGATATTTTCTCTTGTAGCAAGAATGGAAGCAATTAGATTCTTTCTAAACTATAAAAGCTTCAAAGGTTTCAAATTTTACTAAATGGATGTGAAATATAAATTTTTGAATGGAAACTTAGATGAGGAATTTTATGTTAAGCCACCTGAAGGTTTTTTAATGACAAGTAATTAGGACTATGTTTACAAACTAAAGAAGGCTTTATATGGTCTTAAATAAGATCGTAGAGCTTGGTATGATAGATTAGACAACTATATATTGATCTAAGGTTTCAAAAGAGGGATAGTTGATAGTAATTTATATATAAATATAGATGTCACTCATCAATTACTAGTAGTAATCTATGTTGGTGACATACTATTTAGTTCTGATAATGACAGTATCAATAGAGAGTTTGCCAGATGCTATGAGGATTGAATTTGAAATGTCAATGCTAGGAGAACTTTCTAACTTATTAGGATGATAAATTAACCAAATTAATGAATTGATAATCATTTCATAGGAAAAATACATCAAATATATGCTAAGAAATTTTGACATGTAGGATTTTAAGCCAATGAGTACTCCAATGATCATTGGATGCAAGTTAAGTAAACAAGTCGACTCACCAAAAGTTGATCAAACTTTATATAGATCCATTATTAGAAGTCTCTTATAATATAATACTTCTAGGCCTGATATCATGCAAGCAATGGGCCTTGTAGAAAGGTTTCAAACTGATACCAAAGAATCTCACTTGAAATCAATCAAAAGGATATTAAAATATATCAAGAGCACAATAGATTATGGTTTATGGTGCCTCGAGAGTAAAGAATTCACACTGATATACATTGATGTAGACTGGAAAATATTTGTGGATGATAGGAAGAGTATCAATGGTGGTGTCTTCTTCATGGGTGAATGCTTGGTGTCTTGAATAAGAAAAAATCAAGCCTTTGTATCTCAATCAAATGCAGAAGTTGAGTTATAGTTGTTGCTTCTTATTGTACTTAGGTAATGTGGATGAAACAAACCTTATATGATTATAAGGTAAGACAAAATGGACCTTGTCCTATCTATTGTGATAATATTAATGTAATTAGTATCTCTAAATTTTTTGTTATGCACTGAAAACCCAAACACATTCTTATTAGATATAATTTATTAATAAAACAAGTAAGTAATCAAATTATTAAATTTGAATATATGTCTACAAAAGAATAACTTGTATACATTATGACTAAAAAATTAACAAAGGCCACATTTGAGTATCTAAAATAGAACTTGGGAGTCATCTCCTTGTCTATAAATCATTAAAAGGTCATTTGAGTAGGAGGAGAATGTGTTATCATATTGTTGTTATCATGAATAAGATCTTAGAGTTGTGTAAGTCATTGTTCCATGAGAGTGTTTTGTAAAAGGTTATAAACCATGATGGCTTGTAGAAGATAAAGGGAAATTGTTTTATTGATATGAAATCCATATTATTTGAAGTGTTGTTGGCATACCTAGTTCATTGATAAGATTTATTGAAGATGGTCTTTTTCAGATAGATCATGGAGTTAGGGGGAGCTAACTCAGATAGTTTGAGAGACTTGAAGAGATGTGCATAATGTTAGGTGGAGATTTCTATGTTTTGTGAGTATTTTTTCAGGTCTAAGGATTAGATAAGTCCATGTTTAGATTGTTTCATGTCAAAGGGGAAGTAATTGATTCATATGCCTAAAAGTATGTATGTATCCTAAGCTTCATAAATAGTATTTGAATGCATACATAATGTTGAGGAATGATTGTTGGCATATTCAAGAATATACCCTTTCTCATTAATGTCAAAGGGGTAAAAAGATCAAAATGAATAATTTCAAATGAGTAAGAAATCATTCTGAGGGTGTTTTGACATAAGTGACAAAGGGAGAGATTGTTGAGCATGGTCATTGATGTCAAAGAAAGCATGAGACACTAGTTTATTAATGGAAAATAAGTTATGTTTGATAGCTTAGAGAATATATGTCACATTTTTAGGTCTATAAGGACAAATAAGAAGTTGTGAAGCATCCATATATGTCTTGGTGAATCTTTGGTGTGTCACTTGATCATTTGGAAAGAAAAACATGCATCTTCTAGCTTAAGAGAAGCTAGACCATCACTGCACGTCATGAAGATATAAATGAACCAAAGAGTTTGTGTATTTATTTTAGTTACTCTAAAAGTCAATCAAGGTCAAAGGATTTCATGGCAATTTTTTCTATAGTACCAAGAAGGTACCTTGAAGATTTGGACTCTTGAAGTGTTTTATAGCTCAAGTTATAAAAATTAAAAGTTGCTCTTGTAGACTTTGATGGGCCATCAAGTTTAACTTCAATGAAGTCTGAGGGCACTAGTTAGTAGATCTAATGGTGAGCATTCATCATCCATATCTTGATCCAATGGTGCATGTGAAGTCAAATTGTCAAATATTATTGATATTAAATATGCTTATGATAGTTGTCTCTATCTCATTCATTTAACAAAGACCAATGGTTCATGTGTGTTCATATAGATAAACATATATAGTGTGGGTCAAGTCAAAGAGTTAAATGTGTAGAAGGCATATAGATATACCAATTGGCACAATCATGGGATTTCTAATCTAATATCAATAGTGATCATTACAAACATAAACACTAGGATACTTTGAGGAGATCAATAGTGAATATTTGTCCATAGTTTCTATGGAGAACAAGATGAGGTTAAGGTGCTTGATGTTTAGTGTCTAAACTATGACTATTGGAATTTGAATATTAAAATTAATGAGGGAAAACCTATATGTAGTTTTTGAGCTATATATTTTGATCCAAGACGAATTTCTTGATATAGTAAAAATAAAAGTTGTAAAGGAATATAAAATGCATCTAGGAAATCTAGTTATAAGATTTGAATATTTTCAAAGTAGAAGTTATTAAGCTTCAAATTTGATTGTATGTTTATTCATGGTGATTATATGTACAAAATATTGTTCAAGCAATTTGTGCTTTAGTAGAAGAGTGTTTTTGTGAGAGTAATAACTTAAAGATGTCATAAGGGTTATATGGAATGGGCCCATATATTTGAAAGTGATCCTATGCTCTATATTCATTTGATGGAGTGATAAATGGATGAATAGGTCTTTATGAGACCTATAATGACTACTAATGCCTAATTTAAAGGTTTAACTACTTAAGAGTGATCCATAGATGTTATGGCTAACCTGTGAGGATCATACTAAGATTTGTGTTGGCATGATAGATGTCTTAAGGGTTAATGCAAGCATTATGGCTAACCTATAATTTCATATTCATGAAGACTCTATAAATGGTAGAGAGCAAGGAAATAGCTTCTAGACTTGTATGTGCAGGTGTTGAGAGAATAAAATATAGAAACAAAAGAAAGAGATCAAAGGGAGTGTGCTTAGTGGATGGAATAAATTATGTAGTAGATTGAGGATGAGCAAAGAAGAATAGAGAGATCCAAAAGAGGCATTTGGATGCATTTCTTGTATGATCAAGTTTAAGTGTGTGTGATGAGTTGATAGAGAGGTGTTAAACATTATTTCTCTAATCAAATTGATCTGCAATTAGATTTTTAGAGCTATTGATTTCATAGGTGTTGTGTGGGTGCTCAACATCTTAAACAAACATGTGTTTGTTCATACTTAGGGGTGGGTGCTTCACTAAAAGGTCTCATGTATGCGATCATATTATAAGACAAGAAGTCCATGTGTTTTTAGGATTGAGAATGGGTTTTATTCCTCAAGAGGGTTTCCCATGTAGATATTATGTTGAGTGTGTGATCTTGCATCATCTTTCTTATTCATTGTTCTGAACATCTTATATGCTTTATGAATGTTTGTGGTCATTGACAATGATTTTTAAAGGATTAAAATTGAAGTTTGAAATATTTTCATCACTGATTCACCCCCTATCTTAGTGATTCTACCTTCAATAAGATCTTGGAGCTTCATATCCATTTTTTTACTTGGAGATATTTTACACTTTGATATTCACAGGAATTAGTGTCATGTTGTGATAGCTTACTAAATTGCAACTTTTCAAACACTTCGAAACTTTTATAACACTTATATATAAGTGAAGCATTGAGATGTTCCCAAGTGTCACAATCCCACTCACTAATAACTAACATAATATAAATGTCAAAGTATAGAAGTTTCAATCAAGCAAAGTAGTGGCATCCATCCACATGTTTGAGTCCCACAAATACACTATGATCAAAACATTCAAAAAATTTATAAGCCCTCTAGGCAAGTAGAATGTTTGGATGGTGAAACATGTAATCATCCCACTCATGTATAGTCTTCATAGTAAAAGGAAGAGTACAATATCCACAAGAAGGGTGAAGACCACTAGAATTTTTCAAGTGTCACCATCTCAAGGATCTAAGAAAGAAATAAACATTTAATGAAAAGGTAGTGGGGAGGCAAAAATTTACCACATGTCCCCAAAACTATATAAAGGTCTAAAAACCTAAAGGCAACATTTTTGAGAATAGTGGAAAGTCAACAAGTGTCAAATGAAAGGAGACAAATTACTTGGGGCCAATATAGAAAGGGTAAACTTGAAGCATAGATTAGAGATGGTGCATCATAAAATTAACATATGAAAAAATAAAAGAAAAAAGTAGTTAAAGCTGTTGGATCCACTAATCCACATAAATTAGATGACTACATTCAACTTAGTAATGTAAGCAAATTTGAATGGAAATATATGCAATTAACCAAGTCAATTACAATCATATTACCATCAAGTTGATAGTTTGTTGGCTAGATATTTTGTAAGCTAGAAAAGTATCTAGGTAGTTATGGGAATAAATCCCCTTCATTTAATAATGAATATCCCATATGTTTTATGTCTATCTACTTTTAACTATTCAAAAAAATTAGTTATTCACAAGATATGCACAAGTCATCATATTTTGGGGTATTAATTTAATCACAAAGTTCATGAACCATAAAAAATTGATTTTACATCAAGTAAGTAATTTTTTAAGATAATGTGTAAATAATTTTTGGGAAATAGAGAATGAAAAGACAAGAATATGTGAGAAAAAAGAAGTTGAACTTCACAATAAGTAGTTTTATAGAGCTTATTGAATATGCATAAGTAAATAAACATTCAAGAGATGATAATATATTCATAAAATGAGTAAGAAATATTGGAATTCATATTTAGATTTAAAGATAACACAAAGTTTACCATTTTAATCTTCACAAATGAACTAAATGATCTCTTTATATGAAAATTTCCAAATAAATCAACCTCCTTCTTGTTCACTTTGAACCAATTTCATACAAAAGAAAAAATTCAAAAATCTAAACACAAATTTTAGATTACTTAAACTCTCTCGCTTTAGTTACTAATGTTTTCCAAAAATTACCATCCCTTGGCATGTAGGCCTTTAGTATTACTTATACTCATTTAGATGTCAAAATCATTTCAGAGACAAATCCTTGAATTCCCATGTGATGCGCTAAAAATTAAAAACCATTGAGAGGAATCCTCCTAGAATTTATCCTATGTGTCATACAGTGGACAATGACATGTATCACTTTTCAGTTTCACTATTTGGATAGAAAACAATATCTTTGTATGCTATGCAAATCTTACTCAAGTAATTTCTTTTTTATAAAATAACTTCAAGTAATGGTATTAACCAAGTTACTTGAGTCTTACATCCTATAAAGTAACTTACTTTTAGAAGTAACTTTAGTAAATGACAATGCTTATAAATTAATTAATTAAAACAAAATTACTTCAAATACATTACTTGAGGAAAATATAAGAAAATGGAAGAAGAAATAAGAAGTTATCAAGAAGAGAAGAAATAACAATCACTCCAAGTCATGAACTTTAGATCTACACTTTTCTCTATATTTGATATGTTGAGACATCATGAAATATATTGCTACATCATATGATTTGGAAACTAATTTCCTTTCTATCTCATATCTCAGTACTTCCCTTTCCAACTTTCTATAATAAGCTTTCACTTTCTCAAATTTGGGTTCCATCCTCTTGACCTCTTGTTGACTTTTAATTAACTCCTTTATAGATTTTTTTGTAAAAGGATTTGAGGCTTTTTAAATTAATTAATTAAATTTAAGATGCAATTGTTTATGCATTCTTAAATTTTTATCAAACTAAACATTTGTAAGATAGAAGATGTAGTCCTCCAGATCCACTTTCACATTGTGAGCCTCCTCTTCTAAAGACTTTATTTCTTTGAGTATTGCCGCAATAATATGCATGTGAAAAGATATAAGATGTTCTTCATATTTATTCTTCTTTACTTACCCTTTTAGAATAATTTATTCTTCAATCAAAAATTTCTCACTCAAAGAATTTATTCTTTGAAGGCTTTCTTGTTGTAATTTAGAGATTCTATTCTCATTTTCTATTTCCTTCATCAATACCTATTTATGTGCCAATTTATTTTCAATGTTACCAAGAGTACTTGGGACTTCAACAAACCATTTATGAGAAATTTGTAACATCTTTTCTATCCATTCATTAATTAATTTATCCTTGTTCCTAGTTTCCTCTACCTCTATTATTGTTTATTGATAAAATACACCTCTTCAAATTAATGATTGTTATGGAATAGATCTTTCCACCTTAGAAATTATTTCACACAACTTAGAATTTTTTTATTTCAAATTAGATTTATTGGCTTTCTCTTCATCAGGATTCTATAAAATCATATTGATCAAGGTATAAATGTCCTATTTCAAGCCCTCTATAGTAACTTCTCCAAGGGATACCTTTGTGACTATTAAATCTTCTTGAGCGACTTCATCTTTATTTTTTCCCTATGTAAGAATTGATATCTCTACAAATTTCTAGCCTAAAGGTTCAATTATCATCTTAGAAGTCACTTTAGCACTTTTTGTCCTTTTACCCTTATGGTCGAGAATTCTTAGAAGCTATAAGTCTATCTCCTCCACGTTGATTTCTTCTTTATATTCAGGAGTAGTTTGCAAAGCCAACCATGAAGAAAAATTTGTGCCTGTGAAAGTGGATGAATGTAAAACCATTTCTTACTGATTATTTATAACCACTAATTCTTTATAAGGAACTTATTATGCATCTGGAGTATTTTGAACAACATTAGAAACTATTTGTTCATCTTTTTATTTTTCTTTCTCTGTCTCCTTACCTTTTTCTCTACCTCTATTATAGGTTCAGCTGCTACTTATTGCTAAGATACCTCATAGGATGAATTCATCTGTCTAATATTTACTTGATTTGGCTCTTTTTGAGTTTGAATGGAAGGAATGGTGGGGTGATCTTTAGAAGGAGGTGGAGGAGTAGTAGTAGGTGGAGTATATAAAGGTGGGAGAGGAAGAACATTAATCTCCTTCTTAGTAGGTTTCTCAGGAGACTTTAAAATTAGATATTATGGGGGTGGCATGAGTGTGGAAAGATTAAAATATTTCACTAATGGCTTAATATGTTCCTTTTCTATCATTGGTAATGAAAATGAAGATGTGGTGGATGCGGTAGGAATAGGAATGGTAGAAGTGGGAATGTTTGTGGAAGAGACCAGAGGGGATGCAAAAGTAACTGACTAGACTAGATATTTTTCCTTCACCATGGAGTACGTGTCATCATAATTCTTTTTCAATTTTAACTTCTTCTTTGAATCTTGGTTACTTTTTCATTGTACTACTTGCCTCTTATAACTAGCTTGGCCCATTTTAGTCATTTTTGGTTCTTTCATATAGAAACCCTTATTAACAAGCCATGCTAAATTCATAGTGAGAACTACTAAATTTCTCTTAGTAATTATCTTAACTTGATTCTTCTTGAAGTCAATCTCTAAAATTGGATCATTATCCTCCCATGGCATGGTAAGAATCATGAATCACTTATACATCATCATGCATATCTTTAGGAATGGTAGCTAAATCAAATTAAAGAATTTATTCAATAGTAATTCTAATATTATATCTTCTTCTTAATTCAAATTTATCTCTACAATCAATCAAAAAGCCTTCAAGTGCAAGAATGTGCATATATTCAAGAGAAACTATGTTTTGAGCTATACCTCAACAATAAAAAATTTCTCTAGCTTCAACATGTGATTGATTATAGTTATGATACATTTATATTTGCATATTCTTAGCCTTATAGATACTAACACAATGATAATGGAAAATAATAATAGGAAAATTAACATAGGAATGGTGAAATTTTGACTATAAATCACGTAACTCATCTAGTTTCCTACATAGCTCCATAATAATCCATTTGTCAGTAGGATACATTGTAAATTTGATCAGTATTCTTGTGAAACCACAAAATTTAAGATACATGAAATTAAAGAATTGGATGAAAATGCATCCAAAATGGGAAACTACTTCCCAAGTTACATCTGATACCCTTTTAGCCCTTAAGGCAACATTCAATTTATAGATGATTTCATAAAACAATCCATCATTAAAGCTCTTATAGTGCTTGAAACAAACAAATTTATCTGATGTTATTACTCATAAATAGGCTTTGTTGCCAACATCCCTTTTTTAGTTAGCCTAGAAAATGTTCCATTTGATGTTTTTGTATATACTAGATATGGAGCCATCTTGAAACCAAAAGTTTGTAATACATTACTTAGTTGGTGATCAATGTTATCACTTATCAATCTTGACCATTCAATCACTGTAGAACTCCTATTAACATCAATAGCCCTAATGTATCCATATATCTAGGTTAAAAAAACCTAGCATTCTTCTCTCCATTTATTTTACATAACAAATAAGTGATATCATCCACTTCTTGAACCAAATCAGATCTTACTATTTGCTTTGGAAATATTGAGGGTTATTTTGCTTTCCTTAGATAATTAATATTCATTATTTTGATGCAATCTGATGTCTTATTCTCCCATTGGATTTTATTTTTCTCCATTGTTACATCAAGTAATTTAGACCTTGATAGTATCTATAAATAGTAATCAAAATATTAAACATCTAACCTTATCACTACATTTTTGATAGTATCTTTTATTGTCCTAGTAAGAGAGTCATAGTACTTAGCACACTCTAGGACAAATTTAAGAAGTTGAGTAAAACTTGTGAATGTTATAACTTATAGGATCTCACTATTGGTCATTTTTTACGTGAGTGGTGTCTTTATTATAACTTTTGATCTTTCTAACAACTCAATTATGAAAACATGTCCCATATTAGTATCACTTATCTTAGACAACTTGGAAGTAATACAAGACTCAATGGGATATCCTTTATACTCATACTTCATCTTTCCTACTTTTCAATTCTCAATTCTCTTTGACTTAGTCTCCCCTCTTCTACTTGATCCTAGTACTTCTTCAAGTCCTAAATCAAGATACTCAAGTTACTTCTTCTTCTGATCCTAACATTTGTTGTGATTGATACCTAAAAGACTTTATGAATACTCTTGAGAAATAAGTAATTGTTCCTACTAATTTGGGAATGTTTAAACAACTAATTTATGTTATTGTCCTAAGTAATAGTCTTAAACAAACTTTAGGTTATAAGTAAATCTCCATAGTAGAAAGATTTGAAAAATTTAGGTAACTTATTTAAAGTAACATGGTGTTAAAACCCTAGGAAGTTTTGGAAATCCACAAGTCTTCAGTCTCAAGCTCAAGTGAGTTACAACCATTCATAACTATGGGTTTCTTTGGAAAAGCTATTCAAGTTTGAGTGGTTAAATTATTTAGGTTCTACAACCTAATTAAGTAAAATTAGTGAGTAATTGAAACCCTAAGTAAGTAGGTAGTTAAAAATCCAAGTAAACAAAGTCTTTTGTGAGCTTCAAATTTCTTAAGAAAAGTTACTGGAGTTTGAAACTTTGGGAAGCAAGAAGTTATGAAAATCCTAAGAAATATGTTCTAGGTCAAATTATATGGCATATTATAGGAAAAAATCATTTTTTTAATATATTTTTTAGGGATCTTCACATGAAAAATGTTTTTAAGTATTTTACAAGGTTTTACAACATCTATACATGCAAAGAAAAACAAATTATTGTAAGAAAAATAAGAAAATGACAAAGAAACCTTAGAGGAAACAAATGGAAACTCACCAAAGGAAAACCAAGATAAAAACCTAAAATGGAAACATGCAACCAAAATAGAAACAATTTACATACCTTGAATGCAAATGGGTCAAGCATAAATTGCTCAAAAAATGCTCTAAAGGCTTAAATAGTGTCACTTTAGGTTCACAAGGTAGAAAATAGGTCAAATAACTTGAAATCCAGGTGGGTAATGAGGTGTATTTTTCAATATTTATATTATACCATGGATTTATGATAACTGAGTGACATATAGGAATAAATCCACGTAAGCATTTTGAAGTTTATTAGGTTTCATGAACTACTTTACTTGAGTTGGTCTTTGAAGTCAAGTACCTTTGAAAGACTAGTTTGGTCTATGCTTGTGAAGGATTCAAAATTGAGAACTCTAACTTCTTTTACTTATGACTTTGGACAAGTGAAGTAACTTCAAAACCCCAGTTTCTTTTGAATAATGCTTTGCTTTGTGGGGTTATGAAATTACTTTGCTTTAACATTTACTAGAAGTAAAATCATTACTCAATTTTGGTTTGATTTAGACTATGTAATTTAGGTTTATTAATAAAACTTACTTCAAATGTCATAAGTAAATCAACTTTGAGAACTTGAATTGGCCTAGCAATGAGTCCCAACACTTAGCTTTTTTTATAATCTCTTAGAAAGATGGATAAAATGGGTTTTATGAGAATGACCCATGCAGACAATTCTAACCTTCTAGAGAAATTTGAAATAATTGAGAATGAAATCAATCATAATGAAAACAACTAAATATTAAGTCTTATTTAGGGGACTAAGTTTTAACAAAAACAAGTAACTTAAAAAAGATAAAAGACAAAAATTTTAATAGGGGTATCCCAAAATTCTATGTGTAAAATTTTAGGTGATGCCAGTTGGCTTCGATTGGTGACATCTTTGTTTCTATAAAAAAGAAGCTAGGATGAAGATATCTTTTTCATCAACTTTATTTATTATGAAAGGCCCTTTCCAGAGGGAATCAAATTTACCATGCATCCCTTTTGGTTCATGTCACTTATCCCATAGTAGGACCAGGTCACCGACTTCAAAATTTATTTCTTTTGCCTTTTTATCAAAAATCCTTTTTACTTTCATTTTATGATCAACCAATTGGTCAACAACTTGAGTATGCACTTCTTGTAGTTTAGTTAAAAACATAATCCTCTTATCTAGAGAATCTTGATAAGTTGCATATTTAATGGCCGTGGATAGTTGTAGATTAGGAAACTCTATTATGATGGATATTTTAGCATTTGTTCCATATAAAAAATAAAATGATGACATATCAATGTCTTTATTTGGAGTTATTTTGTTAGCCTATATTGGATCAAATAACTTATTATGCTAGGTACATTGATTATCATCCACTAGTTTATGAATGATTTTCATCAAGTTATTTTTACTTGACTCAGCTTAGACATTCCCTTGAGGATAGTAATTTTAAGTGTGAACTAATTCTATTTCATGTAATTAATAGAAATGAGTTAGTTCATCTAAACAAAAATTAGCTATATTATGTGTTACTATCTTATGAGGAACATCTAATCTTAATACAATGTTTTCCTTGATAAAACCACATATAAATTTAGAAGTGGCATGCTTGAAAGGAATGGATTATACCCACTTGATGAAGTAATAAATATCTATTAAAAAACAACAATGACCAACACTTGAGGAGGGATTAAACATACCAATAAAATCTATTCCCCACTGACAAAATGGTTCATTAATAATGACTAGTTTTAGAGGTAATGCTGACAACTTTGGATGTCCCAAAAAATGTTGACATGATTGACATTTAGAAACATAATCTAAAGTATCATAGAGAAGATTGGGACAATAATACCTTTCTTAGAGAATCATATGTGCTATAACTCATGCTGAGAAGTGACCTCCATAGGTTTTGTCATGAAACTATTCTAGTAGTCTTTATTATTGTTCTTTGTCCACATAATGGAGGAAGGCACCATCAATTCCTCTTTTATAAAAACCATTATCCCAAAGGAAATAATCCTTTAACTTTAGCTTGATATTCCCTCTTTCCTTATGTGTAAGATGATCTAGACATTCTCCATAAGTTATGAAGAAAGCAATCTTACTGTACCATTCATTAATAATATCAATAAAAAGAACCACAGGGAAATATTCAATTGATTCATCTTGAAGTAAAGATACCATCATATCTATATTATCTAGTTTACTTTCTATCATTAATTGGCACAAACCTCTTCCTCTTACTAGATTTGTTGGTTTGATATCAAGACCAAACCCTTAAACTTTGGCTACCCAAGTGCCTCTCAATAATCCCAACTCTATTGTGTTAGAATAGATTTCACTATAGTATCAGATATATATATATATATATATATATATATATATATATATATATATATATATATATATATATATATATACTTTATTATTTGAATAAAAAAATGTAGTACCTAAAGTCTTTACATGCTTTGACTATATCAAATACTTGTTTCTCCATTTGTCATCTCATAAATTTTCAATGACTAGATAATGAAATCTATAGGATATTTAATACCTTCATCATTATTTTATAGAAATATGGCTAACATGGTATGCTCATAAGAATAATAATAATGAATGAATTTATTACTAAAATTTGGGGAAACTAGCATTAGAACTTGAGCTATAGCTAATTTAATCCTTCCAAATGCCAACATACCTTCAACATTCCACTTGAAGTCTTGCTTCTTTTTCATCATGTCAGAAATATGGTGAGTCAACTCAACAAAGTTAAGAATGAATATTTTGAGGAAGTTGACCTTACCAAATAATGAATGTAATCCTTTATTGCATGTAGTTATAGGTAAAATTTGAATAGATTTCACCCTTTCTAGATCAATATTTGTTCCCTCCATTGAGAGTATGTGACCAATAAGCTTCCCTTCAGTCAAAATAAAGTTTAATTTCTTGGGATTCAAAGAAATCCCATGTTTCCTACACTGAATGAGTACTTCTAAATCATCTAAGTGATTACCTCTCCTTTTGGAGAAGACTGTCAACTCATCAAGGTATACAATAATACTCTTATTCTTTAGATATGCAAATTCTAGGTCCATTACTCATTGAAAAGTCACTTCACCATTAACCAACTTAAAGGGCATCTTCTGATAGACAAATGTCCCCCATGGTGTTGTCAAAGTCATCTTGTATTGATCTTTAGTTAATTTTATCTAATTATATCCTAAAAATCCATCTAATATGGATAATATCTCTAAGTCCGCAACTAATTTTAAGGTACGATCCATGATTGGTAATGAATAATTATATTTCAAAGAAGCCTAATTCAAATTATGGAAATCAAAACATAGACATATTTCTCCATTTTTTTTCTTACTAGGAAAATATTAGCTAGCCATTTTGAATGGTAAATGGGATAAATGATTTTAGCATCTAGTAGCTTCTAAATTTAAAGATAAATAGTACCTAAGATTGTGGGATTATGATGGTGAAGCTTTTACCTAAAAGGATATACTTCTGGTTGAAGTGGAATGTAGTGTTGTACTTATTTTCACTGAAAGGTCTTCAATTCTTTCTAGGAATATTCAAACACATCCATGTGTTTCCTGAGAAGCTTGATGAATGCTTATTTTTATTCTTGGGAATTACATTCTCCAATGTTGACCATCTTGAGCTCTTCTTCAGTCCCCAAGTTAACATGTTGCACTTCTAGAAAAGAACTTTCACCATACTATTTCTTTTTCTTTAGAAATTGATCATGCTTTTCAAAAAATTCCTCTAAATAAACTAACCCTTTAGGTATTTTATTTCCCTTCAATTAAATTAATTCTTTACTATCATCATGTTTAGGATCAAAATTACCTTTTTTTGTCTGGTGTGGAAGTGAACTACTTCCTTTAAAATATAATTATTCAAAATTATATTGCTACTCCAAGAAAGAAACTATCTATTTATCATCATTAAATGCTTGCCACTGATTGACATTGTCTAGAAATTTTGGATGGAAAATCATCCCTACTTTATACTTAGCATCTCAAAAAAGTGTGGGTGGTTAATTTCACCTGAGTAGAGCTACAATAACTACAAGATAATCAACTATAGATTTTTGATCATGAAGAATGTAATTGATTGAGAAGGCTACAAAATCAAGTGTTATACGCATAAATTGGTCATGATAGTGCCTCAACTTATCTTTATTTACCTAGTATTGTCCCCAAATTTGTCTCACTATTAACTCAACATCTTCTTATACTTTAAGAAGTCTCACTCCTTTTTCCTTTTCTTATTCTAGTCCTAACAATATTGCTTCATGCTCTACTATGTTATTTGTGTTTTCAAACATAATATTGTAATATTAAGGATATACCTTACCATCTAGTGATATTAGTACAACTCCAATACCTAAACCAAAAAAACAACTACCATTAAATTCTAGCATTCATATTTTTCTTCTTCCTCCTATATCTATAGTTCTTGTATTTCCTTTCCTAATTCAAGGTAATAAACTCCATGATCTAATTTTTCAAAAAGAATCTATGATCTTGGATCTTCAAACATGGAAACTATATATTTAGATTTCTTGTCAAGCTCAAGTTTTTGATTTACTCCTTTGATTAGAATGTGAGCACATGACCAATCCATCTTGACTTCTCCACCTAGATATTTACATAAGTTTCTAATTAAAAACATTCCATAAGAAACAAGAATATCTACAATCAAAATTATCATTTTAAGTCTTTTATCTGTAAAGACTGCCAAAACAACTTTAGCATCTTTGATTTTTCCAATCAAGGGAACTTGTCTTTCCATTGAGTAACATCACCCTATTGAATTAGTCAAAGTAAGGCCAAGGGCATCAGCTACTTTAGTTAGCATAATATTATCAGAGGCTCTATAATCTAGGATATAGTTACTCGACTTGAACCCATTGATCAAGAGACACATATAATAGATCTATTCTTTTAGATGTGGAAGAAGATGTGGGAGAAGTATTTGCAACATTGTTTTGGGAAAGAACCTATTTGGGAGTAGGCAAGATACCTTTGGAAGTATTGGTTGTATTATTTGATCCTTTACTTTATACATAATTAACTAGTGTATTCAACTAATTTGGATAAGACCTCAATTATTCAGCTTCTAACATTTGAATCTTAGTTTTCTTGATATGGTCAATAATGTTAAAAAAGGGATAGAATTAGACAAAGTAGGATTATCTTTAGGTGTGTGAGTGACTAGTTTATGAGACTAAGAAGAAGAGGATGTTACATTTTTATCTTTTGGAGTAAGATAAGTGGGTAAAGGACTACCTCTTTTTAGAATTATAACATCTAACTTGGATTCTTCCTTATCTTTCCCTTATTCTTTGGAAGTTTTTTTGCCACTTTGCTAAGTCTATGACCTTGTAAACACGATAAAAGAGTGACAATGATATTATTCAAACACTTCTTCATAATCACTTTCAAATTTATATTCAAGGTTGCCTATACTAGAGTTACCAGAAGGATCTAAAAATTCATCTTCATCAACAAAACTTTGATCAAGGTCATCAACCATATAATCTTCTTCATTTATTTCAACATGGTTATTTGGAGCATATTTAATTTCCAATATTTGTGGAGGTCCAACAATATGATTATAGTTTTGATTATTAAAATTATGTGTAGGTGTATTCCTAATTGTAACAACATGAGTAACTTGAGTAATTTGCCTTTTAACTTGTATCAAGTCATTATCAAGTTTCTACAATAGGGGATCGGTTGTGGTTTAAAATGTAGTCAAAGCAAAACTATCCACCTTGGAAGTTATCTTCTTGATTTTTTGAACCATGATAATATCATCTTAAACCTCTATATCAATGTTTTAATCTATTTCTAAATCAATATGTTCTCTAAATAGTTGGTAACTAACCTCTGGTAATTGAGCATCAATGAAAAATAACTTCTAGTAATCACTAGTGGGTTGAGAATCTTGAGGTATTTTGTAGAGAAATTTATTAAACTTAGCAATGAAATCCCACATGTGTTCATGTGCCTCTTTTTTAAGTTGAGTCAATTGGGTGAGTAGTATGTGTGAATCTCCTATATCTTTCAATATCTTTTCAAAGTGATCATGCATAGCGGCCCAATTGATTATGGTACCAGGTGCCAAATGGTAAAACCATTTAGCATATAAGTCATGTAAGGTTTTAATAAATAGTCTCATTGAGATGTCTTCATGATTAATGTTAGTCCCTCCATAGGATATAAATAAGGTAGATATATGTTCAACTAGATTCTATTTTCCATCACCTATAAACTTAGGAAAGTTCCTTCTTGACCCATTAGGCAAGTAATGGAGAAGAGGCATTAAATTTAATGGGACAATCACTACCACCCAATGAACATGGAGTTGTTGCACTATTTTTCTAGGAATAAGAAACTAAGGATTAGAAAGTTTAATAATTCCTAAATAATTATGTTATAGATGATTCATAGGAGTTCAAACTTGTCTAAAAATTGAAAGAATCACTATTCTAGTTTTATTTTGAGGAAAAAATCTGAAATCAAACAATTCTTACAACTAAACAAAGTCATCAGTTTGGCCTTGAGATCTTCTTTCTCTAGTGAAAGTATAATTTTCTAAATTAAAATGCCTATGATATTCATAATATTTGTTTAGATTACTTCAATTTTATAAGCAAATACTCAGGAAGTAATTGTTTGACATGCATTAGCTTAAAATAAACAAATTTTTAACTTGACATGCATGATGTAAGGAAATCAAAGTTATTACTTATGATAGGTAAAGCAAATCAAGATAGACAAAGTGATTAATTAACATGCATGTGTTTCAAATCATAAGTGCACCTTAAATTTTGCATTCAACTTCTTACATGATAGTTTGAAAAACATGAAATTTTGGAAAACTTAAAATTAACTATGTCTATCTTACCCTAGAATGGATAATCTAATTTTAGTTTTGGTTAAGATTGTGTTCCCCAATAGAGTCACCAAAAACTATTGGTTATATATTTTGTACGGTAAAAAATTACCTAGGCAGTCCTAGGATTAAATCCCCTTTATTTAATAGTGAAGTTCCTATACACTTTATGTCTATCTACTTCTAACTATTCACAGCTTTCAGTTATTCACAGGAATACAAAAATCATCATATTTTGAGGTATTAATTTAATCACAAATTTCATGAACCATAATAGAGTGATTTTGTAGCAACTAAGCGACTATTTCAGAGAATGTATAAAAAAGTTTTGAGAAATAGAGAATGAAAAGACTAGAATATGTGAGAAGAAAGAAGTTAAACTTCATAATAAGTAGTTTACAAATCTTATTAAATCTATAAAAGTAAATAAACATTCAAAAGATGATAATCCTTTCAACAAATAATTAATAAAGATTGGAGTTCATATTCAGATTTAAAGATAACACAAATTTTATCATTTTAATCTTCAAAAATGTACCAAATGATCTCCTTAGATATAAAGTTCCATATAAATCAACTTCCTTTTTATTCACTTTGAACCAATTTCATACAAAAAAATCAAAAATATAAACACAAAGTTTTAGATTGATTAAAGTCTCTTGCTTTAGTTATAAATGCTTTCCAAAAATTGCCATCCATTGGCATACATGACTTCACTATTACTTATACTCATTCAAATGTCAAAATTAATTAGGAAACAACTCCTTAAATTCCCATGTGCTGCACTAAAATCTAAAAACTATTGAGAGGTGTCCTCCTATAATTTCTCCTATGTGGAATGCAATGGCCAATGACATGTAGCACTTATTGTTTTCACTATTTTGATAAAAAAATCTCTTTGCATGCTACACAAAGCTTGTTCAAATAACTTTTTTTTAAATAAAATAACTTCAAGTAATGGCATTAACTAAGTAACTTGAGTTTTACATCCTACAAAGTAAGTTACTTTTACAAGTAACTTCACTAAATGAAATTTCTTATAAAGTATTTACATAAAAAAAAATTACTTCAAATACATTACTTGAGGAAAATAAAATAAAATGGAAGAAGAAAGAAAAAGTTATCAGGAAGAGAAGAAATAACAGTTACTCTAAGTCAAGAACTTTAGATCTAAACTTTTCCTTGTATTTTATATGTTGTGACATTATGTACTAGATTGATATGTCATCTAATTTAGAAACTAATTTCCTTTTATCTCGTATCTCAGTAGTTCCCTTTCCATCTTTTTACAATAAGCTTTCACTTTCTCACATCTGGGTTCTAACCTCTTCATCTTTTGTTGATTTTTGAATAACTCCTTTATAGATTTTATTGTAAAAGGAGTTGAGGCTTTTTCAATTAATTATTTAAACTAAAGATGAAACTATTTAGGCATTCTTGTAGTTTTCTTAGAACAAACAATTGTAAGATAGAAGATGCAATCCTCTAGATCCACTTTCACATTATGGTCCTCCTCTTCTAAAGTCTTCATTTATTCAAGCATTGCCACAAGAATATGAATGCAAAAAGATATAAGATGTTCCTCTTGTTTTTCCTTCTTTAATGAACCTTCTAGAATAATCTATTCTTTAATCAAAATTTTCTCTCTTAAAGAATTTATTCTCTAAAGGTTTTCTTGTTACAATTCAGATATTCCATTCCCATTTTCTATTTCCTTCATCACTGCCTTTATCTATGACAATTTATTTTTAATTTTAGTAAGAGTACATAAGACTTTAGGAAACCATTTATGAGTATTTTTCAATATATTTTCTATCCATTCATCAATTGATTTAACCTTGTCCCTAGTTTTCTCTACCTATATTATTGTTTGTTGATCAAATGCACCTCCTAAAAGTAATGATTGTTATGGTGTAGATATTTCCACCTTGGTAATTATTTCACATAGCTTAATAATTTTTTCCTTCAAATTATCTTTATCATTTTTCTCTTCATCAAGCTTCTAGAAAAGTGTATCCATCAGGGTCTACGTGTCCCATTTCAAGACCTCTAGAGTAACATCTCCAAGGGGTACCTTTGTGACTATTAAGCCTTCTTGAGTTAATTCATCTTTATTCATGCCATATGGAGGAATTGATATCTCTATAAATTTTTGGCCTAAAGGTTCAATTATCATGTTATAAGTCATTTTGGCACTTTTGAGATTTTTACCCTTACATTTAGGACTTCTCAGAAGTTATAAGTTTATCTCCTCTAAGTTAATTTCTTTTTTAGACTCAAGAGTATTTTACAAAGCCAACCATGAAGAAAAAGTCATGCCTATATAAGTGGATGAATGTAAAACCATTTGTTGCTAATTATTTCAAACCACTAATTCTTGAGAAGGAACTTCTTATGCATCTAGAGTATTTTGAACAACATTAGAAACTATTTATTCATCTTTTTATTTTTCTTTCTCTTTTTCATTCTATGCCTTTATCTCAGGATTAGCTACTACTTATTGCTAAGATACCTCTTAGGATGAATTCACCTCTCCAATAGTTACTATATCTCTTTTTGAGTTTGAATGGAAGGAATGGTGGGGTGATCTTCAAAAGGAAGTGGAGGAGGAGTATTAGGTGGAGTAGATGATAGTGGAGGAAGAGGAACATTAATCTCCTTCTGAGTAGTTTTCTTAGAAGACATGAAAATTTAAGAGTTTGGGGGTGGCATGAGTGTGTAAGGATTAACTTATTTCACTAATGGCTGAATATGTTCCTTTTCCTTCACTGGTAATGAAAATGAAGATGTGGTGGATGTGGTAGGAATGGGAATGGTAGAGGAAAAAAATGGTAGAAGTGGGAATGTTTGTGAAAGAGACCAGAGGGGATAAAGGAGTAACTAATAGGACTAAAACTTATGGATTACTTGTCATCAGCATTATTTTTCAATTTTAACTTCTTTTTTGGCTCTTGGTTGCTTTCTCCCTATACTACTTTCTTCTTGTGACTAGCTTGGCCCATTTTAGTCATTATTGGTACTTTCATTTAGAAGCCCTTATTGAGAATCCATGTTGAATTAATAGTGAGAAATACTAAATTTCTCTTATTATTTGTCTTAAATTGATTCTTATTAAATTCAATCTTCAAAAATGGAGCATTATCTCTTCCCATGGTGTGATAAGAATCATGAATCACTTATCTACCATCTTGCATATCTTCAAGAATGGTAGCTAAATAAAATAAATGAATTTATTCAATAGTCAATCTAATTTTGTCTCTTATTATCACTTTTAAATCCACAACCACAATCCAAAAGTCTTCAATTTTAGGAATGTACATATATTCAAAAGAAACTATGTTTTGAGCTATGCCTTTGCAATCAAAATTTTCCCTAGCTTAAATATGTGATTGATTTTATTTGTGATACATTTTTTAAAAAAAATTATTGGCCTTATAGATACTTGCATAATGATAATGGCCAATAAAAATATAAAAAATAATAGAGGAATGGTGAACTTTTGATTATAAATCATACAACTCAACTAGCTACCTGCATAACTCCATAAGAATCCATTTGTAAGTAAGATACCTTGGTAATTTTATCAATGTTCCTATGAAACCACCAAATTTGAGATACATGAAATTCAATAATTAGATGAAAATGCATCCAAAATGGGAAACTACTTCACAAGCTACATCTGATACCCTTTTAACCTTTAAGGCAACATTCAATTTATAGATGATTTCATACAATAAGCCATCATTAAACCTATTGTAGTGCTTGAATTATTTAAATAAACTTAACTAAGGGTAGTACTCATAAATAAGCTTTGTTTCCAACATCTCTTTTGTATTTATCCTAATTTGATGTTGGTAAATATACTAGATATGAAGTCATCTTGAAATCAAAAGTCTATAATATATTACTCAGCTAGTGACCAATGTTATCAATTATCAATCTTGACCATTTAATCATTGTAGAACTCCTATTAACATCAATAGCCCTTATGTATGCATACATCTAGGTTGAAAATAACATTGCATTATTATCTCCATTTATTATGCATAACAATTAAGTGATATCATCCACTTTCTTAATCAAATCAGATCTTACTATTTACTTTGGAAATCTTGAGGGTTGCTTTACTTTCCTTAGATAATTAGTATTCATTAGTTTGATGCAATATGATATCTTATTCTCCTATTATCTTTTATCTTTATCCATTTTTACATCAAAAACTTTAGACCTTGTTAGGATTTTTAAATAACAATCAAAATATTAAAAATTTAACCTTATCACTATAGTGTGAGCAATATCCTTTACTATCCTAGTAAGCGAGCCATAGTAATTAAAACACTCTAGGATAAATTCTAAAAGTTGTGCAGAACTTAGGAATGTTGTGGCTTGTAGGATCCCACTATTGGCCATTACTTGTATGAGTGGTGTCTTGATTATGGATTTTGACCTTTTTAACAGCTTAGTTATGGAAATGTGTCCCATATCAGCATCACTTATCTCAGACAACTTGAAAGTAATACAGGTCTCAATGGGTTATCATTTATACTCATACTTCATCTTTGCTTCCTTTAGATTCTAAATTCTCCTTGCCTCAGTCTTCCCTCCTCTACTCGGTCCTAGTACTTCTTCAATTCCTAACTCAAAAACTTTTTCAATCAGAGTTATTGCATCTACTCTAGTTTCTTCTTCTTTTGATCCTGACATTTGTTGTGATTTATATCTAAAAAACTTGGTGAATTCTCTTGAGAACTCAATAATTACTCCTACTGATTTGGAAATTTTTAAAAAATTGAGTTACATTATTGTGATGAATAACAATATTAAAAAAGATTAAGGTTATAAAGAACTCTTAGTAGTAGAATGCTTTGAAAACTCTGGGTAACTCATTTAAAGTATTAGGGTGTCAAAACCTTGGGAAGGTATATAAATCTACAAGTCTTCAGTCTCAGAAACCTCAAGTGAGTAATAAGCAATCATAAATGTAGGTTTCTTTAGACAAGTTATTTAGGTTTGAGTGGTCAAGTTAGTTTGTTTCTAAAAATTTATGAATTATAACTAGTGAGTAATCAAAACCTTGGGAAAGTAGGTAGTTGTTAAAAATTTGAGTAAGCAATGTCTTTTGTGAGATTCAGGTTTCTTAGGATAAGTTACTGGGGTTCATAACTATGGGAAGCAAAAAGTTGTGAGAAACCTGAGCAATACATTCTAGGTCAAATTATATGGCATATTATAGGAAAAATTCATGTTTTCAAGATCTTGTTTAGGGATATTTACATGAAAATGTCTCTATGTATTTTACAAGGCTTTACAACATCTATGCATGCAAATAAAGACAAACAATTGTAGGAAAAACAAGAAAATGACAAAGAAACCTTTTAGGTGGAAAATGGAAACTTACTAGTGGCAAAATGAGACAAAAACCCAAAATAGAAACATGAAACTAAAAGGGAAATAATTTACATACCCTGAATACAAATGGGTTGAGCATAAATTGCTCAAAAAATGCTCTAGAGGCTCAAATGATGTCACTTAGGGTTCATAGGGCCATTAGCTAGGTCAAACAAATTGAAATATAGGTGGGTAATGAGATGTATTTTTCAATATTTATATTATCCCATGCATTTATGAAAACTAATTAACACATGGGAAGAAATCCATGTAAGCATTTTGAAGTTTATTAGGTTTCATGAACTATTTTTCTTGAGTTGGTCTTTAAAGTCAAGTACCTTTGAAACCTAGGTTTGGTCTATGATTGTGAAGGCTCCAAAATTGTAAACTCTAACTACTTTTACTTATGACTTTGGACAAGTGAAGTAATTTCAAAACTCTAGGTTCTTCTAAATAGTGATTTACTTTATGAGTTTACAAAACTACTTTATTTCACCTTTTACTAGAAGCCAAGTCGTTACTCATTTTTAGTTTGATCTAGATAGTGTAATTTAGGTTTATTAAGATAACTTACTTCAAAGGGCATAATTAAAGCAAATTTGGGAACCAAAATCAGCCTAGCAATGAGTCCCAACACTTTTTTTTTTTTTAAATCTCTTGGAAAGATGGATAAAATGGGTTTTATGAGAACGACCCATATAGACAATTATAACCTTTTGGAGACATTTGAAACAATTGAGAATGAAATCAATCATAATTAAAACAACTAAAGACTATGTCTTATTCATGGGACTGAGTTTAAATAAGAAAAAATAACTTAAAAAAGATAATAGGCAAAAATTTCAATAGGGTTATCCCAAAATTCTATGTGTAAAATTTTTAATTGACACTATAGTTCCAAGAAAAAAATTGAGCCCTACCCTAAATAAGTAGTATTCACATAATTATGAGGAGCTAGAGCTTAAGTGTATAAATATGGCTTTGTCTTCAAAACTTCCACCTCCCCCTCTATGTATTCTATTGTAGGGTCCAACCAATACACATATATACATTTTTATGAAGTGGATTTCAATCGTGACTTCAAACACTGCTTGGCCATCTAAAAAGAAGTCGAGGCCATAGATCCCTATCAGTCTAAAGAGAAAATCTAAAACTTTACATGTGGGTATATATAGGACTTAGTAAAAATTAAATCAGTAGGTCAATAAGATGAAAACACAAATCTAGATGTAATGCATTGCATATACCTACTTTATGATTTGATTATAAATGGCTAGTCTTTTGGAAAAATATTACATGTCCATCAGAACAATACTCTTGCAACCTATGTTAATGGGGGTGATTTTGAGAAGTATTACTGCCTCCCCAAACTAGAACCAACTTATAACCAAACCCTAGTTGAATAATGGATGTCAGCCACTAATTTTACCAAAAATATATAATAATGGTCACACGACCCAATCACCTACAAGGTTAAAGGACTCATCTCTTCCATCCCAATTACCACCTTTAGGTCATGAATCAAGATTGTCATGGCCCTATTAAAACTAATATATGGTTTCCAAACCATAACCTATGTCAATTATGTTTGGATTTTCATATTAGAAACCATCCTCACCTCCACCAAGGACATCCCCATTTGGTAAATCATTAATGATAACTTAATTCACCAAATTATTAGCATAAACAATCGACTGGATGGAAATTTCTATATGATGTCCTATCTAGTGGATGATATAATTGGGACAATCCATTCAAATTTTGAAGAACCTTAGGAACATTACCGTAAATATCACAATAATAGAATTTGTGATGAGTTAAATCTCATCCACATCCACACATTTAGGAAAAACATGACCAGGTTAACAAATACCTTCTTTCCAATGATGTACCATGTTGTTTATGGAAATAATATGCCCAGTGGTAAGGGCCTTATTTCCCTCTAATTTGATGATTATTAAGTTTTGGTAGATCCAATATCTACAAATCCTTGCAAGAGTCCTTTTGATATGCCCAGATTATCTGATCATATCAAAAGGACTCTTGCAAGGATTTGTAGATATTGGATCTACCAAAACTTAATAATCATCAAATTAGAGGGAAATAAGGCCCTTACCATGTATCTTCTTTGGTTGGTACCATATGAGGTGGTCAAACAAGAAACTATAGCTCAATTACCACATTCAGTAGACATCAATCTAAAGAGTGCTAGACATGGAGTAGTCCACCCAATTCTTATCATCATTGGATGGATTTATTACACTAAATGGGAACATTTCCACCCAATTGGTAGGAATAGAATGTCCTATAATGTCAAATCATTTCACTACATGCAATGTGATCTAGGAAAAAGGGTCCTAAACCACCTGGATAGACTCAAATCTAAGGTGAAAATTGACTATGCACATGTGTCATATTCACATGAGGAGATGTTATTAGACACCATAAATGATATATAGGTTTAATACATGATGAAAAAGGCAAGTATATCTATGGTGGTGGTTAGGAATATTCATTATAATCTAAACACCACCAAGGAGGATATTTGAATAATTGAGAAGGAGCAGTGGGATTCAAAGCCCCCTCCTAGAACTCTCTCACAAGTTAGAATTCAAGGACAAGATCAAGATGGACCATCCAAACATGTTTTTATGGGAATTTAACACAAAATCACTCAAGGTCCTCCTCATCATCCTAACCTAATGGTCACAATCATAATAACCAACATATGTCTACTCTTATTCACCTATCTACCATTGCATTAAACATTGTTAACATAGATAAACGTAGTAGGATATTCTCTATGTTTCCTTTCCCTCCACTCATGAAGGCCCAAAACATAATCATATAATCTTTCTTCACTTTAATTTATAGATTGTGTGCTTTCCCAATTCCACTTCCATCAACCACTATTTCCATTCCCTCATCACTATCCACTACCCCTCTAGTTTCAATTGTTGTTGTTCCACTCCACCAAGAAAAACTATTACTTTCATTATCCCACATATTGTATATCAAATAAATGTGAAGGCATATTCTATTTCCCCTAATGGTACTCCAATAGATGGAACCTTTGTAGAAAGACCAAGATGATGGAAGGATAGAATAAAAGGCTCATGGGAAGTAAAACCCTTAAAATCTTAGATAAAGATAAAAATAATAAATAAGTGTACTTAGAGGGAGAGTGGTTCACTAAATAATAATTAGAAGATGAGATGGAAAACTCCTTATATAAAACCATCAGTGAGACTATAGAGAGTGACCTAGAAGATGAATAGATTTCAAAAGAAGATTAGTCAAGGGACATAATGATTTTAAAGACCAATTTGGGCTCCATAAAATACTTCAAGACTAAGGTCAGTCCCTCCTAGCACAATAATGATGTATATGAAAACAACCCTCCAACTTATTGTAACACAAATGGTGAGTGCACAATATTTTCATTCCCTATCAATTATGATAATGGATTCTATCCTAGTTACTTATGTATAAAATATTCCTCATGTTTTAGATTCCTTGGCCCATATAAATAAGGCCAAATAAACTATGGGGATAGTTTTACAAATAATAAATCTAACCCCCATAATTTAGGATATGTCACCCACCAACCAAACTTTAAAAAAACCTATTGGGGATGTGTATACATCCATAATTAATTATTTTCAAAATTTACTCAATACACCTCCTACCTATTTATTCTTTACTACTTCCATCCCTCAGTCCTCTAGGTTTAATAAAAAGGAACACTTTGAGAATCTAGTCTCCTCCACCAACTTTGCTTCCCTAGTCACTCCTTACCATCCATCTACCCAATTGGACCTTCCAATTGGTATTATTAGAGGTTTTTGAAGCATCAAAACATGATAAGGATGAGGATAGTTATGAGATACTTCATGTGCATCAAATAACTCGCTGAGATGAATCTAATGCATTTTGAATGGGGCCAAAAGGACATCAAACGTAAATTTTTTTACCTATTGAAGCAAACATGGTACAATGATGATGTTAACATAATTCCAAAATCCACTTATCTTACACATATTCCATGGAGGACACATCATAAACCTATCATATGGATTCCTCATAAACTTGGCACCCAATTCCACATATTTTTCCTTAACCACTTCATAAGGCTCAAGAAATGGCTTTTAATTCCATGTTTGTTTCTATGACTATACATGTGGGATTAAATCACACCCAAAATATGTGGGATCATTATCCAAGCCTTAAAACAAGGAAATGGAATATGAGATAGGATTCCTAATGTATGGGATGAAGTGATAAAGCTTAAACCCATATGTTTTGGTCTTGGGAACACTATATGATAACATGAGCCTCATTTGTAAATTCATTCCAAGTTTTTGCTATGAGAGCTCTCTTTTCAAAGAAGAGTAAGTAAGAAGCAAGTAAGGAAGCACAACTCCCATATAGGATTATTTTAGAGACTTCATAAAGGTATATTAGAGTTTATTTTAGCAAAACAATGTTGTATTTTAGTAAAAATAGTGTAATAAAAGTATATTTTGCACCATTCAATATATCACTTTGAGTGTTTTTTTGTAACCAGAGTGTAGCCCCTCAAAGGGTGAACTCTATTAAAAAAATTGGTTTGTAATTTTATAAATTTTGTCAATTACTTGTTTTTGATAAGGTAAGGTGGCAAACTAGGGGCTGAACCCTTCACAGAGCAAAAAAGACAAGAAGGAAATCAAACAAAATATGCCTTTAGAGAGACGATGGCACTAGTTGAGAAATAACAAACACAAAAACAAAACACAATAAAAAGAAAGACCAGAGTCATAGAGGACTCTCCTTCAATAACCATTGATTTGAGAAGATCATTAAGTTTCTCAGTATTCTCCATGTTATCAGCATTCCCAGTATTACCCACCTCTTTCAGCATAGACATGTTTAGGAGAATTGTATTCTGGAGTCCCTTAGTGAATTTATAATCCAGCCTCTGAATATGATCCTTCAAGGCCCCAATTTTAGATTTCTAATCAGTCTCATTCTCTATTTCCTCACTAGCTTCCTTGACATACATTTTCCACTTATTGTCAGTAGTTTCCCTAGTGTCAGCACCATGTTCCTCAGTAACCTCAAAATCCCTAGTCTCTTGCTTCCATCTAGTGTCCTCAAAAATTTCCTATATTTCTAGCTCCTTAGACTCTTCCTCCTGGGTTGCTTCCTTTGAAGCACTTTCTAAGTAATCAATTAGTCTAGCCTTTAGGGTGGGTTTACTAGCAATCTGCCTTGACCTTTGAACTCTAGAGGAGAAGTCTTCCTTATTAGTTTTGGAAGACTTATAAGATTTACCACCTTGGCCCCTCGTGGACCTACCCAAATTTTTGTGGGTCCCCTCCGTGGTCTCTCTAATGTTCTCTTCCTCCTCATCAGCGTTTCTCTTCTTACCCTTCTTGCTCACAAAGGAGTCAGGGGTGTCAACAGGGGTCTCTTTTGGAGTGGAGAAAGAAACATATTTTGTTTTGGTAGGAGCAAGGGAAAAATAGGACTCATCAATAGCATCTCCAGACACTGGATTGGAAGGAATGTCTCCACTATCAATTTTGACTGTCTTAGATGGCTCAAAGGCTCGGTGAAAGTTGTATAATCAAAAAATTAGGCCTTGGTGCAAGGGAATAGGGTTCATATCTAGCATCTTAGAAATTTTACCTCTCACCCTAAGGACAAAGTGTTCTAAAGAGGAGAGTAGGTAAAAAGGGAAACTAATAATAACATTGCACTAGAAGTGATTTAACAGAGGGAGGTGGTAATTATAAAACTTGGTAAGTTGACCTTTGAGTGTGAAGTACTTCATGAGAATTAAGCACACTCTATCCCATGTCTCAAGAATTTTAGCACACTCGAATCCTCATTAATATGGGATGAGTTATTCTCCCTCTCCTAGAAACAATTTGTGGCTTGCAAGATCCATATTTTTTTTGTTTTCCTTTGAAGTTTTATTCCCTGCATGGCCATTCTTGTGGCCATAGCAATCACCTTTTCAAAGATTTCAAAATTGATTCTACCCATCATGACCCACCTATTTAACTAGGATCTCACAAATTGCTTGAACAATTTTTCATTGAACCCATTAAGTCTTTCCAGATATGGGCTGATTCCCCCTTCTTTACAATAATGCCAAACTAGTGGATTAACTTTAAATTCATAATAGGAGACTGGTTATATTTGAATATGGTCTCCTCCCATTTTGTATTTGTAGACCCAAATCATGGAGTTCCTAAATTCAGCCTTCAGCTTTGAAATGGTTGCTAACCCTTGTTTCTATTTATGCATAATGAAGATGTGATGGCTCATTATTTGAAATACCCTATAGAGATGACATTGTCTACTCCCATGCTTGGAAATTATTTCCCATTGATTTTCATAATGAGACCCACACACCTCAACCTCATGATACAATGAATCATGAATGATTTCAAACAAATACCAAAGTTATCAAGTTCTAAAATCCATGATGGCCCTCTCCAAATGGACTACCTCTGAGAGCTATCCTTGTCATGAATGCACTCATCCTTGAAAAGTCATCTCTTTTTGAATAATATCCCTAATATTTAAGGGAATATGAACACCTTGTCGCCACACCCTCCAACCTAAAAATTGTTGACCAAGATTGGCACAGGCATCAACAATTGTGTTTCCCTCTCTGTAAATATGGGAAATCTCTACTCCAGAGAACTTTTGTAAAAGAAATTAAATATTTGTAATGATGTCTTTTAGCTTAATTCCCACATTTGATGCTTTATTAATTGCATCTATGACAATTTTAGAGTCTCCTTGTATACTTAAGTTCCTTATTCTTAGGGATATAGCCAAATTTAACCCCCATAGTAGAGCCATTACTTTAGCATAGTTGTTGCTCTAGCATCATATTCCACCAACATAGATAACAACCATCCATACTTTATAATTACTTATAATTTATCCTCCACTAGCTTTACCATCTGACTTGGATGCCCCATCAAAGTTGAGTTTCATCTAGTTACGATTTGGGGGGATCCATTTAGTATTTAGCCTTTGTAGGATTTTGGAGTTATTATACCTAGGGATCTGGTTTAAAACCTTCCATTTAGATGAAATTTGGTTTTAAATTTGAGATAGGGGTTTCTCTGTAGCATGAATATGAGCTATTGTGACACTTTCTGTAATGGTCTTAACAAAGGAGTGAAACACCTGAGACACATTTCTAGCAGTGTCCCTAAAAATTTTGTGGTTGCACTCTTTCCATAAAATCTAGCTCAAACATGGTAGAGTTTTCTTCCATAATTCCATAAGCCAAGGATGTGTGAAGGTTGGTTTCTAGTTGAGGATTACTTCTTTAAGGTCAAAATTACAAACCCATTTAATACCAAAGTTATTAAGTATTGTGCCCCATAATTCTTGGGCAAAATCACAGTGGATGAAGAGGTGTGAAATTGATTCCTCTTTTAAACCACATAAAAAACATCTGTTAACTATGGTAAACCCTCTCTTTTTAAGGTTATCTTGTGTTAGGATTTTTTTATGAGCAACAGCCCATTAGAACATGTTAAGTTTTGGAATAAGTTTATAATTGCAAAACTTTTTCCATACATCTTTATTCTAAGCTTCAAGAATGAGTAGATGGTAAGTATATTTGATAGAGAATGATCCATTCTTATCTATCCACTAGTATTGTTCATCTTCATGGGGGAAGAGATGGATTCTGATCTCTTGAATGCACTGTTGGATCTCCCAAACTCTAGGGAAAAGCTCGGGCTGGTGATCATAGCAGTCCAATAGATTTTTCTAGCTCTACATCCCATTGTTATTTTCCATATAATCACTGACTCTATCTCCAAAAAAATGAGTAGCGAAGTCAACAATCTCTCCATAGTTTCCTTGTTTGATGAGACCCTTATCCTTTAACCAGATATCATCCCAGAATTTAATATGCTAGCCATTTCCTAGTTTCCATCTAATTCCCTGTTTAAGAAGGCTTCTACTACTTAGCATTTTATTCCATATCATAGATCCCTGGGGTAATCCCATCTATTGAAGAAAGTTATAATCATCAATGCTATGCATGTATTTGGCATACATTATTTCCCCCCAATCATTATTTTTATGGATCAGGTTCCAACTAATTTTTGAGAGAAGGGCTTTGTTCATGTTCCTGATAGACCTAATATTGAGTCCACCATGAGATTTTGGAAGACACACTTTTTTCCATGTGACTAAAGACATTATCTATTTGTCTTCCACCCCCATCCATAAAAATTTTATTTGGATCTATTCTAGTTTATCAGCAAAATATGCAAGAATTTTAAAAAGAGATAGGAAGTATGTAGGAATACCTTGCAGTAAGGCATGAAGAAGTTACAGTTTACCAGCACTACTGAGGAGTTTCCCTTTCTAACCAAGAAGTTTCCTCTACATTCTTTCCACAATTCCATTCCAAAAACTAGGAGATACCTCTTTGACTGTGAGTGGGAGACCCAGGTAGGTAGCTGGTAGAGCAGCTTCAGCACATTCTAATATATCAATGATTATATGTCTAAGGTCATTAGGAGTGTTGAAGAAATACACATTGGTTTTTTGGAAATTTATCCTTTGTCTAGAATTGATGGAATAATTATTTAAAATATTCTTCCATCATCTAGCTTCACTCACCGATGAGATGCCAAAGAAGATGGTATCATCCACAAACTGTTGCACCACCATAGGATGAAGGGAGGAGGCAGGTTTGATGCCTACTAGATTTTTTGAGGCTATATCTGCTTATATGTATCTTCCCAGTACCTCTACCATAATGATGAATAAGTATGGGAAGAGACAGTCTCCCTGATTAATTCCTCTCGAAGATGAGAAAAACCCTCTAGGTACACCATTTACTAGCACCGAGAATTTTGCAGAAGAGACAATGTTCCATATCAAGTGAGACATTTTATCATTAAACCCAAATTTTTTGATCACTTTAAATAGAAAAGTCCATGAGACTCTATCATATGCTTTATAAATATCTATCTTGAGAACCATACTAGGGATTCTGCTCTTATCCATGGAGTGAATAGTGTCATGTGTGGTGATCATAGTATCAAGAATCTGCCTGCTCGAGATGAAACCTTTTTGTGTAGGAGAAATAATTTTGTCTAGTAAAGGTTGAATCCTCATAACTAACACTTTAGTACATAACTTATAAATAGTGTTGCATAGACTAATGGGCCTAAAATTATTAAGGTGTGTAGGTTGTGGTTTTTTAGGAACAAGTACTATGAAGGTATTATTAGCTTGTTTCAAAAGTTTACCTAATCTGAAAAAATCATGAACAATAGCCATAAGATCCACTCCTACTATCTCCCAATATTCTTGAAAGAATATAGGAGGAAATCCATCATGACTCAAGGCTTTGAATACACCCATGGAGAATAAAATAACATAGACTTCTTCCTCATATATAGGCTTTAACATCTCCAAATTATCTTCTTCCATTATCAAACAAGGGATTTTATCAATGAATTAGTTCATATGTCTATCATTTCCATCATCATTATTTCCTTTAGTGAGTAGATTATGAAAGAAAGCCCTGGCTTGTTCCCTTATCTCATTATCTTCGATTAAGAAAGCCCTGGCTTGTTCCCCTAACTTGTCAATTATTTGTGTTTCAATCAGTTTAAAATTTGTTTTTCTAAATTATTATTTCAATATTTATGACTTTTATGGGAAATTTAGAAAAAAATATTTTAAGTATTTGAAATTGGTAAAATTGAAAGTATAAATAAAATATTACATCTTAGATCAACACCATGTAATACATGTGACCACTAGAAAATAAAATTTTGGGAGAAAATAAGTTAGAGTGAACCAAATGTAATTTTATATTTGTTTTCCATTATGAGTTTTGAAAGTGTTCTCTTTCATGTTTGTCTAAAATTCAAGCCTCACACTTTTCAATTTTTGATGGCAAGGTAGAGAAATCTACAAAAGCATTTTTATACATCAATATAATGTTGTCATGATTTTTATGATAAATTTTCCCATCTGATAACATAAATGATGACATACTCTCTTCAACATGATTAGAAAAATTCATTAAAATTGATGTCTCACCCATGATCTTTATAAACTTTCCTTCCTCAAATCTAGTCAATACCTCTATATTATCACTTTTTTTTGGGTATGATTCCCCATTATCTAAAAAAATAGAGTGACATTGTTTATGAATGAGCACCAAGCACAATAAGTTTATTTTCAAATAAGGTAGGTATAAGTCATTTTGTAGAATGAAATATGTAATCCTTAGACACTTGAGTTAGATTTTACCCTTTCCTATTGATTTTAGACTTGATATGTCTACTAGGTATATCGGACCACAACTTTCTTCTTTAAAATCCTCCAATAAATATTTTCATAGATTCATATGTTTAGTGGAACCAATACCTATAACATAAGAATATAACCATGTTTTACTCATTGAAACATTATTTTCTTAATCTGAGTTGGAAATCACATATTCATTGGTGAATTGGGTTGATTATGGTTCTTTGGTTTTATTATTTTATTTATTTTTTTGTTTTTTATTTGCAAAAGGATTACATTTTATACCATGAAATATTCCATTTGTAATCCTCATGGTTTCATTTTTTACTACAATGTTTTTTGAACAATTTATTTCTATCATTATGCTTTTGTTGTTTCCCATAGTTATTTTTTTTCCACTTTATCTCTTATTATTCATGTTATTATTTTTTTCACCCACTATGTTTTTTATGGGTTTTAGTATATAAAAATCTAAAGACACAATGGGATCACCTCAAAGTGATGGGACCTTGGTAAATTTAGGTGAACTTATAGAGAAGGTCAACTTCCTTTCACTAAGCTTATTATAACTGATACATGACCAATTCACTTCTAACTACAACTTCTTTGTGATATTTCTCATAACTAGGGATTTATTTATAGGGAAAAGAGTTGTTAAGGGGTTTTATAAATGTAAATGGTGATGCACTAAAGTTTTTTAGTGAAAATTATTTATTTTTTTATCAAACAAAATATGAATAGTAATCTACTAAAATATCTTGAAACACAATCTTACATGAGTATGAAATCAAAGGTAATATTGGACATTTTATAAAATAAGGAACAAAGTTATAAATTTTTTCTCAATAATATTTCAAAATGGAAAGATAAATACCATAAATGATCTTATATGACTAAAATAAAACTTATATCACTCACAAATATAACAAAATATGTACATACATAAGGATGAAACAAAATAAGGAAGGCAAAACTTCAATATATTGATATTATTTAGGTTACAATGTGTAGATGAACTTCTCAAAATCATAAGAATGTATTTTAAACAAAAATATCCATGGAATACGTATGAGACCCATATTTATAAAATAACCCTTACTTTCTTGAGAGATAAGTCCAAAATTTTTACACTTAATTATGGAGTAAGAAATTAGGGGGTGTTCATCCAAGTGTCCTCATGTTTAGCTTAAAAAGGCATCTTTGGTGGAGTAGAAGGAAGAAGAGGATTCTATAAGTAGCTAGGCACTTCACCAAGTCTTGAAGAAGGAAAAAAATGTTGTTGGAGTATTCAATTCAAACCATATCTCTTTGAGTTTAGTTGAAGAAGTCTCTCTCCAAGAAATGGGGAACCAAAATGAAACTTCATGACTTGATTAATATTTTAACAAAGTTTAATATTTTTTTCAATATTTGAATATTTTAAAACATAACTTGAAAAACCTTACATGTAAATTATAGTTGAGAATTTTACAACTTATAAGTCAGTTGACAAAAAGGGATGCGTAAATTATAATGTGAGATTTTACAACTTGTAAGTCATTCAACTTGTCAAAAAGAAAAGTGCAAAAATACAAGTTTTACTTTTTCAACTTAAAGCTAAGAGATATAAAAATGATATTTGTAATTTAAAACTTGTTACCTTACATATTTTTGATGTAGCTTACAAAATTTATTATTTATAGAATACATTCTTCTCAAATAATTAGATAATTAATCAATGACAGTGACATCAAAAGATTCCTTATCATTTTCCACTTGTATCTTATCAATGTAAGCATTAAAACTACCAAATATTTACTATAGGCACTCTTCATCGAGACCAATTATGTGAACATTATTAATGTCACATTTTATCATTGCCTCAAATAATTATCTAGAAGAAGCTCTAAAGATTTGGATATCTTTGGACATTTGATCAAGTGTAATATGGTACTTGATAAACTAGTAGATGGAATCCAAATTAAAAATTGTGTCATGTATTGAATCCCTTTTAATTATCTCCTTGAATATATCTTGGATAAATTTAATAGGAAGAGGTTCATCTTGGTAATATGTTACCTCACATGATAATTTTCAAATTAAATTTTTGATGTCGTATATTACATCGGTGGCCTTGTCACTTATGATTTTGGCCTTATTAATACTTTAATTAAGTATCCTAACTCTAAACTTGGCTACCCTCTCTATCTCATCATGATCCAAAGGAGTTTTGAGTATATTTTTGGACATGAGGATTATGCTCTCTATTTGGTCAATGTCCAACAAATTAGGAGAGTAGATCTTTATCCTTTCAACTTATTCCTCATATTTGTTTATTTATACCTTCAAATTTTCAAGTGAATGCAGTCATAAATTCATCATGTATATAAATCAGTCCAGGCTTGGATAAGATAGAGCATGCCTATACTTCTAATTGGGAATACATTTGTTAGGTAGGATCGTGAATGATATGGGGATATACTAGAACCGATTATGGGATCACTTGTCATGATACACCATATGAGCTAGGGTTCCAAAGCCTATAGTATAACACAATAAAAAAACAACCATAAAAGAGTCTTAGGTTTAATATTTCACCTATGCTAATAAACAATAAAGTAAATCTAATCTAGTGCACAACAAAGCTTGGGGCATAAGAAAGGGGTTAGTAAAGCAATCAAAACATGTATAAGAAAATCTAAATCAATCTAAGTATGAGTAAAATCCTAATACATGGAATATGAAGAGTAATATCATTCGAGCTAACACTTATGCTATTTCTATCTATAAAGAGAGGAGAAAAAAGTTAGAATCTACTTACCTTAATGTGAAATTATCAAGACTCAATATCTTCCTTAGACAAAGGGGATTCACAAGAGGTTTTTATGGTTTGTAAGGATAATTGAGAAAGGCCAAAACATCCAAGACTTATCCACAAGACTATATTATCCAAGTAGAAACCCTAAGCTAAGAATCCTCAAGTAGAATGGTATAAGAGTAGATGTTGAAGAAGCATGAATACATAGTAAATCTTGATTGCATATATGAAATAATGATGAAATGATCTTGTATTTATAGGTGGATCTTGCCCTAAATCCTTATAGAAACATTAGTTGTATAGGGTCAACCATGGTCAACCCTATATGTTTTCAAGAATAATTCAATAGGTTTGAGCTAGGTTGGCTAAAAGGATAACAAACCGAAAAAGTGAGAAATATCCTAAAATGTACAGGGTCAACGATGGTTGACCTAGAACTATCAATGTTCCAAAAGGGAATTAAGGCCAAAAAAGGAGGATAGAAGGAGGAAATGACTATAGGAGTGTGGAATGGAGAAGAAATATCTTAGGGAATGGTTTTAAGAGATGTTTGGATTAGTAATAATGTGGTAATAAGGGACAATAATCCTAAAAAACACCAAAGGTCTACCCACCCCTTTCTAGATGCACCCTTTAGGGTATGCACTCAGAGAGATTGAGTCTCGATAGATTCCTACAAGATGTAATTCATTAGTATTTGATAAAAGTTTGAAAATATTATGTGTATACATATTATCCACTTGAATATCATCACATGTCATTAATGTGTAGCAAGGGGTGGTTCTTTAAGAAAAAACATGGTAACGCACAATGCTGATGCTAAAAACAAATTATAGTATTTTAAGGCAAAATTAACTAAAAGTAAATGTGTAAAAAGTAAATAACTAAAAATTAAATATAATGTGTACCTTGATTTAGCTTTATCATAGGATGGTTGTCTACTATGTTGTTAGTTTTGATTATGTAGGGTAGAGAGACTACTTTCAACAAACCTAAGAATACAAAACTAAAGAGAGAAAAAATAAATGCAAGAAAAGTCAAGATAGTTGTTGTTATGAAGATGGGAAATACTTAGGAAATTTGGAAAGATGAGGTAATAGGTGACATGTTAGATTAAATGACCAATTTAAACAACAAGATTAAATCAGGTAATCAAAAATCCAAGGTTACTAAAGATCAAAAAACTCAAACAAGTTATCCTTAAGTAAGAAAGGCAAACTCACCAAGTAAAAGCAAGGATACATGTCAAACAATATTTTAAAATAAAAAAAATGAATGGTAAAAGGACAAAAAATAAATGGTAAAAAAAGATTGATGAATGAGTAGTAATGATCCACATCTCACTCAATAATGGAAAAAGGTACATAAAAAGGGAAAATAACATTGTTGAGTGAGAAGTAACAAGCCAACCTCACTCAACAATGGAAAAATGATACAAACTCAAGTGTCCATAATAATATGATAGTAAAATAATTATAAATGGTAAAATAAAAGTAAAATAAGTGTAGAAATGTAAAATCATGGTATAAATAAGGTAATCCATAGCTACTCAAACATGTTGTTTCACTCTAAAGATAGATAAAACTAAAACAAAGTAGTGATATCATATTTTTAAGAGATGAAGGAAAAGCAATTAAAGAAGGGAAAATAAATTTGGAATCACAATTTGTCTATTGAGGGGGAAAAAAGAAATGGGTGGAGGGAAGAATGCAGGAAAAACCAAGGTAGAGGAACTCTTTATCGAAGTCAAGACACTCAAATTAGGTTTATCAAAATAAGAGGACTTTAGACCTTAAGGACTATGAAGAAATTATCTTAGCCACATAAGTCTTAGGTCAACAAATGTAGTATATAAATCATCCCATGAAGGCTATATGCATGAAAATAAAAATGGACTTACCTTCCCATAATGTGTTCTCCATTCTTCAGGACCCCTTACAAAGCTAATGGTCTACTATGATGATTGGGTACTTATGTGAGAAATTAGGTAGCACCATAGAGTTGTTAAACTCCCCCATTCCAATCTACTGACCTACCACACTATAAAGGACCTCGGCTCTATGTGAGGCCAACTATGGAGTTTAAGCTTTGATTAAAGATAAAAGAAATGCATGTAATCATGTATTTTGGTGTGAATTTTAATTTTGATATTTGTATGTTTCCGTTTATATATCATTTTATTTTGTTTTCAAATTATTTGTCTTTTATCTTTTTTGATGGCCTCTTCTAGATTCTTGCTCCATATAGATTTGGAAAACCAAACATGGGTGCTAAAGATGACTTTCATTTGAATACTTGGGACAAGGTTGCTAATAGAGATAAAATTCAAAGAGCATGGGGTCTAAGAGTCTCATAAATCTAAGTGAAATAAAAGTGTCATCTTGACTTTGACCTTGTTTTATCCAATGTGGAGATGAAAGAAAGGGGAAATCAAGAGGAATGACACATGGAACAATTTAAATTTCTTAAAACTACAAAACATGTGACAAAAGGAAAAAAAGGGATACAATGATAGTAAAGTATGATTAATTATCATAATAATGAGTTAAGTCAAGGAAAACATGCTAACATATATTGTTATGCAAATTCCATCTAACGAAAGAAGTAAAATCTAAAGTTGAGAACAAGGATCAAGAACATGAAAAGGTGGTAATTTTATGAGGAGGCTCAGGTCCTATCCATAGTCTTACACTAAAACTTCATAAAATAAGGAAAATATAAATCAAAGAGATGGTAATTTTGTGAGGGAATTTGGGTCCTAACTGCAATCTTATAAAGCAACTCACAAAAGAAAATCCCAAGGGATTCCAAAACAAAATAGGAAAACAAAAAATGTATGTGAGAAAAATAAATAAAATATGGTGGTTTTGTGAGGAATGTTGGGTCCTATCCATGGTCTTATACTATAACTCACAAAATAAAAACTCAAGGGGGTGCAAAAAACAAGAAAAAAATACAAGAAGATAAAAAAGACTATGGTACATTAAGAAACCAAAAGACCAAAAGGGAGAACTAAAGGTTTGTGAAAGGAAGGAACTTATTGTAGAGGGAGAGATCCATGCTTAAGTAACCTATAAAAAGTGTTAGATAGAAATTATGACAAGAAGTAAATGTTTAGATAGAGTACTTTTTAAGGAATTAAACATTGGTGGGCTCTTTGAAAACATGGCCTTCATTGGTTTAAAGATGGCAGGAGCTTAGACCAGGAATATATTTAACTAAATATGGGCCCCACCATTTTTGGGTGTATTTACCTTATTTATCATGGGTGTAGTATAATTTAAGGACAATATCACCAATATTAAATGTATGGACTTTAACACATTTGTTATGTTGTTTGGTAAAATGAGCCTTATATTGGTGGCTATGTTGTAAAGCAGAAATATGACATTCATCAAGTAGATCAAGTGCATAAAGATGAGATTCATGAAATTATTCATCAATAATAATACCATGAAGAGATATAAAAATATATGGAAGCTCAAATTCTAAAGGAAGAACTGACTCAAAACCATAAACTAGAGAAAATGGAGTTGTCGTAGTGGTATTTTGTATGTTAGTCTGATAGGCCCAAAGTATAGGGTAAAGATAAAGATTCCAATCCATGCGGGTTTATGAATTATATTTTGGAGAATTTTATTAGTGGCCTCAGCTTAACCATTTCATTATGGATGATAAGGCATAGAAAATTTATGATTGATCTTGAATTTATTGCAAAGTTATTTAACATGTTTGTTTTTGAAATTACCACCATTATCTAAAATGATGGTATGGGGAAAACCAAAGTGATAAATAATTTTATTGAGAATATATTTAGAATTGGTGGTACTAGTGATGTTAATGAGGGGCATGAATTCTACCCACATGGTAAAATATTTGATAGCAGTGATGATAAAGACATGTTATTGTGGGAGCAAGGAATTCTACCAATGAGATTAAATACCCAAGTGGAAAAAGGCCAAAGAGATTTGATTTTTTGAAGTTTTAATAGAGGTGAATAGATTAGATCATCATGAAGCTAACAAAGATTACACTTTTTAGCATATTTTATTGTTTCCATTTTGATAGTAGACCAAAATTAACCCATACGTAGGCATTTGTGGCTTGTAGCATGTCCACTATAATGGCCACCACAAATGCTCCCATGTGCTTGTTAAATAATAGAAGAGACCTCATATTTCATAACACAATAGAGCAAGGTACCTTCATCATTTTGATAGTAAGGATGTTGTTTTTAAATACATACTTACAAGATTATTTATTAATGTGTGTCTTTTCATGAGAGTCTAAATTAGGAGGATAAGATTGGTGCTCTAATAATTGAATGATATCTTGGTACCATGGGTTTTGTTGAATAATAACAACCTCAATGTGGTAGATAAGTGAATCCATTGGTTATGTAGAAGATGGGGATTTTATTATTCATATAAGAAAATAAATATAAAAAAGAACTTAATATAGATGAAAGAGAGAGGCTGAAGATGCAAGATAATCAATAATGGAATTTTGATCTCTAGGAATGGGCTCAATAGTGAAAGAGGCAAAAATCCTTAGAAAGAGTGGTTGAAATTTGATGATAGATTATGAGATTTTCAATTTTACATTAATAATCACCACTAAATTCACAAAAAATAAGTTGAGAATCACCTAAAGCATGAAGGTATTTAATGTATAAATCAAGAGTAGTTCTCATGCCTAATATAAGAGCTTCATATTCATCCATATTATTGGTGACATTAAAGGTGAAGTAAATAGCTAGAGGAATGACCTTGTCAAGAGGAGTTGTGAGAATACAATCTACCCTGGCTCATTGAAGGAATTTAACACCATCAAAGTGAAGGGTCCAAGTATCCTCATGTAAGTGAACATTAATTTCATGGATCTCCTTGATAACTAATTTTGGGTTAATATTATCAAAGGGAGTGGAAGATTCATCAAGTTGATTGGGTTCAATATTGGTGGTAAAGATATGAAAGTAATCTTTAAGAGAAATAGATTGATTAAGACCTTCAATGTAAAAGATATTATCATCTAAAAGATCATATTGAAGAGAAGACATGGATAAAATGAGAGTTTTATCAAGTTGATCTACTATGACTTTCCCTTTGATAGATTTTTGAGTGATGATACAAAGATCAAATTCCATAAGTAAGACTATCCATTTACCAATTCTATCTCTATGGAGAAAAGCTTTAAAGAAAAAATGATGAATGGGGTTAGGATGAACAATGAGATAAGTAGTTTCATAAAGCATATAGTGATGAAGCTTTTTAGTTTAAAAATAGATGGTGATGAAATCATACTCAATTTTAGTATAACATGTCTCATAGTCGATGAGGCCTAAGATAATGTATTAGATAACATACTCTCTTCCCATATCATTTTATTGGGGAAGCATTACCCCAAATTAAACATGTGTGGAAGAAGAATATATAATCAAATTTTTATCATTGGAAAGAGGATGAAGTGTGGGTGGATGAAGCAAAAACTCTTTCATGTTATCAAAGGCTTTTTGGCATGGATTCGTCCATTCTAAAGTAGTACCTTTCTTGAGAAGGGAATTGATGGAGTGAATTTGATATGCCATTTCTAGGATGAATTATCTAATTATCCCAAGCTTGCATAAATAAGTTTGAATGTTAGGAATATAATGTGAAATATGTATGTTGATGATGGCACTAATTCTGGTAGGATCAACATTAATGTCATAGAGAGAGATTAAGAATCCTAAAAATTTTCTAGATGTGACTCCAAAGATAAATTTGTGTATACACCCTAAATTGGTCAAGCAACCACACATATTTTATGTTTTCATAGTCCTTTCATAGGAGACTCTGATTGGAGAATATGAGCTTTGTTCACATTTAGAAATGTCTTTTATTTTTAGTCATCTTAGTCTTGTTACATGCTCTATAAACCTTTTTGCCTATTTCTAGTGATCTAAAGCCTTTCAAATAGTAATTTCACCTCAACCAAGTTAATTTTTTGTCCAATTTCTATTCTCATATGTCCCAAGACTATAGGATAGGAGCATTGGGGTTTGAATACAATACCAGTGCCACTAATGTCTATTTTTAAAACTCTTATTCAAGGTCATTTTGAGATCTAATGGTAATTTTCCTTTGCTTAATAAGTCCCAGTCCCTTTATTAGCTTCATCCTTAAGTTTCCCAATGTCATCCAAATGCAAATGAAGCTCTCAAATTCAAAATAAAGAGTCTCCTATATAAAGGATTAAACAAGGCATTTTATATTTAGCACTTACTATTTTGGCACATAAGATAATTAAAAATTAGTCAATAGTATAGGTTAGTTTTTTGCATCACACATATACTTGCATGCTTAATAATAGAAAGGCCTAGAAAAATTTAATTCTTACATATACCATGTACACTGATTATGCATGTTCCATAAGGGAGAATTACATTTTATCTAAGACCCTAGCTTGAGGGTTAATGTAGGCATCAATCAAGATAGAAGGGGTTCTAGATCGTGCAATCATTCTCACCCTAACCTAGTTTTTTCCCATTTTACTTTTGATGTATTTGTTTTGTATATGTTTGTAGGTAGAATAGGGTTTGGATATTGAAATGGATCTATAATGATCTCTATTGACTTCTAGCCTTCAAAATTTTGTACACAGGTTAACATAGACATAACGAATAAAACTCAAAAAGTTTAGATCCTTAGGATAATAATAACAAAGGTGGAATACAGCACCAGTGCCACTCTTTTCCATTTTTAGTGATCCTATCCAATCATAAAATGAGGGCCAAATCTTAATTCATGATAGTGTCCCTGTCTCACACATCAATTTTCAGCCCCTAAATCATCCATTTTAGTTCATTTTTAGATAAGTCTATTTCTTCTCCTCATGTAAATTACTTTATAAACATCTATATTTTACCATAGTAAACTATATTTACCTCTTAATCCAAAACAATTATTATTTAATAACTAAACACTAGTTTTCCCAAAAAAAAATAATAATTTGGTGAACCTGACTTACTTTAAACAAATTAAAAACCCTAGGTACACTTAGGGTTTTTCCTTCATATCTTGTGCAAAAAATTAATTTCAAATCTCTAATTTTTTTTATTAATTTTTATGCACTTATTATTTTCAAATATATTTTTAGAATATAAATTATTGGCATAATTTTTTAAAAATTCTAAAACCTTAGCTCAAAACCTTAGATTTCCAAACTAGGTCCTCAAACCCCAAGCCTTCCTTATAAATTTTAGAAAAGTATTTTGGAATTTTTGCAAATTGTGTACTTTGTCAAAAATAATTTCAAATTTTCAATATTAGTAGTTTACTTGTGCAAAAAATTAATTTCAAATCTCTAATTTTTGTATTAATTTTTGTACATTTATTCTATTCAAAATTATTTTTAAAATTTAAATTATTGGCTTAATTTTTAAAAATTCTAAAACCCTAGCTCAAAACCCTAGATTTCCAAACTAGGTCCTCAAATCCCAAGTTTTCTTCCCTTACAATTTTTAGAAAAATAGTTTGAAATTTTTGTAAATTATTTACTTTGTTAAATGTAATTTAAAATCTCTATGTTAGTAGTTATTTTTGCATTAATTTTTATTATATTACTTTTACACACTCTCTTTGGTGAAATAAATAAAATGGCCACTCAAGCACTTCTTCCCTCTCATTCCATAGATCAATTTCTAAAATTTTCTCATAATTATGATAATGAATGGATAAATTTTCAAAATTGCACATTAGCTAAAAATGTGGAAAATAATTTTATTTATAATGAAGATAATTACTATTATTTTAATGAATAATATGATGATATATGTGATAGTGATAGTGAAGTAAAAGTAGATGCATCTTCTTCTCTCAAACGTATTTCTTTTACTCTTTTAAAAAGATTAATTTTGATAAATGGTAAAATTACTTTTCACCTCATTATCCTATACACAATGTACCAAATGAATAAATTAGTCATGAAATTACAAGTGAACCTCTTATTGGTGATAATTTTCTTCCATGTGAACCTAATCTCTCTCTCTCTCTCTCTCTCTCTCTCTCTCTCTCTCTCTCTCTCTCTCTCTCTCTCTCTCTCTCTCTCTCTCTCTCTCTCTCTCTCTCTCTCCCTCTCTCTCTCTCTCTCTCTCTCTCTCTCTCTCTCTCTCTCTCTCTCTCTCTCTCTCTCTCTATAATTCTAAGTTCAAATTGAAACAATATAAATGCAATAGAATCAAATTACCACTGCATAGTTCTAATGATACATCTCATGTTCCTAACTCTACTATGTCCAAAGAATATCTAAATGATAAATCTCTTTCTATTACTTCTCATGAAAATAATATATGTAACACATCCATGGATAGCATAGATGCACATAATATTCAAATTTCCAATGTTAATTTATTGCACAAATGAAGGGAATTAAATTTTTCTCTTACACCTCTCCCTAGCAATGATGGAACTGATAATGAGTATGATAGTGAACATGCAAATGAATATTAAAATGAGAGTGATTAATAATAATATTCCTATGATGACAATGCATGGAATAATGATGATTATTATGAACATAGTGAATAAGAATATGCATCTCATGCCTCTAACTCTTCTCTCATTTCTCCTCTCAAACATAATACAATAATAAATGTTGTTCCTACTTATATGAATGATTCTATTTCAAATAATACACATGTTAATGATAATATTCCATCTACTCAATTAGAATGTGATACACTAAAACATAAAGATACCAATGAATCTCTCATGCCACCCCTCACTAAAGTAGAACCCAATTCTCACTCTTTACCTAAAGAGAATGGTAGCCCACATCCATCCAGTAAGGTCCAATTTACCATTATTCCCAAGGTTCAAGTGAGCACATCCCCTCTTTATGATGTAATTACTAAATGTATCATTACTATGGCTAAAATTGAGAATCAAATTCAATGATTAAATGAACCACTTTAAGATGCTAATGTATCATACCAATATATTATCTCTTTGATGCATGAAGTTGGTGAATTACAACACTAAGTACATCTCCTTACCTTTGAAAACAAGTCTTATAAGTCATGGATGGATGCTAATGATTTACATGGTAACCCTATTCCAAAGACATTCATAAAATCTTCATTTCCTAAGCATTTATAGATAAAATCATTGCCTCACTTTGATGAAACTAGAGATCCATTTGCACACTTTCAAGCCTTTCAAAAGGCTTTCCCATCTCATGCAAGTCCTTTGATTCTACAAAAAATATTCCAGTAGACATGAGTGGGGGAAACACAAAATTGGTTCTTACATCTACTCCTTATTGGCTCCTTACACACATATGATGACTTAGAGGAGGAATTTATCAAACATTATATAGAAAAAATAGGCCCTCATGTTACATATGAGAAACTTTCAACTTTACATCAAAATACTTCAAAGGTAATTAGAGATTATATCTTAAAATTTAAGAATCACATGTTATGATTAATATACAAACTAGTAGATTTAGAGATTTAACATATCTTTATTAAGGGGCTTAACCAACCTCTCCTCAAGTATCTACTATATCAGATAGAGTCTTCTTTTAGGCACTATGTTATATAGTTATAGCTTTGGAAAAGAAATTATGATTGATTGAAGTAGATTAAGTTGATTAGATTACTCTAGATTTAATAGCAATATCTATAGCTCATAGCATCTATCATCTACCATGTCCTAAATAAGATAGGAGACCACAACCAAAAAAATAACCAGTTAAGAACAAAGAGCTAGTCTCTAGAACACAACTTACAATATGCACTACAAATAATAGCATCAAGGCACCATCACAATTTGATTTAGAGAAAGATAGCCCATTTTTCATATCATCAACACTATTAGATAAGAGGTTAATCACATTGCCTTATACTCATTGATGAGATACACATCTCTTACATAGACAACCACATTTGCCCTTTTATAACTATCATTGTATTTGTGGAAATAGAGATAATAATTATTATGGACTTAGAGATTACATTAATAGATGTGTTGATAATGGCACCATAGCATTCACATAGGGGGAAATAAGATCTCCACCATCATGGAACCATATACCTCATTCTTCCATGACTAAGTCATCCTAGGACATTCCTTTATGGGAATCATCGGTCACTCATTATGAGAGTAATGCAGGTTCTAGGAAAGAGCCTCATAAAATATCTCATATTTGACCTATTCAAAAGGTTTTGAAACTAGTCTAATGAGAACAACCTACACATAGCACTGTAGTCTAGGGAACACATAGTGCATTTTCATATACATATCTAGTAGACTCATAGGCATAGTAGTAGAGTATTACTCATGAGAAATATTCACTACAACCATATTTTTTATGCCCTCTCTCACATAACAATCAACTAGATGTTAATATTAAATAAACCCACATCACATAGTACTACTCATGAGAAATATTCACTATAGCTAGATTTTTTGGGTCCTATCTCATGTAGCAATCCACTACAATTAAGACTAAATGGACCTACATCATAAAGTACCACTCACAAGAAATATTCACCATGGCCAAATTTTCTAGGTCCTATTTCACATAGAAATCCACTATAGTTGAGATTAAATGAGCCTTCATCAAAGGTTTTAGCTCCAGATTGATTTATGGCTTAGTCATACACATCATAGTAGAGGCCATAAGGTATATAATTATAGATAGATGTGCCTTATTCAAAAAACACATTTCTTGTGGTGCATCTAATAAAGTTAAATTTTGTATAATCTGCATGTCTAGCTATAATTAGTACACAATAGATAGTACTAAATACAGAGCATATTCATACAGAGCATGAGTAGTATGGGCACTTGTTCAGTTGGTCATCAAGGTTCAGATAGTGATACAACATAGAGTGATATGATGCACATTCATAACAACATTAGTTCATAGATTTACTTAGTAGGTAAATGATGGAGCAAAAGGTCTAGCTAGCCTTTGCATTCTTGAGCCACTCTTGGGGAAGTAATCTGCATAATGTGCCATCTTACATCCCCACATACTAACAACTAAAATTCCTAATTCCCAATAAATATCCATAGCCAAAACCATCTTATAAAAAATCTAGATCTTACCAAATCTAATTTACCAATCTCAAACAAACTGAACCCATCCAAATCTAGTTTACTAACCTCAAACTAGCTCAATTTATCCCAAATAATTTCTCGATTACAAAACCAAACTTTTTTTTGCTCACACATAATGAAAAATCAAATACAATTTTTTACTTACAAATTGAAACACAAATCCAACATCACACTTATCAAAAAAATAAAATCATATATCCCAAGTACCATTTTACCAAACATACATAACCTCAACATTAATACCAAATATAACCACTTGTAATAAATATAATAATATATTTCAAATCCCATAACATCATATAAAATATAATCAATCATGAATGGGAATCATGCCCTCACTCTCAATCTCACTCTCTCCTCTAGCAATAGTCCTATAATCCATCCTAGCACTTGATGACCCTACACCTCTTTGAGCTCCAAAATGTCTCTTAAACTATCTCGCTCTAGAAATCAACCATGATCCTTTCAAAAGTATGCATATTACCTCTAAATTTATGTATACACATCCATAATCCATGTACTCATCAATCCATAATATAGTGGAGGCATCCTATACCTATCTAGCTCATCCCTCAACTCATCTCTCTCTCCTGCTACTCTAACATATGCAGTTATCACTATAACAACTCTATCAAACAAATGAGCATAGACACTAGTTATAACTATCACTTTCTATATCAAACTCTCCTCCACTACATCATTAGGTACATGCCTACATGCTCTTGGAGTGTTAACTCAATGAGGGTCTCCCAAAATCCATCATCTCCACTTCCTACCCTAATAGGTGCTTCATCCTGAGTACATCCCACTCCACCTACACACAAAAGTATAATGCTATGTTAGACATACATTTTTAAAACAAGCTAAAACAATCATAAAATTGTACACAATTCAAATATAATCAATGTTTACCTTCCATCATCTAGATCAGATCAAGATCCTCATACTTAGGGGATATAATGGAGCCCACTAATGCCTAGCCCACCATGTAGTATATGCCTCTATACATCTAAAATCATCTACATTAGGAATATCTATAGCCACGTCTCACACATCCAAAGGTAATGGTGCTAACTCAACTTAGTAGGCATCCCATGAGCTCCTACCCTCATTGGTGCCCGTACACTCCTCACCCACACCCATGCTAATAGGGGCACATCTTATGGTACCCAAAATTATCTAGTCATGTACTCATACTAAAACCATTCATACACTCCAACCCAACAGTCATGTAACCAAGAACTAACCCTCATATATCACAACTACACTCCATCCTTAGGTCACCTAGGGAATCTTATATATGATATCTTGAGCCACTAATCTATCTAAAACTCATATATAGTGATCTATCCCAAGATATTAGATAGCTAATGTACTCATCCACCACTCTCCATATGGCTGTGAGGGTGCCCACCTCTCTCTCAACAATCATATCAATTTCATAACTCATATATGCTTATAATCCCAATAATACAATAAGTTAGCTATGCTCACACCACCACTAAATGCCTCCTAAGTAAATTGATAAATATCTCTATATAAGTGGGAAAACATAGTCTTACCCCAAAAGAACATAATGTCATACACCTTTATACTACACATGATCCTATGTATCCTATATGCAATCAACACCCCACTCTCATCCATAGCAATAAATGAGGTCAATAAAATAGCTAACCACTTTTGTAAGCATGAAACACTAGATTATACTATAACTAATAGTAACACATCACTATCACTACCTCTCTAATGTATGCTTAAGGACACACCAGCAAAATACAAGGATGCATGGTCAATAGAATTTGCACCCATGTCATCCTATAATGTCACCTAATGTCCACTAACTAGAAAATGTAAAATATGATACACATCCTATAGAATAATCATAATCTCCCTAGTAGGAATCTAGAAAGTACATGTATCTACATTCCACCTCTCACATAAGGAGTAATCAGATACCTATCCCAATGCATAGGGATTAGGCCACACACATGTCCTAACCTTACTCTATCCATCACAACTCTCTCATTAGCCAATAAAGGCAACAACCATAGAGTTTCCATAACTTAACCTCTAGGGAACTCTCTCATCCATACCTCACCTTGAAAAACACCAAAAAATAGCATATACATCAATTCACCATGCCAAATCAAAATGTAAACAAAAATATAGCAACTAAACCAAGAAATAGCCTAGAAAATATAACCTCTAGGACAATAACATTGGGTAAAGGAAAAAAACACTAGATGGGAGCACTACAACCTAGATAGGAGTGCTGGAGCCAAGACAACAATGATGGAGGAGGGATAAGAGTGCTATAACTAGTTAAAATTTTCCTAGGCTACTTAAAATAGCTCAAAAGCATAAAAATATGCTTCTAAATAAGAAAAAATCAAACATTAATCTTGCTCACCAAGATAACATCACCTCTAGCCTACACTTGGGCTGCCAACTACTCAAAATGGGTCATGATAGGTGCTCATCTCCTCAAAATATCTCTCACTCTAGAAATCCAAATCCCAAACTAGTTAGCATACAAATGAATTAAGAATCAATCCAATTCTCCTATATCAAACAACTTTCTCATTCAAATAAAAATACCATTTTACCTATAACTTGAATCTTGTAGCTCCATTTCACAAACCACTTTATAATATCTTACTAAATCATATGCCTATTATGGTACACACATCTCTATACCTATTTTATATCAAGACATACAACTTGGTCCTAACCAATCAAAGACTCATTCAACTATCAAAACTTATTCTAATTTAAAAAACTTAGTCTCATCAATCAAGCAACTTCTCAATCAATTAAAATTATACCAACCTTGTTTATATCATTCCACCACTACTCATCACTTTTGGTTCAAAGTTATCTATCATGAGATCTCATCCTTATCCCCAAAAAGGGGGCATCATTCCTACTATTCCTATTCCTACACTTGCTTAACATGCCTATCCACTCTAATAGGTAGATACACCATGGTTCATACACCTCTAACAATTAGATTATCAGATTTAACTCAAATCAATCAAGATATACAAAGATTCAAATTATATGGGTCTTTCAACATTACTCAAGGCATTCAAAGGGACATAACTTCAATTTATAGATATATAGACTATTTAGATATAATGGTTCAGATCATATGGATCCATAGTAATTTCATCTTACAAATACATAGATTAGTCAGATACAATGTTTTAAATTATATAAATTCATTGTAACTTAGATACAAATTCAGACTAGATACTAGATTTGGGGGCATTACATACTACATGTCTCATACATATAGCTTCATATAACATGACACAATTACAAGATTAGATATAAAATTATGGACATTATGTAGAGTACAGTGTTTTGATCTCCAATTTTGCACATGGGACATGACATGATAGGTCATATCACATGTGGTTATATAGATTACCAAACTATACATATGCATCACTCACATACTAGATTTGAGGGTATAGCATAGATGATCATGTTCTTCATCATCCAAGATTATATAGATTAGAATGGTAAAGACATGCCATTATCTTCTTGCACATTTACTAGAGTTTAGATTACACCCAACTATACCCAAGGTGTTACTAGGTTAGACTGTATGATCATCTATAGTGGTTGTTCCATGACATTACCCAAACCCAGACTACATGAGCTTGTGTGAGATAGAGGATTGACATTGGATTTGGACCTCTAAGCACTTCTCAATTCTAGTTTAGATATTAAGAGTGGGGGCATGATAGATTTTACTCTTCATAGTATACATATTCTATGCACACATTCTAGATTACATGAGTTTATGTGGGATAGAGGGCAAACACTGGTTTTGGACCTCTAAGTATTTCTCATTCTTGTTAGATTCAACATAGGGGGAAAGCATCATCCTCTTTCTCCATGTTATACATATTCCCCTTCTATATTTAGTATAGGGGGCATCCATTCTATGGGTTCTTCCTTTCTCTAATCATTCTTTAGCTCTCCATCCACTTCCTTAGCCAGGAAGTGAGTTGGACCCTTTGTAACATATTCATCTTCAAATATGTAGGTTTAGGTACACATTTTATTTTCTTTCTTTTACTCTAGTACTTCATTACATCACTAGATTAAAAGGGTAAAAATGTATACACCCTAAATTTTTTAAGCAACCACATATATCTTGTTTTTTCATAGTCCTTTCATAGGAGAATCCGACTAGAGAATGTGAGCTTTGTTCACATTTATCCATGTCTTTCATTTTTAGTCATCTCAGTCTTAATACATTATCTAGACACCTTTTTGCTTATTCCCAATCATCCAAAGCCTTTAAAATAGTCATTCTACCTCATCCAAGTCAATTTTCTTTATATCCCCTAAGTCTCTAAAGTATAGGATAGGAGAATTGGGGTTGGAATATAGTGCTAGTTCCACTAGTGTCCATTTCTAGTGCTCCCATTCAAAGTCATTTTGAGATCCGATAGTAATTTTCCTTCACTTAATAAGTCCCAATCACTTTTTTATCTTCATCCTTAAGTTTCCCAATGTTGGCCAAATGTAAATAAAGCTCCCAAATTTAAAATAAAGAGTCTCCTATATAAAGTAATAAATAAGGCATTTTATATATATCACTTACTACTTTAGCACATAAGACAATTAGAAATTAGTCAATAGTATATCTCAATATTCTGCATCACACATAGACTTGCATGCTTGATCAAGGAAGGGCATATTATTACATCTACTATGCATGTTTATTATGCACAAGGGAGAACTACATTTGATCTAAGACCCTAGCTTGAGGGTTAATGTAGGTAGTGATTAAGATATTAGGGTTTATAGATCATATGATCATTTTCACCCTAACCTAGTTTTTCCCCCATTTTCTTTTGATTCATTTGTTGTTTGCATGTGTGTAGGTAGATATAGGGTTTGGAGATTGAAATGGACCTACAATGAGCTCTGTTGACTTCTAGCCTTCAAAATTTTGTACACAAACTCACACAAACATACATAAAAAAAATCATAAAGCTTAGATCCTTAAGATAATAGTGGTAGAGGTAGACTACAATGTCAGTGACGCTCTTGTAAACTTTTAGTCCTCTTGTCTAATCATAAAATGAAGGCTAGATCCTAATTCATGATAGTGTCCCATTCTTAAACACAAATTTCCATATCCTAAATCATGTATTTTATTTTGTTTTTAGATAAGCATATTTCTTCTCCTCATGTAAATTAATTGATAAAAAATTATATTTTACCATATTAAACTAGATTTTCCCCTTAATCTAGACCCCTTATTATTTAGGAACTAATCATAAGTTTTCCAAAAAATATCGAAACAATTTGTAAGGATTAAGTCTAACTTTATATTTAATAAGATATTCAAAGATGATATCAAGATTATAAAGATGATTTTTATGATGTTTAGATTTAAAAATAAGATCATCCACATAGGTTTCAAAAATTTTGTGAATGAAATCATGAAAGATGTGAGTCATTGCTTATTGGTAAGTGGATCTAGAATTTTTGAGGCTAAAGGGAATTTTGACATAGAAATAGGTGCCCCATTCCATGGTAAAAGTAGTATTATGTTGGTTTATAGGGGCAATATGAATATGATTGTATCTTGAGAATCCATCCATAAGAGATAACATTTTGTAACCAGCCATGGGATCAACAATGGAATCTATTGAAGGTAAGGTGAATTTATTCTTAGGACAAGCAAGATTAGGATTGAAAAAATCAATACAAATGTGAATGACCATAGTGAATTTCTTTTAAATAGAGAAAATATTGGAAACCCATTTAGAATAATCCACTAGCTTGATAAATTTAACATCAAGTAATTTGATGATTTCCTTATGACATAAAGTGGAAACATCAGGTGGAAATTTTCATTATTTTTGATGCATAGGCTTGACATCAGGATATGTAATGATATTATGTATCACAATGTTAGGGTCCATGCCATGTATGTCTTTGTAGGAACAAGTGAAAGCCTCATGATATTTTTCAAAGAATAATCTGAAATTATCATGTTTAGAAGGTGAGAGTTCATGAGAGAATATGATAGTTTAAGGAAAAGATGGAGTTCCATATTCAATATGAGTGGTTTCCTCAATAAGAATGGTATTACCATATTGAAAATGGTATGGTGTATTTTGTAAGGTAAAAATTGGATTTGTTTTAGGATCAACACTAGAAATGAAGTTGTTGAAGTAAGGAGTTTTAGTCTTAACATTTACAAGTTTATGATGTTATTGAGGAAGTTGAGGTTCTCTATCATAAAATAACTCAAGGATAGCTTCATCACTATACAAGGTAAGAATATGACCATAATACTCAACATATACTTCAAAATCTAAAATTTGATTTCCATGTTGTTCGAACTCAGAATGTATCTGATGAACATTGGTAGCCTTAGCATCCAATGTAATTTTAGGAGTAGAAGTAGATGGAGTAAAAGAGATTGGTGTGTTAGTGGATTTAGTTTTGGGAGAAGGATTGGATGTAATGATTAATTCCAAGGATGTTAAATGAGGTGTAGGAACTTCCATAGATCTATAAGGCATAATTTGCTATACTACCCAAGGAGTATTGATAAGAGTAGAATTGACAGGAGGTACATGAACCTCAAGATCTAAGGTATGATCCATAGAAATAGTATGAACATATTGATTAAAATCATGAATTTAGGATAAGTATTTCTAATAGTGCTGGAAATACAAGTCTCTATATTGATATTTGGCCATGATATAGTTGTCATCATATGTTGGAGAAATTGTATAGACTTGAGAATTAGGGGGAGTTTCAAAGGATGAAATCCAAATATTATTGAATGTATGAGGAGACATGATGAGAGGATCTAGAAATAATTTATCCAATCCAAAATCATTGTAAGTAAAGGCATCTTCTAGTAAAGAAGGCTCCTAAGAATTTCATGGAGGGGAAAAATTAGTAATCTCATCCATGAGAGGAATAATACAAAAACCATTGTGAAATATATGGAGGTAACTGGCTATTATTTTAAGTATGTTGAAAATCATTGGGCTCATCATCATTGAAATCTATAAGAGTAAATTTTAAATTAGGATTCATGTTGATGAACTCAGGTAGAGGAACACTATTAATCTTAGGAAATATAAGAACAAAATATTGTGATTTAGGATTAAGTATTTAGATACTCCATGGGTTAGGATTGGTTTCATGCTTATACCATTTTTCATTATGAAAGAATTTGATACATTGACTATCGAAAGAAATGATGGCCTTCATTCAATGAGTCCATGGATGGCCAACAAGTATGTTGTAAGATAAACTAAGATCAAGGACCACAAGCTTAGTTTGAATAGTTTTAACTCTAATGGTTAATGGAAGACAAATACAACCAAGTGGCTTTTGATTAGTATAATCAAAACCATGATAAGTAAGATACATTTATTTAAGATGATCCTTATTATAACCAAGTTGTTACATAAGCCATAAAGAAGTCACATTAATACCAAAACCTTTATCGACTATAATTTTTTGGATAAGAGTGGTTTTAATGGATACTTTGATAAATAATGGTGGATCATCGACATGAAAAAAAATTTCATCATTGATCATGTCTTCTTCAAGGAGTTCAATATAGGGCTTGGAAGAAGGATACATGGTTTCAATGGTATTGATGTTGGTAGGTTGAGGATTGATAGAAGGTGGTTCTTTATCTATGGAAGAAGGATCTTCAATTTCTTAAAGTTGTTGCATAAGGAATTTATAATGATAGGGTGAAGTGTGAACCAAATCCATAAGTGGAATATTACAAGTTATAGAGTTAAGTTATTCAAGAAATTTCAAATGCTATTTAGAAGAACCATCATGAGGTTTGGAAGGTAAATTAGACTTTGAAGGAATACATGTGGTTTGAGGATCAACAGGAAGAAATTGTTCCTCATGTGCTTTCCAATCAAGATTTGTAGTGGTAATATCTTTAAGCAATTGTTATTTTAAAGATGGATTTTTAGGCTTGGTAATGGGATCTTTATGAGCCACTTTATGCTAATAATAGACCTTAATAGTGTTGACATATTGATAATTATTAAAGTATTAGTCATTATCAATGTCAATGGCACAACAATCCTTAGAATTTGATTGATTATTTGAAGAGGATTTTTGGTTATTTAAAGTATAAGATTTAGAAGTTTATCATTTTTGAAAGGTAGTAATGTAATCTTGATGATGAAGATTGATCATAGCTTCATGGTTGAATGAATCACCAAGCACATAAGAGATAAAAAATTTAGTGATCCCTCTACAAGATTCATGATAATGGATAATGTTAGCATAGAACCGATAAAATAGATTGGGGTCATACCACTTAGGAAGAGCATTGGGATAGATGAAAGGTTTTGAGGGTGGTAAAAATTATTTCATTTGTTGAACTAAAAGAGATGTATGAGAAAGTGAAGGAATATTGGTTTTGGAAACTCTTTGTTTAGTTTGAGGAGTATTACTAGTGATAAAATTATATGTTCAAAAAAATCCTTTAAGAAGTTTAGGATTAGGTTCTAATTTCTACATGAGAATGTCTTGATGTTTAGCTTGATCAAGAGCTTCACTAAGTGTTTGGGGAGCAAAGGTTTGAACCTTATATTGGAGAGTCAGATTGAAAGTGATGATAAAGAGTTTGAATAAGTTATCATTAGTCATCTTATGGTTAGCTTTATGAGCTAAATATTTCCATCTTTTGATAAAGTCATGAGTTGATTCAATGGGAGATTACTTAGCATTGATGAAGTGGCTAAGACAATTTTTGGGAAGATCATTGCACTGAAACTCTTTAACCAAAGGATTAAACAAATATTCAATTTTATAAATAGAATGTTGGGGTAGTTGATTATACCATTCAATACATCATCGGTAAAAGTTTTGACTAAGATTTTAGTTTTGGAAAAGGTATTAGTTTGGATCCACTCTTTAGTCCCATCATATTTGATAATTGTAGATATGTTACCAATATCAATGGATATAATAAAGGGGGTTAAAGGCTCATTTTGAGTAGTTCAAATCATCTTGTTATTCATTATGGGTTGAGGAATAACATTGCCTAAAGCATCTGGCAGTGCGGGGAAAGGAAAACAATCATTAAAGAGGAAGGCCCTCAAGAGTGAGACATGGATCCTAAAAAAGCACTAACAAAGCTGACTTTCCAATCAATTTGGCAGCATGTGGGTTCAGTGTAAAAATCATAGCAACTGCGATTCAAATAAAACGAGTATGGCACGCGAAAGGAAGGGAGAACCCTAAAAATAGGAACCCAAGAGCTGTGATGAATGGAGAGAGAAACAAGAAGTCTGGAGAATTCTGTAGAAAGGAAAAGTTGCAAGCTACATGGAAAGACTCCATGGATCAAAGCCACATATCACTACGGATTTTTTCAAAAATTGGTCTGATGAAAGGGTCACCCTGCATGGTATCATAGTGAACTTAATAGAGGATTTTATAGCTGAGGTTACAGGGCTGCCTACGGATGGACTCAAATTTTCCAAGCAGACAAGCATCTCGAATGAGGCCTTTTGTAAGTTCCCCAAAACGGATGAGGAAGAATAGAAGCTGGTCAAGAATGGGGATTTCTATGAATTGGATTAGATAAAAGGGATATGGAGGGATGTCTTAAGCTACATAAGGGAGTACTTAATCCTGGACAGAAGAAGCAAGCATGTGCACAAGTTCCATTTTGTCTTCCTTAACCACTTCAGGCACAAGGTTAGTTTGTCTTTTCCCTTTTATCTTCACTTCTCCTTGGTCCAAAGTTTATATGCTCATAGGAAAAAGGAAACGCGCCCTATCCTACATGAAGGCCTTATTCTGCTTATCGAAGGCTACTGCAAGAATAGTGCAATGGTAAAGCACCCCAAATAGGGGAAAATTAAGGTGTCAGGGAACAAAAAGAGTGAAAGTGTAAATGGGAAAGGCAAAATAAAGCTCCCTAGTGCTAAAAAGCAGAATGTAGAAGAAGATACAGAATGGGAGAGAATTGAAAACCCCAGGGAGGAAAACTTGGAAGAAGAAGAAGGAAGTGAAAGCTGGGATACAAACTCTAATGAGGATGAAGAATGTTCTGAGAAGAATGAAAAAGATGATGTCAACATAGAGGAGGATTCTGCAAATAGAACTGTAGATACGGAGGAAAACCAGAAAGTGTCAGAGGATGAATTTGTCCAAGATGACCCTGTTGAGGACCCAACTTCAAAGAACGAAAAGGAAACTTCAGGTCAGGATGATAATCAAGATACGGATAGGGAAATTCAAATTGGAATTAAAGAGCGGGAACAAAAGAGTCGAGAGGATATCTTTGAAGAAGCCAGGAACAATCCCAATAAAAATTTTGAGGAATGGAGAGGGAAAAAATAGAATGATGAAACACACACACCTATGGCTTGGGTTAATTGTAAAGCAGAGGCATCATCCCAATTTGATTCTTGGACGTGTAGGGAGATTATGGATCTCAAGAGGAAAGTGGAAACTATGGAAGATTCCCTGAAAGCTATTTGGAACAAAATAAATAATATGGAAAATCAGATAAGGGAGATCCCAGTCAAGCTCCAAGCCTATGAAAATAACCTCCGAGAACTTATTAAGGACAACATAATGAAAATGGAGGAAGTTACGTCCAATATTTGTGCTGCTACTATCAATATAGGTAAAAGAGCCAATGAGGAGACCAAAGCCCTGGAGGGACCCAAAAAAAGGATGAGACAAAGTTCTAGAAAGAAGGTTACACAAAAAGGAGCTATGCAGGTGGCAACCACTGTCTAGGATACTATTATGAAAGGAAAAGAAACTATGAAAATGATATTGGAACTGGATGAATAATCTGATTCTTCTGGTTGGTTTAGTAATTGGTCCTATTTTTTGTATTCTTTATGTAATCCTTTGCCTTTGGTGATACCAGATCTCTATTTAATTTGGGTTTTGATTGGAAGTCTTTCTGGTGGTTTCAAGTCCATTTAAAACCTATTTTTGCTACTTCCTTGTAGTAGTTTTTAGGCTTTGCCTGTGGTTTTGGATGATCTTTCTTTCTTTCTTTGTAATAGGGTTTCGGGGCCCCTTCAAAACCTGCTTTTACCTCAATCTAAAACATTGCCTAAAGCATCCCAAAGAAGTGGAGGAATGAAATTGGAGTTAGCTTGAGGATACATAGTTGGAGTTTGATTAGCTACATTGATTAGTTATTGAAGTTATATCATTTGATGGGTGTTAGAATTTTTCATAATGTTCATTTTTTGGATAACTTGGGATAAAATTTGGGTTGTATCAGGAGGTGGGTTGGTGTTTGTAGGAGAACTCCCCAAATTGGTGTTAGGGGGAGATTACTAGTGGGATTGTTAAGTAAACTTATATCAATCAATTCCACATTAGATTGAAGATTTTGAAGATGAGAAGTGTCTTGATAAGTAAGGAAGGGATGATATCCATCAACTTCATCTTGAGGTGTTATTTTTAACATGTTATAGGTCATGGATGAAGTAGGATAAGAGGTGTCCCAAGAGTGATGGTGCTCTTGGGAGGAAAAGAGAGGGAGAAATGAACATATCATATAGTATCTAAATGGATTTAAGCTATCCAAGAATATTATGATAGGAGACTTCATTCTAACTAAAGGGAGATGAACATAATGAAAAATTATAGAAATAGGGAACTAGAATGATGAACAGAGAAAGTAAAAAATAATATAGGGTTGATTAGGTTGACCTAGCATAGAAAAAAAGGCTTTTAAACTATACATGGTCAACTAGGTCGATCTAGTATAGTGCATAAAGACTAGAAAAAGAGGTAAAATATTTTTCAATCTATACAATTTTGATTGGGTTGATCCAGTATAGTGGACATGGGTTGATAAAAGGTATTGGGTTGACTAGGTCAACCTAGTATAATAGATAGGGAAAATGAGAAGGCTAATAACAAGTTATGAATTGAAATAAGACAATTTTTGAAACTAATCTAGGAAAGTAAGCATTTTAAGGGAAAAAAATAGTCAATTGGATCAACACTGGCCAAACTAATTGAGTCACACAATACAAAACCTTGCACTAACATTGGATAATGCAAATTTTTTCACACATAATTGAGCAAAGAGTAAGCAATCAACTTGAAAATTAAAGATCTAACTAATTGGTCAACCTAATATTTTTTATTAGATTATTAATAAATGATTTAAAATATGATGGGAAGTTGGATGTAGAGAAAGGAACTAGATATAAATATAAGGATGGTTTCAAGTAGTTTTGGCTAAAAGGGACTATAGTGGAAATGATACAAGCTTGGTATTGGGGCCTACCCCTTCACTTCACACATTGCAATGATAAGGGTGTTGGGTGCTTAGACAAAGTATACCATTAACCACACTTTATACTCTACCAGAGTATCAATTCAGATTCCCCCTTAGTAATGAAATACAAGTAGGTTGGCCTTAGATATACAAATCTTAAAGTGTTTGGTTAGATTATGTGATTTGTCCTTGTGTGCATAAAATAGAAATAGTGAAACTAAATTATTACCTAAACCCCCCAAATTAGACTATGTGAACTATTTTAAGAATGAAAGCAATAAGAAAAGAAAGGTGTGAACTAAATACTATTATATAGAGATTATTTCCAATTTGAAACAAGGTATAGTGTTGACACTATATGCATAAAACACAAAATAGGGTCAACAGGGTTGAACCTATACAATAGAAGAAAGGTCTAAAAATGAATAGGGTTGGCAAGGGTTGACCTAGTTATTTCAAAAAACACATAGAACAAAGAACTGGGTCGATAGGGTTGATCCAATTGACTATGCAGGGGTAGTTTTGAGTACTATAAATTGTGAAAGGAAAGATGGTAAAAAAACAAGACATAGAGATAGAAAACAACCTTACTAGATTAGAGATATAAAGAATGAATATTTTTGATCAAAACCCTTGAAGAATGTTGACAAAACCTACTAACTGGGTCGACTAGGTTAATCAAGCTATGCAAGGACCTATTATATAAGCCTATATATATAAGGTAAATGAAGGTCAATCTATTAGTTTGAACTGGAAGTCTAGAAGTTAGGAAACTTATACTAGGTAGTATAAATTGAACTAATTTCTTGTTCTTGAAAACTATATATAAAGATTAGAACTAGGTCAACAAAGTTGATCTAGTATGATAGATATATGATAAAAATAATGAAATAAATTGAAATAAATCTTGTAAGGGTTAGTTTCACATTAGTTTCACCAAAATGTATACAATTATAAATACATCATGTCTATAAATCACTCCATTTTCATAGAAGATATAACATACTTACACTTCTGATCGAGAATACATTTGTTAAGTAGGATCATGACCAATACAAGGATCCAATAGACCTAATTAAGGGATAAATTATCATAATACACCATGTGAGGTAGGGTTCCAAAGCCTACAATCTAACACAATCATGTAACAACACTAAAATATTCCTAGTTTTAATATTTTACCTACGCTAATAAACAAGAAAGTAAATCTAATCTAGTACACACCAAAGAATTTGGTATAATAAAGGGGTTATTAAAGAAATAAAAATAACTATAAGAGAGTCTTAATTAAGATAAGTATGAGTAATACCCTAATACATGGAATATGAAGAGAAATATTATTCAAGACAATACTTATGCTACTTCTGTCTACTAAAGAGAGGAGAAAAAAGTCAGAGTATACCTACCTAAATGTGAACCTATCAAGAATCAATCTCTCCCTTGGCCAAATGGGATTTGTAAGAGGTTGTTCTAGTTTTTAAGGATAACTAATAAAGGCCAAAACATCCAAGACTTATCTATAAAATTAGATTTTTCAAGTATAAACCTTAAGATAAGACCCCTCAAGTAGAATGGTGGAAGAGTAGAATGTGAAGAAACATGAGCAAATAATAAATATTGATTGCATATATGAAATAATGATTAAATGATATTGTATTTATAGTCTAATATTTCCCTAAGTCCTCCTTGAAAAGTTAGATGTACAAGGCTAGCCATGGTCGACCTTGTATGTTTTCAAGAATAATTCACTAGGTCTGAGCTAGGTTGGTTGAAAGGATAACAAACCCCAAAAATGAGAAATACCCTAAACTGTACAGGGTTGGCCATGGTTGACCTAGTAAAACTAACATTCCATAAGGGAATTAAGGAAAAAAATGAGGATGGAAAGAAGAAAAGATAAGAGTGTGAAATGGAGGAGAAATAGATTAGGGAGTGGTTTTAAGAGCTATTTAGAATGGTAATAATGTGTTAATAAGGGATAACAATCCTAAAAACACTAAATGTCTGCCCACCCCTTTCCTGGTGTACCACTTAGGGTATAAACTCAAATAGATTGAGTCTCATGGGTTCCTACAAGATGTAAAGTGTTAATATTTGATAAAATTTTGAAAATATTATGTGTATATAACAAGGTCATTCTTCAGTTTTTTTTAATAATTGATTTCCAACCCTATCACCATGTTTTATTTGGAGATTAGTTCTTCAGCCTATTCTTTTGTAGCTTTGTCCATTATGTAAATCTTTGTCATTATATAAAATGTATGTTTATCAAAGAGCTAAGGGGAAAATTGAGTTGGTTGGGTTTATTTGAGAGTATGTGTTGGGATTATGACCTTCTTTAAGGAAGTCATCAACTGCTCTACCTTATTCTTCAACTCATCCTTGGTGACCTTGTCACTATCCATTCTCTTGAAGAGAGAAATTATGCTTGTTTGGACGTCTTGTTTTAGTGCCTCTCTCATTAGATGACTAAGGTATACCCTAAAAACCTCATAATCCCCCACTACTAAATATTCTTTCTATTTTTTAGGTGGGGGAAATGTTATCTCCACATACTTCTCCCCTGTTGCATCATAATATACTCTATAAATAGTTTTAGGACCTCTCTTTGGTCATTTAGAGGTTTACAATAGACCAAAATTTAGGGTGCTAGGAGATATCATTTAATTCCTCTTCTTAGACATTGAATGTGCTAGATAATTAGTAATGGATACCAATAAATCTTAGGTAGTGCGATAAAAGATGAAGATGGAATTGTTGCCTACCTAGTGGCTGTTGTGGATAATGGGACTACAATCAAAATGACTGAGGTAGAAACCATGTATTTTTGGGTGGTATTTGTGATAAATGGGGTGATATATATATATATGGGATGAGGTTGAATTTATTTTGTAAGGATGTGATGATGGAGTAGGGATAACCAAATACATTGATTGGGTCACTACCAAGGGGATCACTTGTACTAGTGGGCTAGATAGGGGAGTAATTACTTACATAGGTTAGATGGTAGAAAAAAGTGGAGGGGTTATATTAGTTGAGTCCATTATAGAAATTGGAATTTATTGGTAAAATGGTTGGGTTACTAGAACTTGGCTGATAGAAGCATCGCTATTTTCTTTTTCTTTTTGCTTCCCTTTGTGTGAGATGATTGGTCTCACTGTCTGATGTACTTGGATGCCACTACTAGAATCCTCTATTGCTTCTACCTTTACACATTTATCCTTTTCCTTTTTGACCATATCTATGTTTTCAATTTCTCTTTTGTTATCTTTGTCCCCCTGCTTCTTATCCAATTTAAAGTCATGTTGGTGAATGGGGTTGTTATGTCTAGTAAACAAAATGAATAAGGTGTAGACCAATTGACTTGAGGAAGGTGTTGAAGGTGGGTATGATTATCATAATAAACCCTATTTATTTGATATTCCTCATCTTTCAACACTTCTATAATTGGTGTCATATCATATTTGTTAATTTTTTAAAGGGTCAACTATAATAATTCCTCAACCTAACTTCTTCCACATCTTGCATGTCCTCCCAATATTCTTCATAAAAGGGAATGTGATTAAATGAGGAACCTAATATATAATAAGAAAAACTTATACAATCATAAATGGGCCTAGCCTCAAGAGTTCTCAAAGTCATCTGAGTCATCTCTACCTATGCATAATTGGCATTGGATAAGGAAGGGCATGTGTATCTCCCTATATTTATAGGGAAGTGTATGCCTATTTTGTGCCTACTTGACAACAAAAATTTTATTACAAGTTCCATTTGGGCCCACTTATCACTCACATATCTAGGAAGGGTGTAAGGATACCCACAAAAACCACCAATTATGATATAATAAAATGTGGGTAACTAGATGAAGTATGATTCCCAATTTGTAATCTCTGTCATCACAACATTAGAAAGCTTTATCTTATCTAGTTCTTATTAGAATATAGTTACGATGTAGTAGATAAAGACATCATTAAATATCCTAAATTGTTATTTACTTCTATCAAAAGTGAGATCAAGATAGTAATTATTATCTTTGTTAACCTGATATTGCACTATGTTTAACCTTGGGAATGACCTCCCTTTTGCTAAAGCATAGATGAAGTACAAGGTCATGTAGAATTTTCCTATAGTTTAAACCTCTACCAATTATCTGTGAATGGATTCACTAACTAATTGAGCCCAATGAATGTATTTTTTTATTATGTTGGATTACACATATATACTGGTACATCCAATCTTAGTAATTCTTTGCATTCTATCTTCTTGTAACTCTATGTAAGAGTAAAATGATGTCCCTTGCCTTGTCTATGAATTCTGTCATGGCTAGGGTCTTATGAAGTCTTGAGGATAAAATTTTATGGGTCTTCAACCACTATATGTTTATAATCTATGTACATTCTAATGTTTTATTTGGTATAATTATTTAGAGGAGTTAGGAGTAATATCTATATAACTTTTAAACTCTGGGATTAAAAACATAGTGTTAATGAAATCTGGATCTAGCTTAAAAAAAATCCCCCTTATCATTCACTACTTATCTTTTATATGCATCATAATTCTTAGCCATAATGATCATAAGATTGCATTTTTACACTGAGAATGGAAAGGATATATCCTGAGGTAAACCACTATCATATATGATATGAATCTAGTCATTTTTAAATTCTACATTGATACTAGTCTAGAAGATGGATAGGTTTGTGTGGCTTAGGTTAGTGTCACTTGTCTCATTAATGTTAGAATCTAAGATAGAAGGGATATCAGGTCCCTTTGATTTGAAATTCATTTCCTTCCTAGACATATACACTAGAAAAATGTGTGATGGAGCTAACTACAAAGTTGGTCAGGCTTTGGGTTTGCAATTATAGGTAATTTTCCAAATTTTAACTTGGTATAATTTTGTTATTCTTGTACATGGGTTCTGATCTGATGAGATTATGGTATATAATAGCATTTATAAAATATGATATAAATTTTCTAGGGTTTTAATTTTCAATTTCAATTATAATGTTTGACTCAATCTATGTCAAGGTTTCTAGGTGTAATTAATGGTTGAAAACTCTAACCAAAGGTTTGGCAAGAATAAGGTTTGCATTTACAAGTTGGATCTCTGATGGGAACTCAAAGTGGGAAAATAAGAGGGATATTCACCTACATTTGAGTGGGGATATTATGTTTTTTGGGAATCAAAATCTTTGGTAGAGGTTTAGGTTGAGAAGATAATCTTTGAAAAAAATGAAATCTAAACAAATTTTAGTAAGATATTAACACATGAAGGTAAAAAACTAGAAATTTATGAGGAATAAGGTTAAAAGATGCTACTTTTAATAAATTTAGAGAAAACTCATGAGTATGGAAAGGGAAAACACCTAATCTTTGCATAAAATAAATAATGGAGTAGACTTAAGGAAAACATATGTGACCTAGGAGAATATTGGGTATGCATGTGTAGGGTTTTGTAAGTGATGGATCTAGTGCCTGTTCACTTAGCAATGGAGCTCTAGTTCATGAAATCACTCATTTTCAAGGTAAATGGGATATAGCTATGGCATCACTTGGAAAAAGAGATCTTTTTATTGGCATCTTTTGGTAAAGGAGATTTGGTTCACAATGTTTTAAAAAATGATGTAATAAAACCTAAAATATATACCAAAAACTCTTAATTAATTCCAATAGTATCAATACAGGTGGTATATGAGTTAATAGGTGGAAATGTGGGTTTATGGAGTTACCTTATAAGTTTAAAACTTGTAATATGTTTTCAATTTTCTATTTCCTTCTTGTTTTGGTAATAAAAAACCTATGAAACCTCTGTATACTTGTAAATTTATAATATGCCCTTCATTCTTTGCTTTTTGCTTACTGCTGAGGGTTTTTGGAGTTAGAGATGTTTAGGAAGTGGAGAGAAAAATTTGGATTACATTTTTCAACTTTGAAATTTTTTAAAGTGTAATGGTTTTTTTTGTTTCCCACTAAGTCTTAATGAAAAATGAGAAGAGATTTCTACATCAAACTTTACAACTTTACAAAGTTGCAAAGTGTAATGTGAATTTTGGTCTCTGCTTGTCACTTAGTGAGTGGAAAGTGTTCGTTTAGGTACATTTTGAAAAATTTTAAGTTGAAAAGTGCACCTAAATCTCCTTGGGTCTTGAAAAGGGGTACTTAGGCCATTCTAAAATTTTTACTCAGAAAATTTTATAGGTCTCCTCTAAGGCACAAGGTGTTTTGAGGTATTTGACACAAAATATCAACATTTTTGGCAATCTTTGTAGGGTGATTTCCTGCTAATCATTTTTTTCTTAATAACCTTATAGTTCACTAGGCATAGAGTCCTTTGAATTTTATCACATCATACTTGGAGAAAAAATAGAACTAGGAATTTCCCTAAATAAGAAACAAAATAGAGAAAATAAAAACTAAAATAAACTAAGGAAGTAAAAATCTTAATAATTTGTAGACTGTACATAAGCACTTATTTTTGGGAAACCAACTAATCCTCATATGTACAAATTTTTGGAAATAATTACAACCTTAAAAGCATGATTTGAGGTATATCCCATTGTTTAGTATGGGTATCTCTAATCCATCAAGCCTAGAATGCATTGACTTCATTGCAATTGGTTATGATGTATGGACCACTCCATATTATAGAAAATTTTATAAGTTTGCTTGTCTTGGCCCTTTTAACATCCCATTTTAGAACCATGTCTCCTTCATTGAAGATCTTGTCAAATGATTTTTTGTCAAAATTTCTATTTACTTGAGCCTGACTTACTTCCAAAACTTTCATTGACTATTCCTAACCTCCTCTATCTTCATGATCTTTACCAATCATATGATCATCACATCATTTTCAATTAATTCCAATTATTGAGTAAGTTATATAGATGGTAAATATATTGATAGTAAAATTATATCTTCCATTTCATATACTAACATAAATGTATAATTTCCAATGGATCTTTTAGGAGTGATCCTATTGGCCTAAAGTGTTGTTTTTAACTTAGTCTCTCAGGTCCTCTAGTTGTCTTCCATTGTCCTTTTTATAATCCTTATGAGATTCTTGTTGGTGGATTTCTCCAATATATTTCCTTAAAGGTAATAATTATATGAGGTCTTAAATTAAAAATTATGTTTCACTACATATTCGCTCACATGAGTACCCATTAAAGCTTTGGCATTATTCATGAGAATCATGTAAGGGACACCAAATCTAATGATGATGTTGTCTATGAATTATATGTTAGATTATTCATGGCATATTTTAATACAACTAGTTTAGTACATCTGGTAAAATAATTAGTCACTTTAAGGACCCATTTTTTGATGGCACTTGATGGTAGATTGATCAAGCCAATAAAATCCAACCTCCATTGAGAAAATGGTTGGTTAACTTGGATTGGTTAGAGAGGAAGAGATACTAATATTTTATTTCCTACAAAGTATGTATATTTCTCACAATTTTTCACCCATCTATGTACATATTTGAATAGGTCAAGCCAATAGTAGCCTTCCCTCATTATTTTGATAATAGTGGTCCTTGTAGAAAAATGGCCACCCGATGAGCCATCATGAAATTCTTTGAGTAAATTGGAGATTTAATCATGCTCGATGAACCTCAACATAACTCCATTAATATCTTTACTAAATAATATCCCATTAATGATAATATAAGGAATATCTTGGACATTAAAGTAATTTTTCTAGACTACTCGAGCTTATGTAGGTATTCACTAATTTACAGGAAGGTAGTCATGTCATAGATCTATTTTTTGAGTAGATGAGGATTCATTGGTTGAAATGCCTATAGAATGTATATTTCATTAGTAACATTAATATCAAAATAAATTTTCTCCCATAAGCCATTTCCTCTTATGATCTTATTTATTTTAGTGATCATGTCATATTTCATGGCTTTCATGATCCAACCCACTATTTTCTCCTTTATTTCCTTTCTCAAAAGGAACTCCTTTATACTCTGGTGAATAACCATTAGCTAAATCTTGTTGTTTGAAAGCATGAGTCTAAACTTTTTGAGGGATTTTATTAATGTATACACTTACTACTAAATAAAATTGTACCTTTCCTCATAATCCTTTAAGGATTGACTAAAAAAGGCCATGGTTTGTTCTAACTGATCTTTATTCTATTAGGTCAAAGTAGATGATACACTACCTTCCCCTTCAAAATTATAGAGAATGAATTCATTCTCATAGTTAGGATTTACAAGAGTTAGAGCTTAATAAATAACATGCTCAATGGATTCAAAGTCATTCTTTCCTTCCCTTATCTAGCTAAAATTGGCCCATTTTATAAGAATAATAGTAATGGGTTTGCCCATGGTGACAAAATTTGGAAGGAACCTCCTCATGAAGTTTATTTTCCCTAGGAAACTCTATAACCCCTTTTTGTGGCTTGGAAGTGCTAATGAAGAGATAACACTTACCCTCTCTAGATCTATTGCAAGGCCTTCTTTCAAGACTATGTGTCTTAGAATTTTACCTTCATAAACTACAAATATGCACTTCTTTGGATTGAGGGAAAATTTAAACTCTTTTCACCTTTCAGAAACTTTCTTGAGGTGATTTAGGTGGTCACTGGCCTATTTTGTATACACCATAATGCCATCTAGATACACCAAGACCATTTCATTGATCAAACCCTTGATATACATATAGATGGACCTTTTTAAGGTATCACCATCATTGGTCATACTGAAAGCGATCTTATTCTAGGTGTATGTGCCCCATTTGGTAGTAAAAGTGGTCTTAAACTAGTCAGACTCCTAAACTAGGATTTGGTTATATCTAGAATAACCATCTAGAAGGGAGAACCTCTTAACTTTGGATACTATTTGGAGGATTTGCCCCATGGGTGGAAGGAAATAATTTTATTTCAAGGATGCTTTGTTCAAGCCATAAAAATCCACACATTCTTTTTCACCATTCTTTCTCCTAACATGGACTAAGTTAGCAACCCAAGATGAGTGTTTAATGGGGAAAATAGTGTTAGATTTCAATCAACTTAGATAATTCACTCCTCATCAAAGGCTCTATTTTTGGGTTTATTGTCCTATATTTTTGTGTAACATTTTTAATATTTGGGTCAAGCTTCATTGTGTGTTTGGTTAGGTTAGGGTCAAAACCCCTTAGATCTTTGTAACTCCAAGTGAAGTTATCATCAAATTCTTAACATAATTTAATAAAATGTTGATTTTTAGAGGTGTTACATACCTTCAAAATATTCAAATACTTGACTTTTGAGATGGATACTAGTTCATAATCTTCCTCCTTGATTGTGAGATTTTTATTCTCACCCTTCAACTGATTATCAGAGTTGAAAATATTTTCTAAAGTAACAACGTCCATGGGAAACTTGCTAGTCTTCAGCTAAATTATTTGATCCCCATATTTTTATTATATCCTTGACTAGTTTTTGTTAGAGAATTTAGCCTTATCTCATAGAAAGATAATAATTTGATCATCACTATAAAAAAATTTCCAGTTGATTGCATTATCAGGGATGGATGGTCTCAATATCATTTTTACATGCTGACTATTATCCTTCTTAATCTCTTTAGGTATATTATATTGAGAACCCACTAAGGCCATGTGATCAACATCCTTGTTTTATGTTTTTAGTATTGTATAAATGTTTAAAGCAATAAAATATTTAAATGGTTCCCAAACCCTATGTTTGTAACATCTTATTAAGTTGTTCTTGGTTATGATTCTTGATCTTACTTGATTAATAATTAGTTCACTATCACCAAACACACGTAGTGATTGAATCCTATTTTTCTTTATGAATTAGAGACCTAGAATCAATGCTTCATATTCTACCACATTGTTAGTGCAACTGAATTGTAGTATGAAGGAATAAAAATAACTCTCCTTTTGGGTTGAGACCAAAACAATACCAGCACCTACACTATTCTTGCTTCTTGATCCATAAAATTATATTTACCACATTCCCTTATGATCTTCAAATAGTTTAACAAGATTTGGGATGATCACATCATCTTCATGGATGCAATATGTACCTAAACTTATTTCCTTGACATAGTCATAAGGGTTAAATTGTAAATTTGGTCCTCATTTTTCAAGGTGAGTGTCTGGGATTTATTTCAAGGGTGTTACAACTTCATGGTCAAGTTCTTCTTCTTGGTATTGTACTATGAAAATAATATCAATAAGGATATGTGTGTATGGTTCCATTTGGTATTTGGTAATTGGTTTAGCTTTTATTGTCACTCTAGTCCCATATCTTGTCCTAAGTAATATATGTGACCAATAAATAGATAGGCACCCTCCCATTTTTGTAGTGAAGTGTCAAGAAAAGTAGATGGAAAAATAAGGGGTAGGTTAATAACTAAGATGTATTAGGATATGGATAAGCTTAGACATGCATGGATGGTAAGGTTTGGACATTTAATAACCCTAACTATTTGGATAGTATTTCCATCTAATTGAACCATGCCTTTTATAACATGTGTGTATTCAACACTCATCACATCTACTATTTTTTCGGGCATAACAGAGCTTATAGCCCTAAAGTATATCATATAGTTATGAATAATACTTTTTTTAACTGAGGGTAAGGTATAAAGGCTGGTGGCTTACCATTTTTACTTACTTTTATGTCTATTTCAGGTTGACAAAGCTAACCATAGTAGTGGGTCCCTTAACTAAGACATTCTCTATTTATTAGAAAAAACTTAGAGATTTCTGAAGCAAGTCCCTCTAATGATGGGATAGATAGTGCTTTATACATGGTAAAAATTTAATTTAGTCATTTTCATTTATTCTACAACATTTAAAATAATCCTACCAACTTTTGCTTGTGTATTTGTGGGAGCTACATCTTATTTTATGATATTTGAGATCAATGATTATTACTTCAGTTGACCCATCGACACATTGGGTGGATTTTAATTTTTTTTAATTTTTGAAACCTCTTGTATAACTTTAGAAGTTATATCTTATTCAAAATTGGGGGAATAATCACATTTTATTTCCCTCTTCTTAGAGTGCATATTTTTTGTAACTAAATTACCACCATTGGTTAGTACTTCCTCTTAGTTTATGCCATAAAAATCCTCTTATTTCTAATTCAAAATATTGATCTTATTTTGAATAGGCACTTATACCTCTAATTGATGAGTAGTAGTTTCCTCTTGATGCACTTAGGGGATTGATACACTTTATACCATCAAGTCTTGACTAATGACACCATAAGGGTAAGCATTTTGATTATGGGATTGGGAAAAATGATAACACCACTCATATTATTAGGCTAGGTTATTCTAGATGAGAATCATGGCCTTAAATGTACTTGGGGTAGGTAGATCATGTATATTTGGGGACTTTTCTTGCATTATTTAGATTTGGAGTTATGAATTACCTTGGTATGGCTACTTATTGGGTTGATATACCTAATTATGTGGTTGATAAGGCATATAATTTTTAGATTGTTGGCATTTCATGGCTACCAAATCATTACCAAAGTTCTGAAGTAATGTCTTAACTTTGTATAAATCATTGTAAGGGACATGAGGTAAAGTTGGTTGATTGCTTATTGTGGGAATTGGGGTTATAATAGGTTGAGTGGGAGGAAATTTTGGGAACAATGGAATTAGAGTCTGAAGAGTAATTTTCCCATCTTGAATAAGGTAATTTTTGGCTCTTATTACAATGTCATAATCATTAGGGAGTGAGATGCCACTCGTTGATTGGATCAAGATAGCTATACCACTATTTAAATCTCTTATATAGTAAAAGAAAGAATTATTTAGGGATGGTTTGACCAACACTAGGATCCTATTCCAATCTTTTAGAAAATGAAATTAAAGTCACTCATGAACTCATCAGGATCCCATTTAATAGTGTTTAGTTTCTCAATTATAGAGAGGTGGTCAGTCTTATCCTCAAATTATATGCTTAGGGTAGACCAAGATCATCCCAAACATAGATGGAATTGGGAAGCAAAATCCCATACCACTGTATGGATTTACCCTTAAATGATGATGCAAGTAGTTTGATAGAAACATTTTCTTATGAAATGTTGTGAACCAAACATATATTAGCAACATCCTAAATGTGTTCGATGGGTGTGGTGGTAGTTTCACTAGTAAAATATGGAAGGATTTTTAGAGCTAATGTGGGTATATCATCATACTGAGCCAAAATAAGTGGGATACCTCCATTGAATGGTATGAAATTCTAAGTTATATACGCCATAGTGGGAGGTATGCAAAAATTGAGGGTAATTGTGGGAGATACAAGTATATTTTTAGGATTTACTCTAGGGTTAAGTATAACTAATATTAATTTCTTTTTATATGGAAAAGACAATTCTTGAAAGATAGTCCTATTACCTTTAGGATATGATCATGTATATATCTTTGGCATATGTAAAAATGAATTTATTGAATTTATAAGCCAATGGAGTCACCAAGTGCTCTTAATTTGTGTACAAAGTTTGCATAATAATTATTGAGAATAACACTAGTTTCTTAGCTATGTTTTTTATGATTTGTAGTACATAGGAATATAATGACACAATGGGATCACCTTCAAGTTATGGGACCTTGGTGAATTAAGGGGAACATCTAGATAAGGCTAGATTACTTTTACTAAGATTAGTACAACTGATACATGACTAGTTCACTTCTAACTATAACTTTTTTATGATTTTACTCCTAACTAGGGTTTTATTTGTAAAGAAAAGAGTTTTGAAGGGGTATAAAAAATTGAAATGGTAATGCAACAAATTGTTTCAGTGGAAATTATTTCTTACTTTGATCAAACATATTTTGAAAAGTAATATGCTGAAATCTCTTGAAACACAATCTTACATGAGTATGAAATCAAAGGTAATATTGGACATTTTATCAAATAAAGAACAAATTTCTCAATTTTTCCTTAACAAGATTTCAAAAGGGAAAGATAAATACACAAATGATCCTATATGACTTAAATAAGACATATATCATTTAAAAAAGTAACAAAATCCATACATACACAAAGATGACACAAAATAAAGAAGGCAAAACTTCATTATATTGATATTATTTAAGTTATAACATGTAGATGAACTTCTCAAAATCAAAAAAATTATCTCTCAGAAAAATGATTGATGGGATACATAGGATACCCATATTTATACAAAACACTTACTCTCTTGAGAGAGAAGAAGTCCAAAACTTTTACACTTGCTCTTAGAGTAAGAAATCAATGAGTTCTCATAAAAGTGTCCCCATTTTCATATTGAAAAGGCATTTTTGGTGGAGTAGAAGGAGGAAGAGGACCCTAAAAGTAGTTGGGCACTTTGCTAAGTGTTGAATAAGGAGAAAAATGTTGTTGGAGTCTTACATTCAAACCATCTATCCTTGAATAAGGAGAAAAATTGTGTCATGTCCTAACTACCTCTTAATTATATAGTTTAATTTATCTTAGACAACTTGAATAGGAAGAGGTCCATATTGGTAATCTTCTACCTCACATGATAATTTACAAATTTAATCTTTGATGTCATATATTATATTAGTGGCCTTGTCACTTGTGCTTTTAGCCTTATTAATACTTTCATTAAGTATTTTGACTTTGAACTTGGATGCCCTCTCCATCTCATCATGATCTAAAGGATTTTTTAGTGTCTTTTTAGACATGAGGATGTCGGTCTCTATTTATTCAATGGACTACAACTTGGGAGATTAGAGCTTTAGACTTTCAACTTCTTCCTCATATTTGTTTATTTCTACCTTTAGTGTTTTTTTAATAATCCATTTCTAACTCCATCACCTTGTTCCCTTTGGTGATTAGCTATTTGGCCCAGTAATTTATAGCTTTCCCCATTTTTCCAATATTTATCATTATATCAAATGTCTCTTTATGAGGAACTAGGGGGAAATTTAGTTAGTTGGTTTCGTTTGAGAGGATATTTTAGGTTTATGACCTTCCTCAAGAAAAATATCAACTGTTCTACCTTTTTATTCAACTCATCCTTGGTGACCTTGTCACTATCCATTTTCTTAAAGACATAACTTATTATTGTTTTGACATCATTTTTTAGTCCTCTCATTAGATGACCAAGGTGTACCCTAGATAGATAAGAATACCCCATTAGTAAATCCTATTTCTATTTGTCAAGTGGGGTAACTAATATATTTGCATACTTATCCCCTTCTGCATCATAAAAGACTCTTTAAATAGTATTGGGACCTCTCTTTGGTCATTTATATTCTTATAATAGATCAAAATCTAGGGTATTAGAAGATATCATTTACTTCCTCTTCATAGACTCTGATTATGATAGACAACTAAGGGTAGCTACAAATGAGGCCTATCCTATCCCAAAAATCATTTTCACCTATGAGAATATAATTAAATTTACCACACTAGTAGAAACTATAATAAGTGCCATATCTACCACTAACATTACCACTGAGTCTTCATCTAATTCTTTGGCTATCTCTACCCCTTTAGTGGGTTGACTAGCCATAGTTGTGTTAGTAGGATTTTCTACCTCCACCTACTTGGTGCGAGTTTGGGTCAAATTGAGAGTGATAGAAGGAGAAGGTACTTGGATGGGTTGAGTGTATGTGATTCCAAAGGGTGTGGAAGCTGAGAGTGGTATAGGTGGAGAGATAGGCATATGTGGAGGTAACAAGAGAACTTTTAGAAGGATGGTTTCCAAGGTATTAAAAGAATCTAACAGTATGGTTGTAATGGTTAGAGTAGTAGTGGGTAGTATGATGGAAGATTAATATGGAATTATTACCAACCCAATGGTCATGGTAAATAGTGGGACTATAATTGGAATGACTAATTCAACATCCATGTAGTACTTGGTTGTATTGGTGATCAATGGGGTGGTAGTAAATACAAGAGATGAGGTGGAATTGAGTTTATAAGGAGGTGAGGATGGATTTGGAATAACCAATTGCATTGTTTGGATCAATTTTAAAGGGACCACTTGTACTAGTGGGATAGATGGGGGAGTAATTAATTACATAGGTTGGATGATAAGAATAAGAATAGGGCTTAGTAGTTGAGTCCCCTATAAAAATTGGTAGTGCTTGGTCAAGTGGTTGGGTTACTAGCACTTAGGTGATATAAGTGACCCTTTTGTCCTTATATTTTTGCTTCCCTTTGTGTGAGATGACTGGTCCTATTTCTTGATCTACTTTGGTGCCACTGCTTGAACCTTTTGTTGCTTCTACCTATACCCCTTTATCCTTTGCATTTTTTAACCTATTCATGATGTTCAATCTCTCTTTTTTTATGTTTACCCATTTCATATTATCTATTTTAAAGTCTTGTTTATGAATGGGGTATTCTTATCTAATAAATAATAGGATTCAAATGTAGACCACCTAACATGAGGAAGGGATTTAAAGTAGATATTATTATCATAATAAACCCTATCCATTAGTTATTACTCATCTTTCACCTCTTCTAGAACTAGTTCTATATCATAGTTTTTAATTCCTTCTAATTTAATCCTAGAATAATACCTCAACCTAACCTCTTCCTCATCATCCATGTCCTCCCAATAATATTAATAAAAGGGAATGTGAGTAAATGAGGAACCCAATAAACTAGAAAAAAAACTCTTAACATCATAAAAGGGCCTAACCTTGAGAGTTATCAAAGTCATTTGAGTCATCTTTTCCTTTGTAGATTTGGCCTTGGATAATGAAGGGTATATGTATCTCTTTATACTGATAACAAAGTGTATGCATGTTTTGTGCCTACTTGATAGGAACTTATGGGTTCACACTAGTTATCTTACAAGTTCCATTAGGTCTTGATTATCAGTAAAATATTTGGGAAGGGTGTAAGGACATCCACTAAAACCACCAACTCTAATATAAGAAAATTTAGGGAACTAGATGAATTATTATCCCCAATTTTTAGTCTCTATCATTACAATGTTAGAAAACCTTGTCTTCCCTAGTTCTTATTTGAACATAGTTATGATTCAATAGATAAAAGAATCATTAACTCTCTTAAATTATTATTTACCTTCATTAAAATTTAGATTAGGATAGTAATTATAAATTTCAATTACCCTGATCTAGAATTGGGTTTAACCCTAGGAATGCCCTCCCTTTTACCAAAGCTTAGATGAAGTAAGAAGTAATATGGAATTTGCCAATAGTTTGAACCTCTACCAACTATCTGTGAATGGAGTGATTGATTAATTGAGCCCAATGAATGTATTTTTTATTATTTTGGATTACCCATATATACTAGTACATCCAATCTTAGTAGTTATTTACATTCTAGTTTTTTCTAACTTTATGTAAGAGTACAATGATGTCCCCTACCTTATCTTTGAATTCTATCATGGACAAAGTCTTAGGTAGTCTTGAGGCTGAATATTTATGGTTTTTCAACTACTATATGTTTATAATATATGCACAAGATAAGGTGTTTTCTTGGTAGAATTTCTCGGAGGAGTCAAGAGTAATATCTATATAACTTTCAAACATCAAGATTAAAAACATAGTGTCAATGAAATCTAGATCTAGTTTCATATTTTTTCCACCTTATCATTCACTTCCTCTCTTTTATCTACATCATAATGCTTAGCAATAGTGATCACAAGCTCAATGATTTCCATTGAGAATGGAAAGGCTATAACCTGAGGTAAACCACTATCATATATGCTCTGAATCCAACCATTTTTAATTCTACATTAATCTTAGTCTAGAAGTTAGCTAGGTTTGTGTGGCCTAAGTAAATGTCAATTATCTAATTGATTTTAAAATTTAAGATGGAATGGACACTAGGAATATTTTATTTGAACTTCATCTCCTTCATAGACATATACACTAGAGAAATGTGTGAGGAAACCAACTACAGAGCTGGTTAGGCTTTGGGTTTTTAATTATAGGTAATTTTCCCACTTTTAACTTGGAAGATTTTCATTATGATTTTGTAGGGGTTCTACTCAAATGAGAATATGGTATGCAATAGTAGATGTAAAATTTGACACAAAGCTGATAGTATTTTGATTTTTAATTGCTCTTAAAAAGTCCAACTAAATCTACATTGAGGTTTCTGAGGTTTCTAAGTGTAATTGATGGTTAAAAAATCCAACCAAAGGTCTAATGGGAATATGATTTGTATTTTCAAGTTAGCTCTCCAATAATAAAATAGGGTGAGAAAATAATAGGGATATCCACCTAGATCTAAGTGGGATTTGAGGTGTTTTGGGAATCAAAAATCTCTAGTAGAGGTTCAATTTGAGAAGACAATATTTCAAAAAAAAACCTAAGATAATTGAAATAATAAATTTAGATAAATTTTAGTAATATATTAACACATAGATAAAAATCCTAAGTATATAAATGGAAAACACCTAAGCTTTAAATAAAAAGAATAATGGAGTAGATTGGAGGAAAATGTATGTGACCTATGAAAATTCTAGGTATGTGCATGTAGGGTTTTGTAAGTGATGGATCTGGGGTCCATTCTCTTGGAAATGGAGCTATGGTTCATGACACACTCATCTTGGAGGTGAATGGGCTAAGGTCATGGAATCAATAAGTAAAGGAGTTCTAGTTCATGGCATCACTTGGTAAAGGAGCTTTTATTCTTAATGTTTTTAAAAATGATATAAAAATACCTAAAATATATACCAAAACCCTCAATTAATGCCAATCATGATAATAATGGTGATATACAGGTTAATAAGTAGAAATAAGGGTTTTTGGAGTTGATTTGCAAGTTTTCAACTTGAAATGTGTTTACAATTTTCTATTTCCAACTTGTTTTTGCAATCATAAATCCAAGAAACCTCTACATACTTGTGAATTTATAATATTACCTTCATTATCCACTTTATTCTTGTTGTGGAGGGGTTTTGGAGGTCATAATTTTTAGGAAGTAAGGAGTGGAATTTGTATTGAACTTTACAACTTTTAAAATTTGTAAAGTGTAGTGTGAATTATGGTTCTTGCTTAGGTCTTAATGAAAAGTAGGAAGTAGAGTCCGCATCACACTTTGAAACTTTATAAAGTTGTAAAGTGTAATGCAGATTCTAGTCTCCACTTATCACTTAGTGAGTGAAAAGTGGAGTTTTAGGTGCATTTTTTTACCGTTAAAGTTACAAAGTGCACATAAATATTTATTTCCCACTTAGTTCTTGAAAAGGGGTACTTAAGTCATTTTGAAGCATTTACTTAGAGAATTTTATATGTCTCTTCTATGGCACAGGGTGTTTTGAGGTTTTTAACACAAAATATCAACATTTATCTTTATTATTTACATGAAATTTTTTATATGAGGCCTTATTAAAAAAATAAGTCTTGGAATAATTTATATTTTGATGGGAATAAAAGATGTTATTTCATGTGAATTTAGTTTTTCTTCGAAAAGACTTTTTTGTTTAGACCATATTTTTAAATAAATGATCAGCCATAGAGTTTTAAACTAATTACTTACTTTTAAGAACTCCAAGTACATAGAATAGCTAGGAAGAAGGGCCTTTATAAATGGAATCATTTATATGTCAAATTTTACACCAATGGTGTTAACATAATGCATGACAGCACAAATTTTTGAGGCCATTATCATCATGTCATCATTTTTTTAATTCAAAACTAAACAATTTCAACTGCCACTATATGAACTCCAATTCTAGTGAGAATAATATAAGTAATTCAATTTAAGATATACTTCCCATGGAGTATTTCATATTTATAAATGATGAAAAACTTCACCATCATCTTACACCCTTTCTTGATAAAGTATTGCATCATAACTCTATCATTCCATGAATCTAGATAAGAACTATTAACATAGTTTAACAAACCCCAAAATACTTATAATTAGGTTTATCTAGTTCATTCGTAAATTTATAAATATTTTATTTAATGTCACTAAACATTGAGTTTAGAATTTTTAATCTCCATTCCCATAAATTTGCAATTTTTTTGACAAAGCTATAATTTAATATTTGACTAGATAATCCTTGATTTCTCTATAATTTCATAATTTTTTTGAAGATCAAATGTGTGACTTTAAAAAGTTTCATTTAATATTATAGTGTCATCAACATAGACACAAAATTTGAAGTGCTTTTAAGTATTTCTTCCATAAGGGTCTAAAAATAAGCTGCAAGATTCATTAGCCTAAATGACATTACTATCCATTAAAAATAATCAAATGGATAATTGAATGTTTTTTTTTTACATATAAAATTCATTAACTATAATTTGGTATAATTTATACTTATATTCAAACAGGGAGAAATATTTTGACTTAGAAACCTTTTGAAATAAATAGGACTTCTTTGGAAATAGGTAAGGATAAGGTTCAATAATAACATTTAATGACTTATAGTATATGATCATTTTATTCTTCCCCATTTCTATTTTGAGTGTTTGTTTACCTTAAATGTATGATAACAAAAGGGAGATGTAGATGGGTCAATGAAATTTTCCTCTACTAAATTTTTAAGATTTTTGTCCATATCATCATAGTCACATGCAATACATGGGAATATTTTTCCTACCTTTATCTATTTTCCTTATTTTAATTTGATTTGAATTTATGGAATATTTTTCTATCAAAACATTTGGGATCATATTAACACATATTTTCCATAATATTTTGTCTTAAATATTCAATTTATACTAGTAAAATATTTAGTGGCTATTGGGACATTATTCTAGGAAACTATTCAGTAACATAAGTTAATCTGGGTGACCTAATCCTTTTTCCTTGTATTGTGAATAAAAAATTTCTGGGAGTATAGTACCATAAGTATAATAATAATAAATAAATTCACCCCCTATTAACACATCTACTAGAATACCATTATGTATGCAAATTTCACCATAGAATGTTTTCCCTAGATGATCATATATTCTTGGTGTTTATACCTATTACAAAAAAATATATTTCCTTGAACATCTATATATTTATTGTTATAATTAAGAGTGTCTCTCATCCATGTAATATATTTCCTTCATGGCATTACCATAGTTTCAAGTTCTCAAAAACTATACACACAACAAAGCACAAAACAAGAAATATGCACAAAAGTGTCTTCATTATTTCCTCAAGAGAATATATAATACATAACTCTCTCTTCCTAGAATATAAGAGAATAAAAAGGAGTTCCTAATAACTGGGAAAATTATTTGGTTTCATACTAACCACTTCATTATTTTGATCCACTCAAAATATATCATATTGTCTAAATAGGCTCAAAATAATATATTATTCATAGACACATAAAAAACAATCCAAAAACTAAATCAAACTCATAATTAGTCTTAAATATATAAGTGAGTATGAATTCTCAATATAATAACCTCTCTTAAGTTCAAAATAGGGAGTGAGAAAAGAGAAAATCAAAGATATTGAAAAGGTCCCAATAACTAGGCCTGATCAGGTACCCATATAAAAAATCACAATGATATACAAAATATACCTATGTTAACCAATACATATTACTATAATAAATGGATGTAGATTTTTTATAAATACCAAATTGAATTTGAGTTGGTACTCTGTATGAGGATCACTCAACAAAAAAACTCTAACCATAAAACTTGGGAAAAAGAGTCACCATGGATGAAATGTGTCACTATAAGGTAACAAAAAACTAGTAGGAAACCACAACAAAAGTGGAGAAGAGAACATATGTTACAATTCATCTTAATAATAATTAATTAAAATCTAAACATAATGTTGTATTAGGTGCACTAGATGGATTGAATTCCATAAAAAAAAGTGCACTCAATCATCTTCTTCCAAAAGAGATGTGGTATGCCAAGGGATAACAAAGAGCATAAAACTTAAAATAGTATTTTAATACCCCCTAATGTTTATGTGGGTATATTGACTCAAAAATTGTATGATTGAGCTAATCCCATTACTCAAAATACTAAAATACTAACACTGGGTTTCACCAAGCTAACTACTCTTCAAAAGGAGATTAAGCTTCAAAATAAATTTTAAAGATACTAAAAACATCAAAGATACATATTCAAATATATCAATAATAAGTCCTTGGTGGTGATGGGATAGTTAAAAATTGAATAATAAAGTGCTTAACATTGGGCATACAAACATGAAGGATAAAACTTCATGAATTCAGTGTGACTATATATAAAGGTCGCATAAAACAATAATAACACTAGGTGATGCAAAAAATGACTGATGTTGTTGAAGATGTCATCTTTGAAATTATAGATGCATATTAAAACAATATATACCTAAAATATCTTAAGTATCAAAGGACCATCAAAAGGTATGAGGATTAATGTGTCGTTGAAGAATATAAGTGGAAGATGAACCTTACCTATAGAGTCATCTCAAAGGATGATATCAACACCATTAATAAAAATCATAAATCCACCCCAAATTAACATAAATGGTGGTTGAAGATGCTTGTATATGAGTGAGTAAAAATTACACATTAGAAGAATACAAGGTAACATCTAAAGAAGTGTTAGGTATATCATGTTTGACCATTATTATCTCTAGTTTTTAGACCTGATTAAAGGTTCAAAATATCCTATATGTAGCTCAATATTATCATGAAGAGTGGAGTGAATAAAGGGAGGATCTATATCAAAGGATATCAAAGAAACATCTATGCCATGACTAATTTTATACTAAGAAATCCATATAATAAGATGTATGTGGGTAGCAATACTATGTAGATTTTTAGAAATGCCCATAAGCTTAGTAGTGTGACCTATGGAAGGAAACATGTGAAATAAAAAAAGTGGTATGCTTATATAAAGAACATGAATATATACATGTGTAACTAGAGTGGCATGTATAGAGGGTGTAATAAAAATTATCCCATATGTATAATCTACAATAAGAGGAGAAATAATAATAATGGGTTGCTCAGGATATGGTAGATCACATTATAAAAGTGCATCAAGTGGATGCATCCTAGATTTAATAACATTATATAATATATTAGGAACATGGATATGAGTATCTAACATATCAGTTTGATTTTGTTTACCAACTAATTTATTATATAGAGAACATATGATGTCATGTTTTCTATGAATCAAAGAGTTTAAAAAGTAATTTTTTTTCATTAATTTTATTTTCACTTTATGTAGTGATATAAATGAGTCTATATGATCAATTGGTTGATTCAGGTTTGGTAGATTATTGTCCATAGTCAAACCAAAATAAAAAATAGAAAAAATAATCATAGAATAAGAATGTATGTTATTATGTGGAGGAGGTGTATATACCTCATCCAAATTACAATTGATAAACAAATTTATAGGACGAATAGATGGAAGAGGTGATACAATTGTTTCATCCTCAAGAAACAAGTCCTCACTACAAAATGGAGGACAAGAATGAATAGAAGTAGATTCCAAATATTCCTCATGCATATCACCATCAATAAGTATATCCTCAAAAATAATATAAGATGATGGAGGAACATCAATAATGTCACCAAGAATTCATCACTACGAGAGGGAGGAAAAGGAAGAGGAATAATGGGAGGTGAAGTGACCTCTCTAAACAATTTTTAAATAATGTCCCAAGCTTCCTCAGGTGACATGGCATGCACAATGTGATAATGTAAACTATCATAAACATGGAGGAAAATGAAATAAATTTCCTCATTTTTCAAGGTTATAAGCCACACAATATCATCTTCATCAATAAATTTTGGAAAGTCACCAAGTACAACTCTCTATAATCTTTTTATCTAGAAGCGCATCTACATCTTGGTTCTCCGTGTAGTGTAGTTTGAAGAACTAAGGGATTCAAACATATGGGAATCCATACCTAGAGATATCAAAAAAACAATAATGATGAAAAATATCTATGTGAGAATAAAAAATAATCACTAAAATGGATGCCAGTTATAATTGAAAATGTGTCCAAATGATTAGTACAATAGAGATATAATATAAAAGTATCCCAAAGTACAATACACACTTAAAATGCAAGACATCAAGCTCAACCAAAAATATTTCCATGAATATAGTAGTAGTATGAGTGTTATGAAGGAGCAAGAACAAGTTTGTATTACCCATGAGGGGGTATAACCTCCTACCAAAGTTGACCTTACTCTTCATATTTGACTAATGAGAGAACAAAAGTATGTGATAAAATAATAAAAGTTCTCTCAATAATAATAAATCCCTCCCACTATTAAATACTACTACTATTTTTAAATAGTGTCCCTCATTATGGAATAATAACCCACCACTTTGGAATTTTCCCCTACTAGCAAATTATGTCTCCTTTGGAAACAAAAAATATTCTCTTACAATGTCTCATAAAAAAATATTGCCTATTTGAATAGATAAACTCCTATTAAAAAACTATTTATAAAATAACTTTAAGCTAAATATATTTATTTTAGGGTTTTACGGGTTTAACCTCTACACCCTTGTCCAATTAAGTGCTTAACTGATAACAAATATAATTATCTTATCTATGTTTATATTTAAATCCCTATTTATTAAAGTAGGTATTTAAATTTAAAACATCACACAATGAGTAACCTGAGATATGAGTGAGGAGGTGGAGGTATGTTTTAGAATATGACCTCACTTTTATAGAACTCAAAAACTCATGAGACAAGTCAAAGCTATTTGTCATTTCTAGTCATAGAGTTTGGTGTAGATGCTCTTAGAATATTTATATGCCTTGAATTTATTTGTTGAATGTTTCCTAGAGTGTGATTTGATCACATAAAAATAAATTGATTTGAGTTGGAGTAGGTCAAGATAGTATATATGCCAAAGTTGAGTTAGGAAATAATTCAAGAGTTAATCCACAACAAAATACCAATATCATGGGCTCAGTGTGGTGAGATATCAAAGTGTATGGGTTATTTAGACTACCTATATGGAGAGAAACTATCGAGGTGTTATTGTGGATATTGACTACCTAGGTAGGCTAAAGAGGTGACTATCTTGGTGGTGGTAGTGGTAGTTGAAGTTGCATGGAGACTAATAGGTGTGGGTGTGTATAAGGAAGTATCATTAGTGATTTAGGACTTATCTAACTCAATTCTTCATGTTAAAATTCAAACACCATACCATACTATGGTAAAAGAATTGAGATCAACTAATATTCAATAGTGAATATCTGATATTGATCTAAATGTGAAGACTTATTTAATGGAATCACTAATTATAAAAATATTATGATGTCAAAAAATTTATCGATCTAATGAACAATAGAAAACCAAAGAGAGACATTACAAAGTATCAATGGTTGATGTAATGCAAAAAACATGCATTATGATACAAAAGAATCAATGGAATGGATGGGACTACCTAACATGGTTAATATATTAAATGTAGGGATAAGGTTGTATGGAGACTTTGTAAATACAATTAAAATGCACACACTTCAAACATTCAAAGTAATAAATCTATACACCTTGTACAAAATAGGCTAAATATAAGTTATATAATTATATTTTCTAAATTTAGTTTGATTAAATAATGAAACCAGGTTGTGTAGTGGTTGGAAGAGGTAGGATTTGATACCATGTTGGAATTGAGAGTGTTTCTCATCCATCTATAAATTATATTACACACCATCAGCATAGCTTTAAGTTTTAAAACATTATGCACACAAAAAATCTCAAGACAAGAATTATGCACAAAAATCTCTTCATTATTGCCTCAAAATAATATATAATCCATATCTCTCTCTTCTTATAACCTAGGGGAGGCACGAGTGATTGATAAATAAGAAAATGAGTTGGTTCACAACTCTTTAGTTGTTTTGATCGACTAAAAATAGATTATATTGTCTAAATAGTTTGCAACAATATATTAATCATGTACACAAGGAATAATCCAAAAACTAAAACAAACTCCCAATTAATCTTTACTCCATGAGTGAGTGTGAATGCTCACTCCAACATTAATATGACTTATTTATATCTAACTTTTATTAGTTAGATAATATTGGACCCTTTGTAAATGATAAGGATGCAAAAGTATAAATCTAAGCATCTAATATTTTTCAATTTAATTATATAAAGATAAACTATGTGTACTTATATGAATTAATTGAGTGATGTAGACTGGTCTTGGCTCCCTTAAAGTTGGGACTATAGTGCACACTAGTCTATAGTTAGAATGGTCTTAATCTATAAAAATCTTTGGATCTTCAATTTCTTTTTCTTCCTATCTTAATTCTTCTTCATATTTTTCATATTTTTATTCTATACAAGATTTCCTTGGATTTATTAGGCATTTTGATCATAAATCAAAGCATGCATATTCAAATTTTTACTCTTGTTCATCTTAAAAATATTCAAACAAGTAATCATTTTGATTGATTCTTTCTCTTAGATTTTTAAAAATTAGAGTTATTATTTTGAATGTTTTTTATAAGTAGATAAAATTATTCCTCATCTAATTATTATTATGATTAAAGGTATTTTTAAACTAAATAAACATGGGCTTAGGTCTTCTAATTTTATAAGGAATATAATGAAATATTGGTTCCTTCCCTCTACTATAATCTTTTCCTCTATTAAGTCTTCTGATGACAAAAACTTATTCATATTTCCATTTTAACCATGGTCCTTGCATCATGATTGTGTGTTCTTATGATTCATTAGCTAATATGTCAAGATCTTCTTCATCTAATTTAATTTATAGATTTTCATTGTATATTATTTTTCTTATATGAAAGGTTCATAGATATATTATTGTTGATAAAATTATTCACCTTCATCAACTATCTCCCACCTCACTGATATGGTAGTGGAATAAATAGCCTCTCCAACCTTATTTTTGCAAAAAAATGGGGTGTAATGTGACCAATTTGGTTACATATGTAGTAAATGACTTGTATGGATGGTTTGCATGAAAATCAATGGATGTGAAGGAACTTTTGCTTTGGGGTGGGTTTTCATCTTCATGGAAATAAATGACATTGAAAAGATAATTTATTTTGGTGTTTATTAGGTTTAAACATAAAGCATCAATAGTTGGAAGGAGCAATTTTAGTAAATGAGGATGTAACTTTGGTAGCTTGATGCTTGGATTTTTTTTGCATTAGCTTTGGATCAGGATAAAATTTGCATTGAATGTTGATTAGAAAATTTAGTAACATTAGTTAAAGGTATGGCATTAAAAACTAAGCCTTTAACATAAATGTATTCTTTGACTCTATCAATAAGGTTTTAGGGTAAAGCATCAAGAAATTTCATTTTTACAACATAAAAATGTTGATATTGTCCTTCATATGCTGATTTTTAGAATTGAAGCACTAATTTGTCAAACATTTTTAGGTCACACAACTACATTTTGGCAAGCCATTTACTTGATTATATGACACAATTCCCTTGGTAGGATCAAACTCATTAATAATAATTTTGAATAATATTTTCATTAGATCTATTTGGGAGAAAACTTGAGTTTCATGCATTGCTTCAGTCATATTGTTCCACCATTTGAGAATGATTCCAAATAGTGAACTATAAACACATAATTATTTCAAACATCCAGAGAAACTACTTAACCTATAGTACTTATACAATTTGACCATGATGTAATTTCATTTAATGAATTCAATGGATCATTAATATTTAAATAACATGGATGAAATGGTTTGTGTTAATGCTTATTTTTATTGTACCCTTTTCTCTTTTTCAGATGTGTCAGGTCTAAAACCTAGACTGAAAATCCAATACAAACAAGTGATTGGGTTTCCTTGACCTCTATTTTTATTTATTCTTTTTCTTCTTGAATTTAATTTTCTAGTTTTTTATAATTCTCACTTTGTTCTAACTGAACCCAACTATTTTAATTATAAATAGTTTGTCATCAATATAGGAAAACTTATCGCCTGTGCCATGAAACATGTTTAAATATAGATCAAACTTTTTTTTGTACATCATTCTCAGTTTGTAAAATATCATAAATTATTGGAATAAGATTAATATAAAATTTAATACTTTGTACATAGTCTAACAAATAAGAATTTAGCTTATATTCTACCTTATTATTTGGATATCTTACCAAAGATCATCAAAGTTTTATTTTAAAAGGGCATTTTATCTTGCAACATAATTTCTATGCTTGAATTATGTGGTTATTTCATCAATAGTAGATGGTTGAAAAGCATAGTAAAAGTAAGCTATTATCTCTTCTTCCTACTTATAATATCCATTAAAGAGAGGCCTTTTACCACCTTTATTAAAAGTGGTGCCATTTTCTTGATATAATTATATGGTTCCATCCCTTAAGAGTAAAAAACATAGCTTTAGGAAGAAATTTTTGAAGGCCTCGATTTACTTCCTCATATTCTAGTTATATAAATATTGAACCCCTTTTTATGATGTCTTCTTGATCTTTCAAAATTATATGACACACTAGGATGATTAGGTTCAAACATAATTTATATAGAATACTATGACAAGGACCTAAGCATAATATGCATAATTTATCATTCAATCCTTTGCATTGTATTATGTTTCTTTTTTATTCTAGGTCTACATTATTTAACCAATCTATTTTCCATTCATTTGGAATTATAATGTATTTTATTGGTATTTTATGAAATTGGATTGTTCCACTTAACCTCCTTGCTTTAGGTAGGTTTTCAAGGATCTTGGGATGACTTGTGTTGGTAATAGAATATAGGACTTGAATATTTATAAAGGAATATTAAAATGTCCTGAACATATTAAGATTATACATAGAGGAAAACATACACCAATAGTCTAAAGATCTAAATTCTACTTTGTAAAAACCCTTATACCTTACAATGATAGTCAAATTAGAATAAAACTCATAACAATTATGGTTATCATTAAGTTTAGTTACAAAAGATAGTTGACAAGCATGTCTAAAGTCTAATTGATGTCTATCACAAATCACAACATAAGAGACAAGCTTGATATTTTGAGGTACTTGAGGTTTAATGTATACCTTTATTAGATTAAAATGTAAAAACTAGACATCTTGGTGATTATAGATATAGTCGATCTCAGATGTAGTTATTATTGGTAAAAAATTGATATTGTACGTATTGCCTAGTTTATACTCAAGTGGAAACTATATAGATTTTACTCTAGGCTTTATAAAAAAATTTAAAGTAGACTTATACAAGATTTTTCCTAAAATAAACTCATTCTTGAGTTCTAATAATTTAAAAACTATACTAGCTTTTAGAGAAGGTAGTTTAAAATAAACCATGTTATCTATAATTACTTATTCAATCACTTCAATTTAGGTATATTTTTGGATGATTCACCTTGATTGAATACTAATTAATTAACATATTATTATGGAACCTCATAATATCCTTCAGTGTTAACCTCATTCAAATTTTCATATCCATGATTTGAATCCATAGCTTTTAGAAATTTAACCATCCTTCAACTAGAACTACATGTGAATATGAGTTGATATGTGACTTCTTAATATGAGTAAAAAATATGAGAAATAGTTAAATAAATCCAATAATTTTTCTAAACCCAATAGGGGATGTATATTTATATGTGGTAACATGATAATCAATTGGTTTTAAAAAGTATGACTAACTAGCTTATGTTATGGCTCTGATACCACTACTTTTATCTCACCAATAGATGGAACTTAGAAAAAACCTATGTGGGGGTAGGAGGTTAAATGGTTACATATTTTTTATTAATGTCACAAGAAAAATTACAATATATAATTAAAAAATGAAGAATAACTTTTTGATTTCTAAGTTAACACTATGGCATGAGGAAATATCATAGAAATTTATTCTGAGAGATTCTAAAACTCTATATATTCCTAGGATTAATCTATAACTAAATGATTTGATGATCAATAACACACACTAAGAAAATATTTATTGGAAATGAGAGGGTCATATCAGAATTTAACCTAGCAATTTCTACCATGCATTATCATTTATAGCTAAATAAGATGTTTTTGTCAACCACTTTTATATATTTAAGAAATCATAATTTATTATTAGAGGATGAAGATACTTCTACTAGGTCTAACAATGCTTCCTCTTAAGTCAAAATGTCATCTTAAATTATTAGACACAAAAGGCAATTGAAGTGATGAAAGTATTGAAACTCCTAAAAATTAGGTTCATGGATTGGGTTATAGAGATGAATCAGATTTATATTTAAAGTAGATTCCCACTCTAGTTTTCTTTGTACTATGGTGTGGGAAATAATATTTTCACTATGACTTTGATAGAGATGAATCACTAGTGGTCCCATGGTAGTTTTGTGGAACATTCATCTTTATCCACCAATGATGACCAAGTATTTCAATCAAACTAATATATATATATATATGAACATGGAGTTCACTATCATGCCAAAAAAATCAAATAGTGCCATAGTTTCCCAAGATTGTGACACATTAGGCACCAAACATTTATAGATCCATTGTAGTTTCCTTTTATGCTTTTGTATATAAGTTCATGATTCCTTCCTTTAAAATTTAGCCTTGCATAACTATAGACAAGTCATTTAAATATATTCCTTTTATCTTGGTTAAAGTAAAATTTATTGTCAACAAAAATCCATGAGAGTAGTTGTAGGGTTTCTACTGATCTAATCAATAATGACATTATTTTCTACAACAATATGTTCAACAACATAATTACTTATGTTTAAGTAATCCTTCTATTTAAGGTATTTTTTGATGCCATATTTACGACCACGATCCTTTTCTTTGAAAGTAAGGAACCTCTTTTAATTAGTTCTAATAACAAAAATATTCAAATGCAACAATTTTATATAAAACTTCTCTAAACATTTTTTAACTGAATAAATTTATTTATATAAATATATATATTTTTAACTTCATCAGTAAAAATTCCCCCTTATTCATTTGAATTTTTTTACATAACATAAGACACCTCCTCATGTAACATCAAAATAATCAAAATATATAATATAATTTTTAGTTGTAGGAACATGTAATGAAGGGAAATAATGAACTTGTTATTTAATCTTATGAAAAAATTAGTTATGCCTTTCTGTCAAATTTATTTTTTTATATTTATTATGTATTTCAACATAGATCTATCATTCCTTGAATTTAGATAATTGTTTTCAACATAGTTTAATAAACCTAAAAATACATATAATTTTGATTTATCCATCTCATTGGGAAATTAAAAAATCTATTCTTTAATTTTTAATTATATCATAAAATTAATCTTATAAAATTAATAATATAAGATATAGACATTCATCTTGATACATTTAAAAAGGTTTTTCATAAGTTTAATAAACAATTATAAAATAAGAAGGCATATTAATCTATATGGATGTTCAAGGAAATACTTTTATTTGTAATAGGTATAAGTACCAAGAGCCTATGATCATCTATGGAAAAAAACCATTGTGACTTTCTATGCATAATGATATCCCTGTAGATTTTTTAATAGGAGTTGCATTTATTGATTCTTATTCTCATTATGGTAGTACCCCTAAGAAAATTTTATTCACAATTCAAGGAGAAAGGATTAGGGAACCCAAATTGACTTATGATGCTAAACAATCTCCTATAATAATGTTCCATTAGCCATTAAATATTATCTTAGTATAAACTAAATATTTAGGGAAAACTATTAGGTAAATTATCTATTCAGATGATCCCCAAAATTTATCATATAAAAAGATCCCAAAAATGGAAATTAGAATAAAATAAACAAAATTGATGAAGGTAGGAAAATGAATGGAAATTCCATCCTATGATTATATTGATATGGATACAAATATTAAACAATTAGTAGAAGAAGAATTTATTGATCCATATACCTCTCCTTTCTTACTATGCATTTTTGGTATGCCAACACTCATAATAGAAAATGGGGAAGAAGAGAATGCCATAAATAATAGGCCATATAATTCTATTACTTAACCATATCCTTACCTAATTCTAAATAAATCCTATTTATTGTAAAATATTACTAAATGAAAGTATTTATCTCAATTTGACTACAAGTTTGGATTCTACTGAATTAGAGTAAAATAATTTGATAGGCTAGAAACAACATTTAGTTTTCCTTTTGGTCATTTCTAATGGACAATCATTTTATTTGGGAAAATGAATGCTCTAAATTATTTTTAGGTTCATATGGACAAAATATTTAAACTAATTTTAGAATTTATGTGTGCATATATTGATGACATTATAATATTTAGTGAAAATCTATAAATTGACATGCTTCATCTTCAAAACATTTATGAAATTGCATAGTAAGCAGGGATTGTCTTGTCAAGAACTAAATTGCAGATCTATTAACAATTTTTTTTTATTGAAATGGAGGTTGAAAATGGTAAAATCATGGTTCAAACACATATAAAATTAAAGATGTATGAATTTACCAATGAGATGGATAAAATGAAAATAAAATCATTTTTGGGTTTATTAAATTATGTTAACAATTTTTATCCATATTGAAGGAATGATAGAGCTAAATAATTAATTCACTTATTTGCCAAAATTTGATAAAACATATTGGTAAACCCATCTATTGTTCATGTGTTGAAAAATCCTAACCATAGATGTTTCTATGGTTGTTATCCTTTTTTTTTTTGGTTTCCCATTGATATTTTAGGGTTTTTAGATTTGATAAATACTTTAAAAGTTGTAATATTTCAATTTTTTATTTTTTATTTCATCCAAGTTAAGAAAATTACATTTATCTACCTTAAACATAGTGATACATTATTTCTCCCAAGTTCAATATTTTCATATTTTATCTAATAGTACCATAATTTTAAAACTAATTAATACATTTGATGATACATATAAACAATACTTAAAATTATATCCTTCAAAGAATAAAGATATACAAGCTATATTTATCAAAATTATTTGAAAAGAAATTAATAAATAATTTAAAGCCCAATCCTCTGAGACTTTTAACCTTATGGATTCAAAGGATACAAATTTTATACCACCATTTACTATGGGGTAAATCCAAGGGATTCAAAAAATTAATATACCAATTCCTAGGTAGTCATTGGGAATACCACCTTTGGTTAACACACATTATTCTTCTCCTAATGTATAAACACTTATGCATGAGATTCAATCTCTAAAAACTAAGGTATTACATTTGGAGAAAGATGATTCAAAACTTAATTAGGCATTAAATTATCACATTTTATTATACCTTACATTGTCACAACATATATATGTATATATTTTGCCTACATATTTTGTGGTACTAATACTTACACTAGATGACGGAAAGGGTGACCCAAAACAACATCCAACATCCTTCTATGAAACATGCTTCGAATATGTGTCCAATGATATGTTAATGACTAAGTTACTCCTAAGGACTATAAAATAATATTCTTTACATTGGTTTTATAATTTACCTCACCAATCGATGCATGCATTTAATCCATTGGCCAATATGTTTCTAGCATATTTTTTAATCAATATTAGTGAGAAGATTTCATATGCTTAGAGTTCTCAACTCAAACATAAATCTAATGAGTCTATCACAAAATATGTATTAAGGTAAAATAATATGTTATCCAAAATTATAAGTACTATGGTAGATAAATAATTACAAGATATATTCAAATAATGTTTTCTTCCACCCCTACATGAGTTCATTATTTTTAATAAATTTATTTCATTCAAATATTTGTGCCACACAATAAAATAAAATAAAATAAAGTCAAATTATTAGTAATTAATAAACTTAAGTATGTAACTAATTCATATTCCAATACAAAGATTTAAAATTTACACCATACAAGGTGACGCCAACTAATAATAATAACTTTTAAAGGAAATAAAACATGTAGTTTAAGATCCCACTCCATGCATTGTCTTATCGACTTATCTTTGGAGAAAATTTATCAACCTAATATAAGCTCCATATAATGTTTTAAAATCACTATTGGAATTCAATATAATATCTCTCACTCAAATTAAATAGGTTAATGTCAATAACCCCTTCAAAAATTCTTTGAATACAATGTCTTTTGTGATTTTCATAGGGCACTAGGAGACACTACTAATAGATGTATTATTTTGAGGCACAATATTCAGGATTTAATAGATATAAACATCATTGACATGGGAACACCTATAGAAAATTTGAAAGAAAAACTAAGCGAAATAAAATCAATGAAAATATTTTTTGATACTTTTCCTAAGCATACATCTAATGAAATAACTAATAAATTAGGAGTGTATTATACATATAATGCACACCCTCTACCAATTTATTACCTTTCTTATCAAGATTCACCACATGATATGAATGACATCATTGGTACCTAAAATAATTTAGTTCAATCTAGGCCACTCATCACCTGTTTAGAGTATGAAATAGTTTATGAAGAATCAGATTTACATTTTTTGTTCACTTGATCTCAAATTGATCACTAGTATATTTAAAGCATCATGTTTGATAATGAAAAGTGGTAATATGTGTATAATCACCCTTATTAATCATCTTGGATACACATATAAGGATTTGATTCCCACCACCATGGTCATCAAATGATTCAAGGGTCACATTCAGAGATCCATCAATGATACTAATTTGCCATTATAGGTTGGTCCATCACATGTGGCCACAAAGTTTATAACATTATCTTGTGCATGGGTATTTGATATATTATTGGGATACCCTTGGATAAAATAGATTCATGAAATTATACCTATAATTCATAGGTTTTTAAAATATATCTATGATAATGTGGTCATCATAGTTTAGGGTATCTCATATGAATACCCCCTATCATAAATAGACATGGTTCCTATAAAATAGATTTCAGTTGAACCACATAAGAAGGTAAAACCTACTCAAAGAGTTCAAATGTAGGTATCTACCTTCCAAGGAGGCCTATCCTTGAAAGATCACTTCAAAAAATATTTGTCATAGATTATAGAGAGACACTCTCTACTCCACATCTTAGATTGATATTACAGGTCACTAAGTATGTTTTGCATTGTTAGATATTCAACCAAGATTGAAGATGGAATACCAAATGCACTATATCTCAAAAAAAGTAATAACAATGAATGAATAAATAACTATGAGAGAAATTGAATTAATATTTATAATAGGTGTACAAGTAGGAGAGATGAAAATTAACCATCCCTAAAATATTTCTAAAAAAGCTTAGAATAGGCATGTAACTCCAATACCTAGAATAGTTGGTCAAATAATAACTCCCACCAACTATCTAATAATGATGGTCAATTATAAATATATATTACAAATGACACCTAAGCAAGATAAACCATGTGTAAGAATAACCCAAATAAATATAAATAACTTCCTACACTAACACCCCCCTTAAGTGTATCTTAAGTGGGTAGAGGAAATGGGTTGTAAAAACAAGGTCTAATGAGGTATCCATGTACAAAGCAACTCTCATAAAGTGAAGAAAAGGAGAAAATCCTTAAAAAACCCCCCTCCAAAAAAATAATAATAAAATAATAAGATAAATAGTGCATTCTCTAAGGACATCATGCATAACAAAAAATGCATCCATAAGTGAGAGCAATAGAGCACATAGAGAGAAGAGCTAATAAGTATCCTAGAAGATGATAAAACTACTACAATAGAGATTGAAAAATTATGAATTACAATGATGAGATCCTCTCCCTAAAGATTGAATTAGATCCATCTAAGTTGAATAACATTTATTCCCTTTACCAAAGGAATAATACATATGGTGAATTACAAGTTTTCCCACTCCACAATAGAAGATAAAGGTAGAAGCATAATAAAATCTAAGTAGGATCCAAAATAAAAGTGTGGCATAGTTATGATAAGATCATACATAATAACTAGATGTAATTCCATTGAAGTGAATCTATCATAAGAAGGACATGTAACATTCATTAAAAAATCCCCATGTGAAGTGCAGAGCATGACTCACCAAATGAAGAAGGAACATCCATAGGAAGCGATGAGCTATCAATGCTCTCAATTGATTTACTCTCACTAAAAATAATAGATCCCTTTGAAATGAAAATATACAATGGATTTAGAAGAGAAACAACTTGTATAGGAACAAAATTATAATCTATAATAGGATAACTAACATCTGGTAGAATCTCATCCTATAGTGGTGACTTGACAGAAAGAAGAACATTGTCCATCAGTAATGTGTCATAATAAGAAATAGAAATAAGACAGAGTAAAACAACCTCTATAGTGACAATAAGAAGAGGAAGAGGATGAGTGATATAAATATTAGTAGGATCCCTAAAAAGAGACTATATTATGTTCCAAATGGTGCAAAGACACTATGTATATTCCACATGGCAATAAAAATCCATAGAAACATGCAATAGTAAGATACCAATAACCTTGTCATAATAATTAACCCACTTATTGAACCAAACAAAATTAGTGGAAACACAAATATATCCATATAAGAATGGAATAATATTATTTTTTGTAAGTGTTCCATGTAAGCATACTAATAAATATAGTTGGTCTTTCCAAGAAGAACCACTAGTGTAAAATAAACTATTCTCATTAGCTGGTATCTTTCAAGTGGAATCAACATGACTAAGAAAAGACACCAAATAAGTGTAGTGCTAAAAACGCTACACAAGTGACAATGCACACTCAATGAATAGAAGTCAAAATCTATTGAAAATACATCTAATAATGTGAGATCAATATATGGAAATGAAACCAAAGTGGAACACAAGTCACAAAAACTAAGTGTGCACACAAGATAGAAAGTAGGTTCCATAAAAACCCCTCTGGGAAAATCAATAATGACCCTATATATTTTCAAGTAACCCAACATACTCAAATGTATGGATGTTAGACTCAATGAAAAATGCATCCAAATAAGTAAGAAAAAATAATGCACAAGTGCTAATGTACGTCTTAATGAGTGGATGTCATACACAACTAAAAATGTGTCCAAATATGATTTATTAGTGTAAATAACACCAAAATTGGCACAAGTGAAAATAAAATTGGTGAAACATGAGGATGTTAGACTCAACCAATAATACGTCCATGTACAAATCTCAAAAAGACATAAAATGTTGCTATGAGGGGATATAATTACCTATCATATTAGACCTTGCCCTCTAGTACAAAAAAGTAAATATAAAGTACTAAACAAGGGGCCATGACATAGGGGCTTGGGGGTGGTATCCCATAGCAGTATTAAGGGAAAGAGACCTTGGTGAATTCCATATTTGGGTATAGGGTAGGGTCGATGGGAAACACCCCCGATACCAAACATCATTTGGAGCTTGTGTAGCCCTTAGAATTTCCCAAAATTTACCAATTTTAGCCAAAAAATGGCCTCCATTATGAACATCGGTTATCATTAAAAATGCATATATGAGGAGTACAAGTGAAAAATCAAGAAATGAATAGTGAAAAAGTAAATAGAGGAAGGAGAAGAAATTTTGGTTTGATTGTGAGGGAGTTTGGCCACTAGCCAAACTTGACCTCATCCTCTATCTTCATCAGACAAAATAAAGGACCAAAAAATAAGACAAAATTATAATATGTCCCTTATGATATCTTAATACAATATATTATTTTTATAAAAAAATACTAAATATTTTATTAAAAAATAAGTAAAATCATTTCTACCCCTACTAAGTTATTCACCCTCATCTTAGTAATAGTTACCCACCATTCAAGCTTGATAAAATCTTTACAATGTAATATAATATTATAAATTAATGCCCCCCCCACATGTTTAAAAAAAATCCCACCATAAAAAAATTGTATAATAGAGTTTTACTAGATAAATTAATCTAATTTATTTTAAATACTTCCCCCCACTTTAACAATACCATGATGAAGAGTGGTTTTAAGTAAAAATTATAGCATTAAGAAACTTGAATAAAGTGGTTATGAAAACCAAAAAGAGGAAAAAAGGTAATTTTATGTTTTAAAAAAGGAATTTACTAGCTTGAACAACTCAAAAACTTTACAGGACATGAAGTATTAGTGATGAGGGAGGAAATTCACATTGGTAGGCCACCTGGAGGGAGAATGACAAGTAGTCTAGGTGTAGAATGGTTGTGTAGGCTTAGGGTTATGCTAATGAATGAAAAAGGATGACAAGTCCAATACAATTATATCTTTCATGTAAAGACTCCTCTTTTCACTCACCATGTTTATAACTCAATGCATATTCAATATGATGTTGTTCAAAATGGAAGAAGGTCATGTGGCTATTTAGTAGAACAAATCTGATTTGTTATTGGATAGAGGATACCAAATTAACCAAAAGACTCCCAAACACATTTTAACAATATATAATGATCGAAATAGCTATAGATTGCATGGTGATCCATAGGTAGATTAGTTTGAGGAGGATCTAGTCAGCTAATAAAATAATCACATAGATATAAGGTTCAAAAATCAGAGATCTTTGATATTGAAAATGGATACCAATGTGCTCCTTACAAATATGTAGATTAAATGAATTGAAAAATATATATATATCAAAAACACATGCAAAAATATGTAAATGCTAATGACTATAGAGAAAAACTCCAGCAATGGATGTATAGAAATGCAAAAAAACCTCATGATCTCATAATAAACTCAAAAAATATAAAAAATTAGACATTTGATTTACCAAACCTAGTGCTTTGTACCATGTTAGAGTTACCAACAAGATCAAAAATGGGATATTGAATGCACTATAGCTCAAACAAAGCAATGAAGATGAATGAACAAGTAGTTGTGTGAGAGAAACCAAGAGTGAAAACTAGAAAATTATCTATGAATTTTTATTTACAATAGGTATACAAGTAGAAGAGATGAAAAGTAACTACCCATAGAATAATGGTAAAAGCTCTTAGAATAGGCATATACCTCCCATATCTAGAATATATTATCAAAGATTAACTCCTACCAACTAGTTAATAATGATGGTCACGTGTAACTCCCTATGATAAATGGCACCTAAGAAATCTAAACCATGAGTAGGAATAACCCAAATAAAGTCTTACACTAACACACATAAGGGAACCAAAAAACATTCATACTCTAAATGACCACCATGTTGGTTTTATTTCTTGCTTGGGCCTTGTAGATGTACAATCTCTCCTAATCTTATTAGATATTTTTAAAATACATTTATTTTCTAAATTTGACATTGTTAGGTTGTCTCAATGGGTGTGAAATTTCATTGCATTCTATGTGTATTTTCATTCTTATTATTTAGCTGGTGAAACCATAGTTCTTAAGGGAATTATATGTATTGGTAATGTAAAGTGGACCAAATTCATGATGCCTGATTATATAGTTTGATTCCTCTTGATTCTCTCTTACTTGTTATTTTGCATGGTTTGAGGTGTCTATTCCCTCCCATGGTCAAGAGATGGTATAAAAGTTGGGTGATTATTATCCATGTTCTACTTCTCATTCGGTGGGCCTATTTGTGTTGAAAAATTGTATGGTTGTCTTCTAATATTTTAAAATTTTAAATGATGTTTTCATTTAATTGTATTTTGGTCTTGGGAAAAGGAATCCCTCCTTTGCATAGATGAGATTATAGTCTCCTAGATGAATTTTTCCTAGTGACCATCCATGTCCTAATCTTGTTACCATATAAAATTAATTTGTATCAAATTTTATACCTTCTATCATGATGTAGTGATGCTTGAATATCAGAGTATTAGGCTTGATGGATCTTAGGGCACTCACCTAATGATGGAAAAAGGATGGGAGGCTAACCCCTCCTTCAGTTGGCCTCATAGTTACTAGAGGAATTCATTAAGACATTTCTTAACTTTCAAGACTTTGATTTTTAAATGAAGAAACAAAAATATATCTTGGCTAAATTTGATTCCAATTATTCTATGATTTATTTTAATTTTTTTAAAATAAAAAGAGAATGAATTTTAGATGTAATGAATAAAGACTCCTATGTTTTCATTATCGTCTAATAAAGACTAAATGAAAAGGAGTGTAATGGATGATTTTTCATATTAAAAATAATATTGTAGATACTATTTTTAATATATTATTCTCTGTATTTTTATATTTATTGAGAAATAATGATTATTTATTCTCTAAAATTTTATAATGTAAAGGTTTATATATGCCCAAGAAGGGCTAAAAGCATGATTATAAATTTTATGAAATTCAAAGTATTCTATTTTTTCCCAAGTCATATTGTACTATAAAATAGGTTTGATTATGAAATTAATGCAATTTATGGTATATTTTTAAGACATTCAGTTGAATTTATTTGAATTTTCAAAGTTTCCACTCTAATCACATTATATATCCTTTATAAATTATCTTCATTTCACATAATTAATTGGCACATAAAATAGTGTATTGTAAGTTTAAAAATAACTTTAGAATAAAATTATATATTTTTTGAGCTAAATGTCAATCATTTTGTAATTTTTCATTTAGTGGTTATCTCGATATGAATTTTATAAAATTACTATTTTATAGGATGATTTTGTCACCCACAACCCCTTTTGAAGGTCACTGAGCACTTAGTTTAGGAAAAATTTCATAGTTATAGATTGATGTCACCTTCATGACCATGTGACTAGATGTTAATCCCCTAAGGGAAGATCACCTATAAAGGGATAGCACCTGAGTTTGGTGTGGGATGTTTTTCTCGCAGAACATGACTTTGTCAAAGGTTAGTCTTTGCAGTTAGGGATGAGAGACTGCATGACTTAAGACATAGGACCACCCCACACCTTTGTTATTATTTAACATAGGGGAGATTAACCTGTGTTGACCACCACTAACCTTTTTTGGTTATAATTTCAAATAAAATTCAATTTATCTTTGTTTAAATTTTAAATTTTCTTGTTATAAAGTTTTTAACTTGTACATTTTAATTTTAAAACCAAAACCTTTGCTTCTCAATATACTTGGTATTTATAATACAATTTTGGAATCGTAGATAATTGAAGGTGGGGTGACCCAAAAAAGGATCCCAACTATTTTTCATTTTATTCTAAATAAAGTAATTTGTAAAGCCTGAAATGATGTATTTTTCTAGTTATGACCTTTTTTCTATATGAATAATTTAGACCTACTTTACTAATAGTTTACCTATTTTGTACATGCAATTTTAGAGATCTTGTGGCTCAAAAATATGTAACCTAAGAGGATCACCCCTAAAATTTTCATCCCATTTCACATTAAAGTGATTTCAAAACTTGAAACTTCATAGAATTGACTTGGTGCTTGTTTTTTCTTAGGGAGGTTATTTTGATCCTTGTTGACTATATAGACACTTGGGATCCCTGATACATATTGAAACAAAAAAGGTACCCCTATTATTTTTGTTTCCTCTTCATTATAAGACAAAATTTAAAATATAAAACTATTTGGTTTGAAATATTTCCTTAAACCTTGTTGACAACTTTAATGGTTGTGGTAGATCTTGAAGTTTACTGAGATGGTTTTGGAAACTATGGGAGGCTGAGACCTCCTAAAAAATTCTGAAAAATATGGGTACATGTATAAAAAATATATAGACATATATTATAAAAAAATTAAAAATAATTAATTAGAATAAAATCAAAATCTTTGAGACTCCATTAATGACATTTATCCAAGGCTGAAGAAGGAGATGAGGGATGATTGTGGATAAGTCATCCTCTAACACATCCTCCTTCCATTATAAAATATGAATTTATGACGTAATGTATAATTTTAATCATTTAAAGACTTCCATAGGGATTTATAGGGCCTTATCACCTTTGAATAAATCTAACAACTGATGTTAAATTAATTCAACATTTGAGATGGAGTGATCTATCCTCAAGAGGATTATTTGGGATGTTTTAGAGCACTTTTGAGGCTATATAATGACTATAAAATATTTAGTTAAGATCCTTCCTTGAATTTTACATAAGTAAAAAATTGAGTTTTATTTACAACTTAAGTGTAAATCAAACCCTTTGATTGGTTGGTTTTGTCTAGATATTGTTTTGAGCATCGTGAAGAGTTAGATAGTGTAGTTTGAGCTAGGGGTGTTTGAACCCACCTCACATTAATTGAATGTTATTTTATCATTAAGGCCATGTGATAAACTTGGATATATTAAATAATTATAGGCTATTTGATATCCTATAGGCCAATTAGAGTAAATGGGGCCAACATGGTTGTGAAACAACTTTATGACCACTTATGCATTATGATCCATGTCATTTAAAAATACTAGTTTGTTTAGATGCATTATGCATCTTGTGAAACATTTTTGGATAGAAAATGGGTAATGCATCTATGAAATATGTGAATTATACATTTAAAAAAAAATTGGATTATTATTTTGTATTTATTTTTTGTTTGTTTTTAGGCCTGACATAATTTGGTTGAGTTCATCCTAATCATCCCCACTAATGATTGACCTCTACCTATGTATGTAATGCTCTAAAGAGGGAAGTCAAGAAATTTTTTTTTATTATCCTTTATGTCATTGTGTAATTATAACCTTTTTTATATAGATTTCACTCAAAATATGGATTTTATATTATGAATAATGGCACTTGATTTGGCTTATTGTGCTTCAAACTTGGCTAATGACTACTCATAGTGATTGATTTGAAACTTCAGAATAATAGTGAAAATTTTATAAATGTTAAATAATATATTTGATTGGTAATTGAGATTTAAATGTGTTAAATAAACATGACCTTTATTTATATTTATATGTGCTCAACTGAATAATTTACTATACCACCAATTCTAGGTAAACAAGCCAACCTAGGGAAATAATTTGATTTTTAAAAATAGTCATTTCTAGGTGAAGGATGGTAATATTGTCCTTAGGAAAATTATATAAAATTTAATATATAAAAATAATATTACTATTTAGGAGAAATGAATTTAAATGTGGTGATCTATAAATGTTTAAGTAGGATATTTAATTGATTTAGCATAGATTAAGAGTTTCTTATAGGTGATCGATAGTAACTTGGGATAGATAAGGGTCATGACTAACATGAAAGTATGTGGGAATCAAAAATAAGAGTCTATTTGGGATACACAAGTGATGTAGGATAATTTTAGATCATGATTAAAATATTTAAGTGTCAAATACCATATTTTATTGTCTACAAATTCATCCCTATTATTCCATTACTACAATGAAATGATTATACTAGAGTAAAATGATTATGATATATCTAAGTGTCTAAAAAGTACTTTGTCTCTAGGATAAATATCCAACTATGAAATTTGATCTATGTAAAAGATACAATGAAAATGTAGTATTCAATATCCATATAATAAAATTTGAAATCTAAACTATACTTAAAAATTTAAATTTAAAAGAATATGGAAAGAGTACACCTTTATGTAAGTAGACCATGTTTCCATAAAACTATTTGGTGATGCTTCATCTATAAATTATTGGAGAACTATGATTACTTATTGAAGCATATGGAGAAATGGTAGGATTGAGGGTGATTAATACCCAAATTAAAATTCTACTAAGGTAAGAGCCATGGATTAGAAGATAATTTCCCCCAAACCTATATGTAGCTAATATAATATTGATATTTTAACCATAATATGATAATGTGAAAATATATAATTTGTTCAATAAGGGTAATACCATGGTCATTGGCAAGTGATAAACCTTAATTTACACAAAAATCCATGAATAAACTATTGTAGATGGACTTATATTAAAGTTTTCTTCATAATTGATAATACTTAATAAATAATTGCAATGGTACAAAAGTGAAAATGTGCATGAACCAAAATCATGCTGCACTGAATCAATTCCAACTAAAATTTATATATATACATGAATAAATATCATGCCATATTAAAATTTGAAATGGTGTGCATGTGTATTAACTATCATCATGTCCAATTAAATCAATTTTAAATGAAATCTATATATGTGCATAAACCAATATCATGCCCAAATATATTTTTATTGTAAAATAAAGTGCATTTGCATTGCACATGCCAAACAATGTATAAGAATATGAAATATGTCACTTATGAAGTGTAAAATGGAGTACATATACCTTATTTATGCCTCCAAAAAAATTTATAAATTTAAAAAATAGCTATCCCAATCTAATTTAAAAATCACATCTTGAATAGGAAATATGAATAATTTACTCAAATATGATCATAGAGGCTTTAGTCTCTATGAAAAATCCCACTAATATTCCCAATTTCTAGGTGAGATATATTTTGCAAGTCACTCATCTCCATATAGAAGTGAGTTATATCATGTCATGTACACATATAATATAATGTATAATCATGTCAACACATGGATAGTATGACATCATAGTAATGTATATATCATCAAGGCATGAATGTAACATATGTAATGCAAGACAATTTAAGTGATATCTCTCTATATATGTATGTGTGAAACACACAATAGTAACTATCAATAAGTAAGACTACACATTAAGGAATTTCATGATATAAGTAATATCATAACACACAAGTGGGAGGTTAATGATATGGATCATGAAACCTACAAACATAGAAATTACATGATCCTAACATGCTCAATATGTGACATCACATAATCAAGGGTAAGTAAATGAAAAAGAGGCACAAATGATACAATAAACAAGGATAAGGATACACAAATAAGGATAAGGATCCATAAACAAGGGGTAAAATGTTACAATAAATAAGGTTAAGAAAACATAAATAAGGCCAAGAGGTCACACACTATAGAAAATAATAACTAGGGTATCATGAAAAAGAAACAATATTGATGTAGCATAGAACAAGTCAAAAATACTCTATATTATCCATATATGTAAACATATCCATATAAAATTGTGTAAAAATTGAGTAATTAGTAAGGCATTAGTAATCATTATATGTAGCTCAACATGGTTAATAATTCATGAAAATATATGACCTGTGATAATGTACCCTATGGAAATATATTCCCACAATATTTGCATGAACCCTAGGTATAAGAAAGGTCCAACATATACATGTCCATGTATCATTTGTATGTCATGAATTTCACTTACATACCATGTGAAATGTATGTGTATGAAAAATAATATGCCAATAATGTAATATATCAATTCATTTCATGCTTAGGTATTGATTTTTTATTTTTTTAATATTTGAATGCTTTTTTAATTTTGTAAAAATGTATGACGATGTTGAGGTAACTTTGGAAAATTTCTCTTTTGTGGAGTAGGTAAGATAATCATATTTATAGGTTATGATACTATATTGACTATAAACTTGGATTAATTCTTATTCTCACTTGATTTTTTATTATAACTTGGATTTTATTTCAAACTTGTCATTTGAATTAGTATTAATAAGAGTGTACTTAAGCTTATTGATTGTGAGGATTTTGAATTCATTATCTCTCACTATATGGCATAATCCATCAAAAGAATTAAATTTATTGAATAATATAGGATCATGAAGTGGTGCAAGAAATTATTGTTTTATTGTATCTCATTATTTACCATAGGTTTATTTATATTAGCTAGCACAATATTGTATCTAAATACATATTCACTGATTGGCTTAATGGACCCTTCCTTGAGTTTCAGAAAATTATGCATAAGATATCTTTTCATCAATGTTTATAGAAAAATGCGTTGGAAACTTATTAGCTAGAGGAAGGAATACAATAAATAGTTGAGGTGGAAGTCCATATAATCATATCAAAGTCATAATATTTTAGGCTCCCTTAAAATATCCTTCACAATAAATGGTTATTGATTTCATAATCTAAGCATGCTTCATGGAAGGATTGAAGGTGTTATTCAAGATCACCTTTTCTATCATATAATATAAGCTTGGGAGATAAAAACCCTAAATGTATGGGATAACCTACTATTTTAGAATCTAATGTATTATAGAGTAAATAATTTGAACCCAATGAATGTCTATCTCAAGATGTGAATTGATCTAAATGAAACATCTTATCGTATAGAACTGTAATAAGTTACTTAAGAAAGCATGTAATAGGTATATTAGATGATGTAATATATGTAGTCATTAGATAATGGGAATGTATATCTTGTATAGAAATAAGCATTGAAATATGTGGGAGGCCTTTTGTTTCCCCACACAGATTTTTTGGACATCACATGTGTAACTAAGAGTGTGGATTTAGGAATAGTATCAATAGTAGTGGTCTAATTAATATCATATAAAGGGTTATACTATTCCATAGATATAGTAGTTTTGGCTAGTTGGTTTTGTTCATTTTAGGCCACATACAACATTGCATCATGAATTTTAGGATTTTGGTAAAAAAATTGATTCAATTGTCTTTCATTCTTATCATTAAATGTATCCATGTGAGGATGGTTTTGCCTAGCATCCCCTTGATTATTTATGGTCTCAACTGTCATAATAACTTTTTAAAGGGGGTGTGTATTAAGGGTTGTTTAAGATTATTCATTACTCATTTTATCCTTATTAGTTTATAAACATTTAATCCATGAGATTACATAATTGAATCAAATAACACATACCAAATTAACACAATATGAAATGATTATAATCATGACTCAAATCAACCAATAGTAGTAATTTTAATTTATTAATGTCATATGAAATTTGTAATGAGAGGGAAAATTAAAAAATAATATACAAAAATAAAATGTGAAATTATAAATCTAAAAACTTTAGAAGGAAAAATGAAACCTTAAGGGAAACCTAGGGTTTGGAAATATTCAAAAAATATATAGGTTTAACATAATGTTCCCATATTTTGAGATTAGTGAATCACAATAGGGTAAACTTGTAGACTTTATTAATATATAAATGGAAGTCACACATAAATATAAATGTAACTATTTGAGATTGATACGATAATTTATTTTTTAATTAATGGATAACTCTAAGGAGATAAATATACTCAGTTTTACTAGTTGACCAGTTGACTATGATTGTGTTTTAACAATTTAAATAGACTGAAAGAAGGTCCATGATTTATATATCTATAACTGACTGTCTATGCATACTACATGACTAATGTTAATAATGGGGTATATTTTATAAATAATTTCCCTAAATATGACCTACCATCCTAAAATATTCTACTTATATGTGACCTATAATGCAATGCACTTTCTTGATATATTTATGTATGTACATTGTTTGAATCATTGACTATATGTGATACTCCATAAAACAACTAACTTATCATTAAAACCATAGGTGTACTTGTGGAATATGAAAACTTATAAAAATTGAGGAATTATAATTTTTATGACTGACCCCAATCACCCCCATTGATGATTAACTGTTGCCTACATATATAATACTCTAAAGAAGGATTTAAAGTCACACAATTCTTCCCCTTAGTGTGATTGTGAAATTTTATTGTTTTTCTATATGGATGCACCTAGAAATTTGTCTTTGATTTTAAAAAATTTGGCACTTGACTTCACTTGGTGTGATTAATACTTGGTTGATGACTTTTACTTATGACTGATTTACAATTTTGGAAGAATATGGTAGAGTTTTTTAATGTGCAATAGTATATTTAATAGATACTTTAGAATGTCATATGGTGAATAAGAGTGACCTTGATTTATATTTATATGCACTAAATTGGATAATTTCATGAACCACTAAAATGTTAGGTTAATGGGTTAATATAAGGAAATGATTTGATTTTGAAAAATAGCTAATACTAAGTAAATGAAAGTAATGCTAGCCTTAGGATAATATCTTCAATGTTATTGTCTGAGTATGATGTTACTATTTGAGAGACATGAAAACAATTGCATTGAAATATAAATATATAAGTAGGATATTAAATTGATTTATAAAATAAAATGAGGTTATTATAGGTGATTGATTTTAAATTAGGATAGATCAGGATCATAACTAGCTTAAAGATATAATCATATAATCATATGATGTAGTCAAGGTAGAAAAAAATCATGATGGTGGGCATTGAAAGATACCCAAAAATTATTCATTCACATAAAAATATACATCAAATATTGAAATAAGTGAAAGCTGAGAATCGTAAGATTCTCTAAAATGTGATGGAAGAAGAGGATGGGCATCCAAAAATTCCCCAACATGTGAAATATAGAAGGATATTAGTTAACCTAAAGATTGGCATGTCTGGTAATGATATTACATTCTATGTAATTATATCTTAAATTAGGGAATGTGACATCTAAGTTTATGTTTGGATATAGTGGAGATGGTTTTGAATTTTAATCAAAGGTATGAGCCATGCAAATATGATAAGATTGATCTATGCTAAAAATTACCATATTGGCACTGCTATTAAAAATTTTATAATATGATTTAGAGATCAATGTATCAAAATGGATAATATAGTGAGGATAATATGGACTAAATGTGACTCTATCAACATGGTTAATACATTTATGTTCAATAGATAGAGGTTGTAATGTTTTATCAACATAATATATGTCATGTCCACTGTAGTTGACTATTATAGTAACTAGATATATAACTATATCAACATTATCTAAGGTAAGGCCAATGAATTTGTATTTGAAAATAAGATAATGCAAAATTATATTAGAATTGGAAATGTAGTTATCTATAACATGAAAGTTAGGATTAAATGTATCATCATGACCAAGATAATTTCTTTTATATAAAAATGGGGTTAAAATATATCGACATGACTGATGAAGTTGTTTACAAATGTTGATGTTTTAAATTAGGTGAAAACTACCATTATACTTATAGGTTAGGTATGACTAATAGTATAAGTTATAAGATCAAGGTTACCTATGATTTAGGTTGTGGCAGGCATGTAAAATAGGTTTTATTCATACAAGGGTGGGTAAACAGTGGTAAAATCATCTTCATCATGAATTGAGTTAGATTGAGAGTTGTTAGAAATGGGAAAGTCATAATTGACATATTTAGCCATATGAAATAATATGATTGATGTGGAATGAAATAATATCTCTTTTAGGGGTTGTACTCAATGGTGGGAATGAAATAAAAATAGGTTTAATAAATGGGAAGATAACATATGGAGTCTTCATCCATGATAAAAATAGGAAGGCCTATATGGGATATTTGGCCCTGATAGACATGGGAAGGTCCTCTATGGGATCTAATAGGAATATCAAGATGTAAATCAAGGATTTCAAGGTTTCTATATATAATAATGATACAAGTGATATTATTTTTTATATCTTTGATAATGAAATTGTATTCATGGAATGAAAACCTAGGGGATGACATGTTTATAATAAATGTTTAAATCTAGAGATTTATAAAAATTACATGTCTACAAAGAAATGGAAATGTGAAGAAAATAAAACTAGTGATGGGATAAGATTCTTATACGGTTCACCATAATGTATGAAAAAGATATGATGATAAATATAAAAATCCTCTCTCAATAAACTAGGATATAAACAAGATATCATAACATAGAGCTTGCATATACTTATATGGTATAAACATGATATTCTTGATGGCCATAGATATATCAAATGGTATTCTAGAAACTTAAATATGAAAGGGGGGTAGTTATAACAAGATATTAGCATAAATAAATTATATAACAAAGGTAACAAATGATTATCAAGGATATAATAAGGAAACTTTATGAAAGAAACTAAAAAATAAGGGTAGCCTAGATTCAAGATAATAAAACCACCAAACTAAGCAAAAGATAAATTGATCAAAAATATGGTCCTAGATCTCTAAACATGTTGCATAGTTTATTCAACTATATTCAATTATGTAATTCATGAATGTAAAATTCAATGTAAGACACTTATTCAAATTTATTCATTTGAATTAAACTATTCAATTAAGTTACATTCAAGAATCAGTGTCAGGATAGTTAGGAGATTATCATATAGATGTAGTTCGCATTTTTTAGCCTTTGAATATGAGGGTTTTGTCAAAGATATATAAAGCATTAGTAAATGTAGGAATTATTTGTGTAACTAACAATATTTTTAGGTAATGGTTACAAAACCTCCCCAATGGTTTTGAAACTATCAATATACTTAAAGTGGAAGTTTCACCACTAATCAAAACATGGGCATGAGAGTGGTTGTAAAAAATTTACCTTCTTTATGAAAACTCATTAGAAGTATTTTTTAGAGTTAAAATATAGAAAGGTATAAATAAGATATATCTATAAGGAATAGATCATCAAAAAATTTACTGAGAAGTATTGAAGCAAGATTCACATTTTAGTTTTCAAGTTTGGGCCATTGTTCATGTTGTCTCACTATTTCCTAGATATAAGTGGTTTTTATAGTTATGTTGTATCAATGTGAAGTGTATAATAAGTAAAACATAGTGTTATGTGCCAGTTCTAGACAATTTAGTAATGAAATCTTTGTCCATGGAGTCCAAGTTTGGAAGTAATTTATATAATTTTATAATTACATAGTGGAAGGGTAGATAAATTACCTCATACACTAGATATTTTTCCACATTAGGTTTTCTAGGTCATACAATGTGTTTATCTTATGCTTTGAATTATCTTATGCTTCCTTTTTATGTTTGGTATGTTATACATTTCATTTATATCACTTGTTTATCTATTTTGTATCATCAAAATTAGTCTAAAAATGTCATATATCAATCATATGTTGATATATAACTCTATAATCCATGTTTGTGAAGCTTATTGTGAAACATACACCTATTTTATGGATCAAATTGGTATTAAAACTAGTATAGTATCAGTTTACTCCTTTGTGTAGTTTTATGTGTTTGTGACTACATTGTAGTATATATCTATCACTAAAGTAAGTAACGTTGGTAAATGTATCACATTTACCTTTGAATAAGACATTTACAAAAGGAATTAGAAGTAAGAGATAAAAAATAAGGTCTATTATGATTAATAATATATCCATACAGGGCAATAGTGATTTCACAAGATTGAATAAGGAGTGGCTAACATATCTCTTTCTATGAGAAATCTTGATTGGTTAGAATCCATTATGCGGATTGTCATGGAGAATCTTGGTGTTCCTATGGAGACATTGAAATAATATACGGAACACACTCCTAATAAAGATAAGATAGAATAATAATCCCATTCTAACTAATCTCCACCTCCATTCAAGGCTGGTGAAAAGATGGAGATTAAACCATATGACAAAGATGTGAATGTGGAGAGGCTAAAACATTAGATATATTGAATAGATATATATTTTATTTTGAATTATATTAGTGAGAGCCAACATATTTATCTTGTAAGGTTAAAACTAACCAATCATTCTTTAACTTGGTTTGAAAGTTATGTTCATAATTTGGTTTTTAATAATTTTCTTCCTATTACTAAGTGGTATGATTTTAAGATGATAATCAAGAATAATTTTTAATTATATTTTTTATGAGGAAGAGAGGTCAATGTATTATAAATATATTAGGAAAAATCAATGCCAAATCATGTATAAGTACACAAGTGAGTTACACAAAAATGATGTAAAAATGGAAAAAGATATAGAAAGCCATTACATATTGATGAGGTATGTTGGTGGACTCCATATCCATTTGAGGATGCCTATCCTCTTAGCTACTATGGATTTAGATGAGACTTTTTCTTAGGCTCACTACTTAGAGATTGAAAAGAATAAGAATTTCCATCTACTTCTAAAATAAATCCAAACAAAGAAATTAGTTTAAAGCATAAGGGTAAAAGAAAACATATGTGCAATTTCACTTATAATTATAAGAAAGATACTAAAAGGCATTGTGATAACTACGATGTTGATAGTCATTATGAGAAAAATTATTGGAAGCTACATCCAAAATTACATCTATTAAAGATTAAGAATAAGAGAAATAAAGATATGCCCTCTCACAAAGGTGAAGACATTCATTTTAGCTCCAATGTGGATGAGAATCTAGGTTTTAAATCCATCAATAAAGAGGTATGTTTGGGTACTCTTAGTTTCCAATAGAGTAAAATTTATAATATTTTCCATATTAAAATTTAAATGAATAAAAAAATGTTGATATAATTTTTTATTCTTGTTCACAATAAAATTTGATAAATATGGAGTGATTACACAAATTTGGGATGCGAACTTACAATCATTCAAGCCCATATGCTTTGGGTTAGGTGAAGAAGGGTCTAGACATAAATGTTACCAATAAATGTAAAATTAAGTTTTTTATTAACACACATTTCATTGATCAAGTTATAGTGGATATTTTACTTCTTGATGTGTGTGATGTAGTGTTTGGAATCTCTTATTTTTATGTCTAGGATGCTATCTTCATAAGGAGAGTTAATTAATATCATTTTCTAAAGGATGGTAAGAGCCACATCATTTCATCCTATAAAGGTAATTATAAATTCCCTTTGGTAAGTGAATCTAAAGATAAAAGGATTATTAATGAAATTTGGAAGTTTGATTTTCCTATTTTGATTGATATTAACATTAAACTTCTTATATAATGTTTACTAAAAAAGAGAATAAACATATGGGAGAGTTGGTGTGATAATTAATGGAATTTTTTCATGATGCCATTGGGTTGCCACATAATGTGGCATATTGAGCATAAAATTAAGTTTTCACTTGATACTTTGCATCCAAATATTACATTGTATAGGTATTATTTGAAGGATTAAAATAAAGTAAAACAATAGTTACAATATTTTATTAATCAAGGTTTAACCCATCCTAGTACTTATTTATGCAGTTATACTATTGTTTTAGTACCTAAGAAAGATGGTTTATGGAAAATATATGTTGATTATATAGCACTTAAAAAAATAACCATCAAGAATAGGTACCCTCTTCCATAGATTGATGATCTTCTAGATCAACTTCAACATGCCAAATTTTTTACTAATCTAGATTTGAAATCTAGGTATCACCAAATACGAATTAAAGAATAGAACATTTAAAATAAAATTTTTAAGACAAGGATATTTATAATAAAAAATTTAAGATGAGGCAAGGATTTTATTAATGATTAGTCATACATTTTTGGGTAGTTAATGAACATGTAACCTTCATGATGTTGATGAATGAGGTAATGAGGCCATTTATTGATTAATTTTTCATTATATATCTAGATGATATTATTTTTTCATCAGAACTTCTTATGAGCATGCTGATAATCTAAAATTAGTTTTACAGGTTTTTAAGGATAATTTTGAATGAGAATAAATTTGAATTTGTTCCAAAAATCACTTGTCTACTTTGGGGATGTGGTTAAAGATTAGGAAGTGAGGATTGATGCAATAAATATTTAAGGAATCATGAAGTGGATAAATCTTATAATGTGACTAAAATAAGGGGTTTAATTGGTGCAATTCAGTATTTGAAAAAGTTAAGCAAGGATTTATTTTCCATAGTCACATATTTACATGTTATTATTGAAACTAGTAAGACATTTTTTTGGGTAAGAAGAAACAATATGCATTTGATATGCTAAAACATAAGATTAGTCATGCTCTAGTATTAGCTTTTCATAATTTAAAACTACCTTTTGAAGTGTAAATGAATGCTAGTAACTATGTTATGGGGGTTGTAATACTATAAGGAAGTAAGAACATATATTACCATTAAGAGTTATTTCATGGTATAATTATTAATTATTTTACATATGATAAAAAAACTATTTTCTCTTGTTCAATTCACATGGAACAGTAAGTGTCATCTTACGAGTAAATAAACTATTATACACATGGATCACAAATGTCTCTAATATTTTCTATCACATTCTTTTTCAAAATGATAAACATTATAAATGGATTGGGTTTTTACAACAGTTTCATTTCATTATCAAATATAGGAAATTTACTACTAATAAACTAGTTCATAAGTTATATGTACCTCTATTTATTTATCCATGTGCACCATAAATCTTCTTGAGCCTTTTATGTGTGAGTCTAATATATAAGGATATGAGTTTGATATAGTTTTTGGTGATACATTTATTCAAGAAAAGAAGTCCCAAGGTGCATAATATTAGCCTAAGGGAGACTATTACCTTAAATATGGGTTAATTTTCAAGTTAGGTAAGATTTTTGTGCCTAATTAGGAAAGAGTTCAGCTAATAAGAGAATAATATGCAACAAAATTTGTATGACATTTTTTTTATTACAAAGACTTTGCACATTTTAGAGGTATGTTTATTTGCCTAATATGTATTTTGATATTTCTATGTTTAGAAGGTAATGTATATTATGTAGTAAAGACAAACATATTAATATGAATTTGTAATTGTATATGACATAATTGGTTCCTTATAGACCATGGGAAAACATTCCCATGTATTTTTTTATGTGGGTTGCCAAATTCAAGGGAGGACAATGACTATTTCTTTGTGGTTGTGGATTGGTTTAATAAGATATGTATTCTTATTAATTTTAAGAAGACCATCAAAGATAGTGATGCATCTATGGTGTTATATGATTATATGTGTGTTCATTTTGGTTTTCATAGTTATGTTGTTTCAAATCAAATCTCAAAATTTATCAATAACATTTGGTTAAAACTATGGGTGAATATGGGTACCAAGATGAAATAGTCTATTGATTTTCACCCTTAAATATATTGGCAGGCAAAAGTTGTGTAAATAACATTGGTATAGGTATTAATAGGGTACAAAAGGAATCATCATATGACTCAGGATGAAAAAATTATGTATATTTAGTATTCTTATAATAGGTAAATGCATTATTATACTATAAAAACTCCTTTTAAAACTTGTTTTTGTTACTTATATCTATGTTAATTTGATGTTATTTATTGGAAAGTGAATACAAAGGTATAAATTTTTGAAAGGTTCATTGAGAAGATTCAAAAAGTTTACCTCCAAGTGAAATAGAGTTTGAAGGATTCATAAGGAAAGAAAATAAACAAGCCATGATCAACACATGAATGATCATAGGTTCCTTATTGGAGACAAGGTTTGGTTGTAATTGATTCATGAGAGGATCAAATGAAAAAATAATAAGATTAGGCCTATTAATTTTTGTCAATTTTAAACAAGTGGTAAAAATGCATTTAGACTTTATTTTACTCCTTATATGAATATTTATTCCATTGTCAATTTTGAGAACTTACATATCTTCAAGCCTTTTCCAATAGACATTAAATATGTAGGCTTGTTTCTACCTTTAATCAAATACTTAAATAATTATAATCATATGGAATTAGAGGAATATATTTTACTACATAAAGAGAGGATAATACGAAGATAAGTGCAAGATCATTAGTTGGTTGGGTTAAAGGGACAAATACTCATTAAGGATAGATGGTATTATAGAGAATATGTGGGGGACATATTTCCTCTCTTCAAAATTACCTAAATGTTTTAGGTATTAAAAAGCATAAAATTGGGGAGGCATGATACAAAATATGTATTTAGTTTAATAGACATGTTTTCTAGTTCATTACAATATACTCAATTATTTAATTCATGTATGCAAATCACTATGTAAGACACTTATTGAATCTTGTTCATGTAAAGTGAACTATTTAGTTATGTTATTGTTATAGCCCAAATTTTCACCCTATATAAATCAAGTATACCTTCTCAAATTTTGGATAACATGGAACTATCTCTACAAATAGACAAGCTATTACAAGAGATAGATCTCTAGATTTGAAAGGGACAGCTCCCTTGATGTATCTTTTAGGCTCACACATTTCACTAAGATAATAATTATTGGGGGTGAAAATGGAAGAAGGAAACATAATATAAACCTATACTAATGAGGTTAATACATGAAATATAAATCCACAAACATAATTGCATTTGCACTAAGAAAGAAGAATGCTAAAACTAACCTTAACTTGATGTTTTTCTAGCCTAAGTATTTCTACATGGAGGTAGATTGTGTATATATAAATAAGTGGGTAAAAATTAGGTCCAATATTAGAAATCATTAGTCTCTCTCACACTTAAAAACACACCTAAAAAACACATACATTTCATGAAACCTGTTAGAATATATTTTACTACTCACACAATGCATACAAGAGTAAAGTGGAAGCAAGGAGAAGACATTCATTACTTGTCATCCACATACAGTAATTGACATATTTAGGAAATATTTTTAGAGACAAAATAAATTTTTTAACTTTATTAAAATACAAATAAATATGTCAAACTAGTAGGGATTTTCCATACCAATTCCAGATTGTTTGCAAGTCCAAAATGGCTTGAATATATAGAACATAGGAGAAGAGAGAGGAAAATTGAAGGTGGACAGTCACAAGGCCAAGTGTCAAGATGTGAAAACCAATTAAAATGTAATAAAATATATTTAGGGAATAGGTCATGAGGTATTCTTAGAAAAATTTCCATATAAAGTACATCATTCTCTTAAAGTTGGCATGAAGACCCTTCATTTCCTTTTTAAACCTGCCTTTCTCAATGAGAACTTCACTTGAGTATTTAAAACTACCATATAAGTATTTAAAACATATTCACTAACCTAAAATGTGGAAACCTGATTTTGAAATTCATCATATACCCCTCAATTGATGCACTTCTTTGTAACACTTATCATTCGCTCTCTTATAGTCACTCATTAGCCCTTTAGGCCAGAATCTTCGCACTTGTCACTTAAGTGACCCATGAAGACTAAAGGAGATTCATTTTAGAGTTTTTATACAACTAATAAAGACCTCTTTGTCTACTGGTCTATCAAATAGACCTCAAAATATTCAATATCACACTTCTCACAATCACACTTAGGTAGTCACTCTCTTTCTCACTATCTTGGTCAAGACTACCTATAATAACCAACATTCAAAGGATATTTCATGAATTAAAAGGTTGAAACTAATTTTAAGGATTTCAAACAAATCTCTACACACATCCCATAATAATTTTCACCTGTCTATTACCTTTTTCACCTTCAATTCAACTCAAAGCGTATAGAAAACATACTATTTGGCCTATCTGTACAAGTGATAGTACATAATTATCAAGTGATAAGGAGTTTAGGAGAGTTAAAAAAAAGTAAAAATTAATTTATACTCCATTTTATTCGTTATGGATGAATTTTCATTCATATCTTCTTCATCAAGTTCATATGAGGGTTTTAGGAGGGTTAGGTTCTTATTGATGATTCATAAAGGTTATATGCTTAAACCTCAAACAAATTCCATTGAGTTTGATTTCCTTCTTGAGTTCCTACTAGCATTTTAGGTACCCTTGAGATAGATTCAATCCAAAATGACTAGTCCTGAGTTTCTCTCTACAAACCAATGGGTATAATAAAAATTTCACATTTCCATGAAGGATATCAAACTATTTTTCAATATTATATGTTCTTATGAGTAAATTTGGGCACCTTGAGTGTTCATGCCTAATTATAAGCCTAACAAGCCTAGACTATGTATGTAAGTATTTGACCACTTCTAAGTGGTCTTAGTGACTGTAGGTGCCATTCAACATTTTTTTACCTTAAAATAGAATATATAAATCATCCCATCATCACTAAATTCTCTCCACTTCATCTTTTTATCATTCATGTACTAAGTCTATAGGTTGTGTTGCTCAAGGAGTGCCTATGGTCTGAGAAAAAATAGAGGAGATTTTCCCTATTAATACAACCAAAATAAGACCATGAAGGTATATTTTAGGTAATTATGACATTATTTACTAAGTCTCAAGTTATTAATACTCTTTTTGATCCCTCAACATCATAATATCACATGACTAGATTTTAGTCTTGTTAGGACTGTATGCAAGATTTAGATTGACTATAGGTTGAGGTTTTGAAACCTAGATTAGATCACTCCTTACTCTATCTCCCTACCCATAAGAATCACATGGAAAAGTGATGTTATCTATCTAAGAGTGATGTTATTCACCTTTGAATATCCTTGCTAGTCTGAAATCCAAGTGAAACTATAGATGTGAATATTAGAAGAATTAAGATGATCACATAGGTGATGATACACATTTGATTATTGTACTTAAATAATTTAACTCATTCTAATGTCATTAGGGACATTTAAAATGTGAATGGAATTATCTATACCTTTATATCTTTCCCTTGTCCTCCTACCATCAATACACTAGAAGTTTCTTGTGAGTTTTCTATCCATTTCAGTATTGTGGTACTATAGTTCAACGGGTATCTCCAATGACAACTTGGCTAAGTTGGAAACCACTCTATCTTCTTATCTCTCAACCAAAAAATATCCTTCTTGTGATTAGGTGTGACTTCTAAGTATAATATACAATAATGAAGTGATTATACTTACCTATACCTCAAAAATGTCCACCAATAGATGACATTGTGTGGGGTAGAGAACCTTTTTAGAGAAAATAAGGTAAGTATTCCCTCTTTATGAATTTTAAAATATACACCTCCCTATATGTGTTGCTTGAGGGATCTCACAACCAGGTACCAATCTCTTTTTAAGGCTTAGTATTAATTTTTCCACCTTGATAATCTTCTAACAACCTTGAAACTTTCATGCTCCATCAATATGACTGTTGAAATCTTATTTCTAATTGGTTGTAGTTGAGAGTCTTAAGAGGGTCTGACTATATAAGTAGTCTAGCTACATTCTAAGATTTACCACAATAATATTGAGTCCCTCAATAATTTTATAATGTTTTTGATTATGTCTTAATATCTTATGAGTATTTTGAATTTTTAAAGTCAACAACATCCCTATCTAAGCACTCGTACACAGTCTTATAGATCTCTATCTACTAGGTATGTGAGATTATCTACACTTATTTGTCTTTAATGGATATGAAGATATATTAAATAAAATATTCATTTGATTATTAGATTAACCATGTTCTAAAGGGTTGAAAATAAGTGTGTTATCTTTGGCCAGAAGCCACCCAGAGAAAGATGAAACTTTGTAGTTGATGAAACATTATTCTATAAGCCATTAGTGTTCAATTCAAGCACAAAAGAGATAATAAAGCATATTAATTCATATCCACACATGAAAAATTAATTGAAGTCAATATTAAAAATATGAACATGCTATTTAAGTCCACATAAACCACTTTGCTCACACAAACCATTGCAATAAGATGAGAAAACTAAGGTGTTGGTGATATGTAGGTAGTTTAGAGGCACTAATAGTCTTAGTGATTGTTAATATAATACCAAACACTAGTATTGAAAATATGCTCATGTAATGGAAGGCCATAATGACTAATAACATCCTCGAAGTGTAATCACATATTTGTTGGTAATAGGTCCATGTAAAATTTGGTTTTGGTACTATGTTGTAATCAGGTTCTTTTGTTAACTTGGTTGTGCTTTAAGGTTTATCTATCTCCTTGTTAGGGTTTTGGGGTCCCTTCAAAACCTATTTTTACCTTAAAGCATCCTCGAAGTGTAATCTCCTCCTCCCCCTATCTATACTAAGGGAAAATTGTTGACTTCTTTTGACCTATCCAAGGGAATGATATGAGTGAGAAATCTTTTTTTGGTATTTTTTAACCTATTAAATCCTCTTGAGTCTATAAAAGACCTATAGGCATGGCATAGTATCTTATTTAATCCTCACACATGCTAAGTGAGTCACCTCAATCTATACAACTACTTTAAACTCTTCTTTTATAGTGATCTTCTAGTTTGTACATTAAATCTAACACTTTTAGTTTCAAAAAAATACCATCTGACATTATATGATATATGTTACATTAGAGAGATTATTGACACACTTTTCCTTTTATGATAAACCATACAACTTCCCTTAGAGAGACTAAAAGGTGGAAAAAAGGTTATAAAGACAAATGACAAACATGACAAAGGTTTAAAATATATTATTTAACCCCTAAAATATGTATTAAGATCATTTATGACCTTGGTTAAATTTAAAAATTATAAGGATGCTATGACAAATTTGAAAATGCAAGGGGTTTTGACCAAATTTGACCTAAGGTTAAATTTAGTCAGTATTTTAGCAATTTCCTCAGGGTAGAATGCTTGCTATGCTAAGAACCAATTTCCTTCTCCTATCTTGGGTAATGGATTTACCCATATTATAAAAATGACACTAAAAATACTTTGAGAGGACACTAAAATCACACTACATACAATAGGAAACAAACACACAAGATAGGAAACCAAGACACATAAAGTAATACACACAACACACACTTATATTCTCATGAACACTTAGGTACAAAGACACAAACAAATCAAAGGAAAAACACACACCTATAATAATATGCATAACACCTCGATGAAACTTTAGGTAAAATACAACTCTTTATTCGTTCAACTAGGGTTAAAGACAATGCTTCTTGTATCACTGCTACTCCATGAAAAGAATTTGTCATATGAAGCATATTTTTCAATGAACACTTTCTTATGGAGATAGTAAACTGATTGACCATTGTTGGATCCTATATCAAATTATAGTGTGTCACTTGGAGCTCTCACAAACAGTATATATATATATGTATATATATATATGTATATATATGTATATATATATATATGTATATATATATATGTATATATATATATGTATATATATATATATATATATGTATATATATATGTATATATATATGTATATATATATATATATATATATATATATATATGTATGTATGTATGTATATATATAGTGTTCATGAGAGCTCCAAGTGACACACTATAATTTGATATAGGATCCAACAATGGTCAATCATTTTACTATCTCCATTATATATCTAAGATACTTTTTTGAGCTTACAATCTATTTGGACTTTGTCATGTCTATTTGTCAATCTTCAATCTGATAATTGGGAATCATCAAAAACTTCTCAATTTCAAATGCATTTGAGACATGAAATGTTTGATATTATAAGTCATCAAGGAAATATTATGTGTGCTCATCAAACACTTCATGGTTTATCAAGATTATTTCTTACTTGGTAGAGACCCCAAGATCTTCTTTGTGATTATTATGTGCATGGTTAACCTCATCATCAGGTACATATCCTTTTTAATAAGTTAACAAATTTCTTGCCTCCTAAAACACCTACATAATGTCATTGAATTATTACCACATGTCATCTACTTCCTCTTCAGGTCATGTTTAAGAGTGTTCTCTTCCTTGGCAAATAAAATTAACTACTCATTGGGATTGTCATGATTTATCATAGCTAGGATATGAACATCATCATCCATATGCAAGAGATAGTTTCCCCATGTAGCTTATTTTAGAGTATCATTAGAATCTATCTCAATAAATTCATCACATTCTTCATGAATTATGTAAGTACCAAGACCTATTTATTCAAGTCCATATTTCTTAGTTCCCCATTCATCAAGGTACAAGTCAGATATGCCATCAATAAGTGTTAGAGGTTATCTATCATTAGGATTATATTCTTCATCAATGACATTTAAATTCATATTATATGTATAAGCCACATATGTATCTACATGAAAACTAGGTAGAGGTTTAGATTTGATTGGCACCTTAGCATCATATCTAGTCGTAAAACCCATGTATGACAAATATGAAGTCTAATAACCTCCAATCTTAGCAGTAGACTCTCTTAATGATAAAATTTTAAAATAAGGAGGTGCATATAAAACCACAACATATTGAGAAATGATGAAATTAGGATAAGCATGAAGAATAATTTTCAAACCTTTGATTATGCCAATTGTTTTGGTAGTTGACCCATCCAATTGTAGCACTCCTTTAAAATGATCATATTTTAAGTTCATCTTATCGGCGACTTGCTTGGGCATGACACAATTAATTTATTAAATATAAATAAAATAATTATGAACTAAAATATCTCCAATGATGATTTATATATAGAATGGAGGAGGTTTGTCTACATTTTCAACTTTGTTTGACTATCCTTCACTACGATTCAATGTTTTTGTCAAGTTTGTCTCTTTCCTACTAGGCTACTTAGTTTCCAAATTGAGTTTGGATAGCTCTTCGTGAAGTAGGTTTTATTGTCTAAGTATTTATAATTTATCCCACATTATCACATTCACATGAGACCTCTTCATGTGCTCTACAATGTTAGTGAAAGATCCACAAACCTTAGCTTGTCAACTACTAGGAATATTTATGTCTATGCATTGAAAATTCTTAGGTATGAAAGGACTCCTAACATGATAAACTATTATATAAACTTGTGACTTTGGGATAGCATTAGACATACCTTCCCTTTGATATGTATTAACATTCATTGAATAACCATTACCATCTCCTTGAACCTCTTCAAATGTCTTCCTCTTATTCCTTGTATATGCAACTATAGGACTTGAATCTTTACTTGACTTCCCTTGGTAAATCATATCACATGAGTCATTATACTTCCAATTGACCAATGTATACTCCACTTGATCACTCTTCCCATTGGTCTCTCATCCATTTGGTATCTTATCTTGAGTCATGGATAGATTTGTTCCCAAACTTGCCAAGAAGGCTTGATTGAAGGAATCATTGACATACGTAGAATTATCATGTGGATGATTCCATTAAAGATAACCATCATGCTCTTGGGAAAGGTTATTTTTATTTGGAATCAATGATATTGAGGTGGAAGGAGTATTGGGATTATAACCATTATAGGTTTTTTATTTAACTAGCTTCCCTTGACCTTGAGGAGGACCTTGAAAGGGTGGTCTATTACCTTGATAGTAATGGTAGGATTGGCTATGCTGATAATGTATTTGGAAATCCCTTACTAAATATTGTTTTATGATCCTCTTGAGACTTAATATCTCTTTCTCCATATCTCTCATTCTTTATACCTCATTAGACTTACTTGGTTGACTAGGGGAAGTAAGCTTATTTTTAAGTATAGGAATTGGATAAAAAATAGGTGTAGGGGTTTGAAAATTAGAGAATATATTCATGGGAGGTCTTAGGGAAATCTTCCAAACCTGAATCAAACAATTTTCTACCCTTATGTCCATTTCATAAGCATTAAATAATGTGATCACTCCCATATATTGTATCATCATAACAATATTACTATCAAAATATTTAAGATAGTAAAGGAAAGCATGGTGAGATGTGATTCTTACCAAGATTAGGATCTTATCCCATGTCTTCTAAAATATTTTGTTGAAGCCTTGAATAACTTCTTAAGGTGTTCTCCTTATGTTGGTCAACTACTTAGTCAATGACAAGTTATCACTCTTGCCTTCAAATCTTCTCCTCAAAGAATCTCCCAACTCATCCCATGTGGTGATTTATTCAGGATCTAATGTACCATACCAATCAATATATTTCCATTTTAAAGAGATAACTAACAACATAATGGATATGTTATCCTTAATGATGTGATGTATATTGCATTATTTAGTAATTTTTTTAATATGCTAAATAGGGGTAATGGAAGTCTCATTGGTGTTTGAAGGAAAACTTTTGAGGGTAGATATGGGAATGCCATCATAGTGGGAAAGTATTATAATACTATATCCACTGAAGGAATAAAAGGAAGGTTCCTTTCCATAGTAACTTTAGGATTTTGCAAGAATGGTCTAATAAAAGAAATTATTATAGGTTTTTGATCAAGGTAGGACTTATTTGGGTAAGGATGGGTATTATAAAATATATTTTATTTGTATGAATAGTGAATAATCTCTTGGAACTCAAAAGTTATTCCTTTATTAAGAGATATTGTATTTACCTTAGGCATAAAATAGTTCACTAGTCTAAAATGAATATTCAAATGTTGGAGTCATCGGATATTGTAGGAAGTGGATTTCTATAGCATCCTTTTTATCAAAGCCAACATCTACTTTGAAAAACATCCTTGGACTTCATATCCCACAAGGCATGCCAAAACTATTATATCCCAAATTTTCAACCTAGATAATTCAAATAGACCTCAAATTTGGGATAACATGGAATGATCTTTGTAAATAGACAATCTACTACAAGAGATAGATCTCTAGATTTTAAAGGGCTATCTCCCTTGATCTATCTTTTAGGATCACACACTACACTAGGATAATCACTATTGGGGGTGAAAAGGGGACAAGGAAACATAAAATAAACCTATACTAATAAGTGAGATACACTAAAGATAACTCCACTAGCATACTTGTATTTTCACCAAGAAAGAAGAATGTTAAAATTGACCTCAACTCAATGTTTTTCTAGCATAAGTATTTTTACATGGAGGTAAATTACTATGCATATCCAAAGGTGAATGAAAAATAAGTGCAATATTAGACACTAATATTCTCTCACACACTTCAAATCACACCTAAAAAATACATACACTTCACAATACCTATTAGAATAAATTCTACTACTCACATAATACATACAAGAGTAGAATGGAAGTAAAGAGAATGCATTCATCACTTGTTATACAAATACACTAATTTACATAGGAAATATTTCTAGAGATAAAATAATCTTCATAAATTTATTAAAAGATAAATCAAGATGACAAACAAGAAGTTATTTTCCATACCAATTGTGCATTATTTATAAGGCTAAAATAGATTAAATATATAGATCATAAGAGAGGAGAGAGAAGAAGTAAATTTGGACAGTCATAATGCCAAGTGTCAAGATGTGAGAACTAATTAAAATGAAATAAAAGAGAGTTATGGAGAAAGTAATGAGGTCTTCTTAGACAAGTGTCCATCTGAAGTACATCATTCTCCTAAGGTTGGTGTATAGTCCCTTCATGTCCTTCTTGAAACTACCCTTCTCAATGAGGAGTTCACTTGACTATCTAAAACTACCATAGAATCCTTTGAGACATATGCATTGAATTGATAAGGTATAAACATTATTTTGACATTCATCACACCCCTTAGCTAATGAACTTCTTTGTACCACTTGTCATTCACTCTCTTACAATCACTCATTTTCCCTTTAGTCCTAAATCTTCACACTTGTCACTTAAGTTTCCCACACACAATCAAGGAGGTTAATTTTATATTTGTTATACAACTCATAAATACCTATTTTTCATATGGTCTATCAAATATACCTCAAAATATATCACACTTCTCACAATCACACTTAGGTAGTCACTCTCTTTCTCATTGTCTTGTTTAAGACTACCTGCAATGACTAAGTTAGAAGAGTATATTTCATGAATTATCAAGGTGATAATTAAGTTTGAGTTTAAAAACAACTCGACACACCTCACATAATGATTCTCACCTATCTATTCCCTTATTCACCTTCAATTCAACTCAAAACCTATAGAAAACTCAGTATTAGGCTTGTTTATAAAAGTAATAGTATGGAATTAATGAGTGTTGAGGATTATGATAGAGTTTCAAATAATTTTAAATCACTTTCTAGGCCATTTTAATCCTTCTATATGCATTTTCAATAATATCTTATTCATCAAGTTCATATGAGGGTTTTAGGAGGGTTAGGTTCCTAGTGATGATTCATAAATTTTAAATGCTTAACCCTAAAAAAATTCCATTGAGTTTGATTTTATGACCCTCCTCAAATATACCAAAATTATTGAGGCACCATGAATTTTTTTTGTATAGATATGAACAAAATAAATTGGCTTCTTGAGTTCCTACTAGCATTCTAGGTATCCTTGAGATAGATTTAGGCAAAAATGAATAGTCTTGAGTTATTGTCTGCAAACTAATGGGTGTAATCAGTCTTCCACTTTACCATTAATTATATCAAACTATTAGGGAAGATCATATGGTTTTATGAGTGAATTTAGGCACCTTGAGTGTTTATGCCTAGTTCTAGGTGTAATAGTGCTAGACTATGTATGTAAGTATTTGACTACTTCTAAGTGGTATTAGTGACTGTAGGTTCCATTAAACATTTTTTTACCTTAAAATCAACTCTTTTTATCATCTCTTGGTTACTCAAGACTGTTCACTTCATCCTTTTATCATTCATGTACTATGTTTGTAGGTTGTGTTTCTCAAGGAGTGCCTCTAATCTCAGACAAAATAGAGGACACTTCCCCTATTATTATAGATATATTGAGACCATGTAGTATATTTTATGTCATGATAACATTATGTAACTATTATCAATTTATTACTATGTTTCTATATCCCTCAACATCACAATATCTCATGACTAGCTTTTAGGCTTGTTAGGACTGTATATAGGATTTAGACTGACTGTAAGTTAAGGTTTTGAATCTTAGATTAGATCAATCCTTAATCTATTTCCCTAAATATTATAATCACATATAATACTTATTTTATCCATATAATAGTGATCATTCCAGCTTATATCTATGTCTACCAACTAAGCCTACACCTTTGAATAGCTTAACTAGCCTGTGGTCCAAGTAAAACTATAGGTGTGCATATAAGAGGAGTTATTATATTTTATGTGATGATACATGTTTGACAAATGTATATTTCTCTTTTGACTCCTTATAATGTCATTAAGGACATTTCACATTTGAATGGACTTGTCTCTACCTTGAGATCATGACCTTGTCCTCTTACCATCAATTTACTAGAAGTTGTTTATGAGTTGCACTATACATTTTATAATAGTGGCACTATAATTAAATGAGTATCTCTAGTAAAAAATTGGTTGAGTTTGAAACCACTCTATCCTATTCTCTCTCAACCAAACAATCTATTTTTTGTGTTTAGGTGTGACATCTAGGTCTAGACTACAAGAGTGTTGTGATTAGACTTACCTACACCTCAAAAATGTCCACCAATAGATGAAATTATGTGGGGAAAATAATTTCCTTTAAAAAATAGGGTAAGTATTCCCTTTTTATGACTTTTGAACTCTACACCTCTCTTTATGTGTTACTTGAGGGATATCACAACTACTCTCCAATCTATTTTGAAGGATTAGTCCTGATAATGTCACCTTGAGAATCTTTTCACAAACTTAAAACTTTCTTACTCAATCAATATTACTATTCAAAGCTTACTTAAAACTAGTTGTAGGTGAGAGTCATAATAGGGTCTGACTATGTAGGGAGTCTGACTACATTATAGGTTTTCCCATACCATCATTAAGTATCTCAATAATTTTATAATGTTTTTGATTATGTCTTGAGATATTATTAATGTTTTTAAGTTTCAAACTCAACAAAATCCCTATCTAAGCACTCTTACATAGTCCTATAGATCTTTATTTGCTAGGTATATGAGCTTATCTACACTTCTTTCTCTTTGAGGAACCTAAAGATCTCTTCAATACAACCTTCACTAAAGAATCAAATAAACCATGTTCTAAAGGGTTAAACACAAGTTGTCTTGAATCCACCCATAAAGGATGAAAATATATAGTTGATGAAATAATGTTTTTTAAACCATTAATACTCACTTCAAGCACAAGAGAGATACCTATTCCTATTCCTTCATAAACACACATTCCAAATAAATTTAATTCAATTTTAAAAGGATGAAAATTCTTTAAAATTCTACATAAACCACTTAGTTCACACAAACTAATGTAATTATATGAGAAAATTAAGGTGTTGGGGATGCATAGATAGTTTAAAGGCACTAATAGTCTTAGTGATTGTTCATATAGTATGTACCACTAATCCTATAACTATGGTCATGTAATATAAGTCCATAAATACTAATAACATCCCCCAAGTGCACTCAATTCAACTCTACTCCCCCTATCCATACTAAATTAAAATTATTGACCTCTTTTGACCTGTCCAAGGAAGTGATGTGAGAGAGAGAGAGAGAGAGAGAGAGAGAGAGAGAGAGAGAGAGAGAGAGAGAGAGAGAGAGAGAGAGAGAGAGAGAGAGAGAGAGAGAGAGAAGTTTTTGGTAGTTTTGAACTTATTAACGCCTCATGATCCTAAAAAAATACCTATAGGCATGACATAGTATCTTCTTAAATCTTCATACATGCTAGGTGAGTCACATTTATTTGTCAACTACCTAAAAATCACTTTTTTGTAGTGATCTTCTTGTTTATACATTGAATCTATCACTTTTAGTTTTAAAAACTACCACATGACATTAATTGATAAGTGGTACATTATAAAGTGTCTGGACACACTTGTCCCTTGATGAGAAACCATACAACTTCCCTGAGAGTGACCAAAAGGTGGGAAAAAGGTTATGAAGATAAATGACAAACATGGAAAAGGTTAAAAATATATTATGTGACCTCCACACTATGTATTAAGCTCATTTAGGACCTTGGTGACATTTAAAACTTATAAGGTCCCTATGAAAAGTTTGAAAATGTAGGGGGTTTTGATCAAATTTGACCCAGGGTTAAATTTTGTCAACAATTACGTGAAAAATAAGTGCTGGTATGGTTTAAACATTCTTATATTGATCTTGTAACATTTAAATATGAGTGTTTCATTAAATATTATCAAATCATTGGTAAATGTATGTGAGTGTTTAAAAACTACCAATATTTATAGCTATATATTGCATAACAACTGATATTTACAAGAATAATTTATAAAACCACCTTGATGGTTTTAAATGTTGATATGCTTAAAATGGTAATTTAAACACCAATCAAAACATAAGAAAAGGAGTAGTTGAAAACACTTCATATTCTTGGTGACATATTGTTTGAAGTATTTTGTTGGTTCCAAGGTAAAAGGAAATAAAAAAATATCCATTGAATGTAAAGGTCATCAAAAAATGTTAGTGAGAAGTATTGGATATGGATTATTTTTAATTTCCATTTTTGGGTACTTATTCATATTATCTAATTTTTTCTTAGCTATGAGTAATTGTTCAACTTGTGATTGATTACTATGAAGTGTTTAACAAGTGAAAATTAGTTATATGAGCAATATTTAAATTATGCATAAATGAGATATTTATCCATGAAGGCCATGTTTGATAATAACTTTTACAATTTTTAAATTACATAGTGGAAGAGGAGAACAATTATATCATCCATTAGATTGTTTCCCCACTTTATTTTTATAGGTTATATAGTTTATTCAACTTAATCTTTGGATTATTTTATTCTTCTTTTTATGTTCATTATGATATACATTTCATTACAAAACTTTTTTATCTCTATTTTATCATTTAGAGAAATCTATAACACTCACTTATAAATCATATGTTTCACTAGGAGTATATGATATATGAAGTTGAAGATTCATTCAGAATATTTACCAATTTCATAGATCATAAATTGTTCTGTGGTAGAATGTAAGTATAGTCTATATAGCTTAAATTGGTAATGGTAAACCTAATCACCCTATACAATACCAAATTATTAATTATAAGGAGAACATAAGTAAGGAAAAAAAACATACATGGTACTATAAAAATAAGCAAAGCAAATCTATCTACTAAGTAAATAAAGGAAATATAAAAGAGATAGAGATGTTTACCTTTGGATTCACTTTTCAACACATCAATTTTCCCCTTGGCTCTAATGGTAGTTTTCAAGAAAGTTTATATGATGAAGACATCAAATGAAATTAGGATAATACCTACATGTCCTTAGTTGGAAAATATAAATCTATGGGGCACCTCCTTGGTTCAAATCCTCCTATTTAGCTTCAAAGACCTTGAGAAATATTTAACCTCCAATAAGAAGACTTTAACCTCTATCTTTTCCTTATATTAATTAAGGAATAAATATAGGTGTAAATATAGTATATGAGTGTTGTTTTCATTCAAAATGATAATTATGACCCCTATATATATGAATCCAAACCTAAAAATCACTTTATAATTTAATTCAATTGTATCAATTAGGTTGATACAACATAATGGGATGTCGATTGAATCTAAATTTTAGTAACCAATGTGATAAAATTGTGAAGACATGAATATACTAAGAGTTGTACAAGTTAGGTGAAATTAGTATGAGGATAAAAAGGCATGAAATAAACTATATCACCCTAGCTTATAAAATAGGAATATAGGTTGGCTACTAAAACTAGACATAAAGAGATGAATAAGGAATTTGAAAATAGACTCAAAAGAGGTTATACTAATAGTAGTGGAGATATGACCAAATAGTATAAAAAATTCCCTAAAAATTACCATAGGTCAACCCCACCCATTTATTTATTTAATCCTTAGGATATACACTTACGTAGATTAATGCACCAATGAGTCTTGCAAGATAAATAATTATTTAAGATAAAAATATGAAAAATATTAGGGGTGTACACTTTATTTATTAATAATTGGGTGATACATAAATATTACTCTATCAAAAGTGTAGAAATATATATGGAAAGGGTTGGTACTAACTTGAATTAAGGAGTACAAAACATGTACTTGATTTTTTTATCTCTTAAATGTCTCTCTTTCTCATGGATGTACAATGACATGGATTGAATTAGTATAAATAACATGTTCTAAGACAAGTTTTACACTTAGGTCGAGTCGATAAATTCTATGAAGTAATAATCAAGGCACATGGAGCATGACTAAAGGAAAATAGACCCAAAAAATGATGAAGGATAGGATCAAAAGACTTTCTGTTCTCACCTAATGTAGCATTAGTGGGACCAATGATGAAGGATAGGAAAAAATACTGTGTTTAAATAGCCTCAAGGCTATGAAATGATAAAATTAATAATTTTTATACATATATGGAAGGCTTAGGACCAAATTAAGGGTATTTTGGGGTAGGAGAAGTCCTATAACTAGCAATTATGCACAAGTACATTAAGAATGACAAATACTGGGAAAGGTAGTGCAAGTAGAAACATAGGGATGTGTTTAAATAGGCTTGGGAATACTGAATGATAAAATTAGATAAGTATTAGACATACTTGGAAGGATTAGGACCAAATGAGGGTTTTTATGGGGTAGGAGAAGTTATATAAAAAATAATTATACATAAGTATGGTAAGAATGGAAAATCATGGGAAAGGCGATCCATAAATAAGGTAGTTAATGTCAGATATACTTCCAAGATTGAAGATGAAATATTGAATGTACTATAGATAGAATAAATTAATAATAATGGATTGAAAAATCAAATATGAGAGAGAAATCAAGAATAAAAACATTCTAATTATCCATGAATTTATATTAACAATATGTGTACAAATAAGAGAGATGAAAATTAGCTTCCCCTAGAATAGTGGTAATAGGCATGTAACTCCCATACCTAGAATAATTGGTTAAAGAATAAATCTTACCAAATAACTAATAATGATGGTCAAGTGTAACTCCCTATGAAAAATGTCACCTAGGCATGATAAACCACATGTGTAGGAACAAAGTGAATAAAAAATAAATGGAAATAAAGTCATGCACTAACATACCCCCTTAAGCATAACTTAGGTGCATAGAGGAAATGGGTCTTGAAAATAAGGCTTGATGAGGTGTAACTTAGGAGTATGAGGAAGATTGATATTGAGATTTATATCAATCTTCCTCATAAAAAAAAAGTAAAAAAAACACTCTTTCCCTCACTTGAAATAAAAATAATGACATCAACAAAGGTGGATTCAACTTTGTCAAAACAATTTCAAACCTTTGGGAAAACCATCAATTTTACTTTTAAAATAGTGGTTTAAAAAGTCATGAATTATGTATAAGGGTAGTTTGGTGTAGAATAAATTACCTATTAATCAGGAGGCAATTAGAATTAATAGCTTAGGAGGATGGGGAAAGGATTGGAGATGTGGAAGGTGTGCTTAAACATGGGCATAGGAAAAAAATGCCATAGCTAGCTGAAAACATGGTATGTGAGAATGCAACCAAGAGAGCAGCTTTGATGGATGAAAAATATGTTTATGATCTTGGTGATTTCTACTATGAATACTCTAGTCTAGATAATAATTTTGGTTTGTCGAGAAATAAATAGATCACCATTGGATCAAATATATTCCTTGGTCATAAATTGAAGAAAAAGTTAATGTGGTTAACACCATGTATCATTGATTAGCTTATCTAAGATAGTGAAGACATTGTGAAGGACCAAAAAATGCTAGGTGAAGAAAATATATATCATGAAAATTAAATAAGAGGAGGCTGGTTAGAAACTAGGTCAACAAATTCCATACATGACTCACTAAATATAATCCTGTACATAAAATGAGATTTATGAAGAAAAACTACATTTGGTATGGTAAAAGGAGGAAGAAATGTATCTAAAACACAACATAGGTGGTCCTAGGCCTACTATTATTGGTGGTTGTTTTCATAATTATAATGTTGAGGGTTTTATCCCTTCACTCCATCATGATGGATCCACTCTACAAGATGACCATTTTCACTCATCATTTTCATAACTTAGCAAATAAAATAATCATTTTTTCCTTCATGCAAAAAGGTAGTGATGTCTGACTTTGCATTAACTGATTTAGATGTATGTCTTCCAATAGTTACACAACACAAATGGATAAAATGAAAATATTGAGTTCATCCAATGCATATAGAGATTGGTAGACAAAAAATTCTAGTAATAGGAAAAATAGTCCTTTTTTTACATAATAAACTCATAATTTCATAACAAACTCAAACAACACACAAATAATAGACAAGTGGTTTACCAAACCCGATGTTCGAATACCATGTCATAGATCCTACCAATATCAAATATGTAATACTGAATACACTATATCTTGAATAAAGTAATAATGATGAATTAACAAGCAGTAATGAGAAATAATTCAAGAGTAAAAAACATGCAAATCCTCCATAAATTCATATTTAAAATATGTGTACAAATAAGATATGAAAAGTAAATACCTTAAAATAGTGGTTACAGGCATATAATACCTAAAATAGTTGATCAAAGAATAACTCTTATGAACTATCTAATAATGATAGTAAAGTGTAGTCCTCTATGAAAAATGTCACCTAAGAAAGATAAAACACATGTGTAGGAACAACCTAAATAAAACAAATAAATGGAATTAAAGTCCTACACTAACAATTGAACCACTCTCATCTTCTCTAAAATAGATCAACTACTCTTAGCTCAATAACTGGTTGAATAATCTATTGTTATATACTAGTTTACTTGAATAAAATAAAGCTATGAAGTGTTAAAAATGATATTAAATGATAAAAAAATATAACTGAGAATTCAAGATAGAAAAAAAAATAAGAACACAAAGATTTATCCTAGAAAAACCCAAAGTGGAAAAAAATCTATCTGGGAGAGGAAATTACACTTCCCTTTACATATGTGATTAATAAAATATAGAAGATACTACCAATAGTTTATTTTTATGGACAGCGATTCATTTCTCCCTATCTAAACCTTTAATAAAATATTATTTTGCACCATTTATACACTTATAAAAACCTATGAACACTAAAATAATAATTATGTATCTACAAACAATTAAAAACAACCTGATCAAAGACCCAATCTTGATAACTTGTAATGTGAATCCAATTCTTAGAATATTTTGATGTCTTATTCCTTGTAAACCATCTATATTTCTACTCTCTCATCTTTTTATCCTACTAAGAATCTTAAAGGAACTAAAAATGAGAAGAAGAAACATTTTCACCCCTTCAACTTTGTGATTTTTGTATGGTGGAAAAACTACTGGTATATGTAGATCAATAGTTACAAAACTATCGATGAGGTTATGTTATCACCACCTAAAATAACTATTTGTTTCATAATTTTAGGGTAAGTATATAAACACAACCCTAAAAATAGTGGTAGTTATAATATCTTAAGCAACCCACTTATTTTTTAGATTTGAAATAACCTACCTCTATCACCATGGAAATGTCTAGATCATCCTGATTCTAATGTTACCATTATAAGATATATAAATAAATGTTTTACACATGAGTTAGCTTATATAAGTGTCTTATAATAATGAAGGAATTTCACAATTGAGTATAGTGGAAACATATAGTATACATTACTACTATAATGGATCTATTTTTGGATCAAAGCTTCCTAATTTGAAGCTTTTAGGTCCATAAAAGCTTTAAGAACTCTATACGTGAGGAAATATCATCTTGACACCTTTCCTGGAATACCATTTGGCCTTTATGACTAGTTTTCCCTTTAATTCAATCAACCAAAGCTTTTTTACTCCACTCTATGTTGTCATTTTCTTGCTTTATAACACAACATCCTCTTCTAATTCCAACTGACTATTGGGAGTGTGGAATTTAATTGAAGATATAAATAAATTTTTATATTCATTATCTAATATATAAGGATAAATAATATGTAAGTCATTTTAACATTAATAAATTAATAGATATTCATATAAGGAGGAAATCAAATATAAAAGCATTCTTGTCTACTTTTTCTATAAATTAAAATGGACCATACCTTGGAGGATCATTTTTCTTAGCCTTATATTGGATCCTTTCTATATTCAATTAAACCATACCTTGTATTCAATAAGGAATATATACTCATTCCATTATTGGTCATGCCTCTATTCTACTTGTCTTGTGACTTATTCAACATCTCTTTCACTTGGAGGTGAATTAGCTAAATATTCTATATGAAATTTTCAACTTTGTATACTTATTGGTCTACTTTTCCATTTCATTTGTATGGATGTCTAAAAAAATACCAAATGAACATGGAATTAAGTAGATACATCAAGTTTCAAAATGAGTTTTACTAGTAAAATAATGCATCACCCTATTATATGAATCCTAAATATAAACCAAAATTTCAACCCAGTTCTTGGGATGCTTCTTATTATACCCTATGAAGAGTTTTACAATGTTAGGTTAAAAACCTTGATCTACCCATCAGTATTTGGTTGGAAAGTAATAAACTATATTAACCTATAATCCATATTATCCCACAATGTGGCCCAAAACTTCAAAATAAATTATTAGTCTCAATATGAAAAAATAAAAATAGAAATGAGCCCACACATTATTAAAAAAATAACTCAAATGCATTACTACTATTAAGGATATTTTTAAAAAGAATAATAATGAACACTTGCTAATAAGTCCACATACACAAAGATATATTCATATTCCTTCCTTGACATATGTAACCTACTTAAAAAATCCATGGAAATACTTTTCCATGGCCTAGAAGGAACTAGTAATGGAATATACGAACCCAACTTCCTATTACTACACTTAAGTATACTACATAAAACATAACATACTATAAATTTGGTAACATCACATTTTATATTAGGCCAAAAAACATACCTTTACAAAATTTCAACAATATTTGTAAAACCAAATTACCTTAAAACTTTTAAAATATGTGATTACCTCATTTACAGAACTCTTTCCTCCTTAGGTACATAAAACTTACCAAACATGTAGATAAGACCATTTTGAAGGTAATTATCCTCCTTGGGATGAAATCATACAGGTTATGACCTATTTAATTGAATAAATGGCTCCTTAAAATATGCATCATGTTCATATACATACAACACACATGAAGTGATCAAGAAGAATTGTGGTTCACATGACTAAAATTAAAGGTGGTTTAATTAATATATCAAAAAATATTTTAGTCACACCTTTCTTATATTTGAAAATCAAATTATTTTTTTGCAAAAACCCCATCCATATATAGTTTATATCTTACTAAAGTTTATTTTTATCTTAAAAATAATGGAGATGTTGGTGATCCATATGGACAATAGTTTCCTTACCCATGAGATACTAATTCCATTTCCTGATTGATTGAGAAATAGCATAAACTTCCATATTATATGAAAAATAACCTAGAATTTTACCATGAAATAACATTGAATGATAACATATTGACTTACCTCCTTGTAGTATGAAAACCCCCATAACATAATCACTAGCATCTATATCCACCTTAAAGGGTAACTACAAGTCACTCAAATATAATACTAAACCATGGATAATATTATGTTTAAACATATTGAATGAATTTTATTTATTATTACCCCACAAAAAAGTATTACCACCTACTATAATGGTATGAAAAGGTATGGCTATGAAAGATAAGTTCTTAATAAACTTCGTAAAATATTAAATTGCACCAACAAAAATCATTATTTTGATCACAATGGAAGGCATTCACCAATTCATGATGGCTTATATATTAATTATATTGGTATCAACTCTCCATGTCAAATAACATGCCCTGATTATACAAGTGATTTTTGACAAAACTCACATTTTTTCTCATTCAACACTAATTATTTATCCTTAAAAACTTTCAAAACTTTCAAAACATTTTTTAGATGGTAAATATGTTCATCAAAAGTCTGATGAAAATAATAATATCATCAAAATAAATAATGAAAAAGGAATCAATAAATGACATCATTAACTCATTATTCAACTGCATCAAGGTATCCAATTCATTTCATATCATGCAAATTGGAACAAACCACTCATATAAACCTTACCTTATTTGGAATGTTGTTTTCCAAATGTCCTCTTCCTTAATTCACACTTGGTGATACATTGATTCCAAATCAAGCTTATTAGAATACTTGGAATGCTGAAGTTAATCATGAATATCATAAATATGTGTAAGAGGGTACATATTATTTATGGTTATCTTGTTAATTAATATATAATAAATAGAAAAATTCCACAAACCATCTTTCTTAGGCACTAAAAAAATAGGATAATCACTTGGAAAATTAAGAGGCTAGATTACACCATGATTATTCAAATACTATAATTTTTGTTTTCCTCATTGACATGTTTTAAGGACTTCCTACATAAATAAATATTTTGAAGTGGAATATTGGGAAACAACTAAATTTCATTCTCAATTGGCATTAATGGTGAAAACTACATGAACTCCTAAAGTAATTCCTTGAACTACTACAAAAACTCACCCATACACTTTTGAGCTTTATTAGTAAACATGATACAAGTGGTTTTAGGTACAACCACTTCTTTATATTGAATATCTCTAAAAATAAGAAAAAAAAATCTTAGTAGCATCAATAAGATTCTTATCTGTAGAGGTTCTTACCAAATATATTTTAGAATGTTCTTTGTAGGATAAAATTATGTAGCTCTTTCCATCCTTCATCCTTCACCAAATGGTATCAGTTGGTACTCCTCATGAAGATAACATCCTAAATATATAAGTAATATTCCAAACACTACACCACACACATAAAAATGAACAATATCAACTATAACCTCATCAATTAATTATGCATTAATACAAATATTAACTTTTCATTACTTATTCACCTTGATTTTTACACATTTATTCACCCTACCAAAATAATCTGGGTTTGGACGATTGTAACTCAATGTCTTCTATTTATCTATTAACTCTTTACTCATCAAGTTTTATTGTGAATGAGTATAAAAAACATCTAATTTTGTTTTCTTAATTTTAATTTTGACATGTAAATGTTTAGAATGTTCTTTTCATTGAGCACTACTACTACCTAAACATACTTCTCTATTGATATAGGCACAACATAGAGTATCATACACATCATACTTACAACCAATATTATCACCTTAGAAAGAGGTCATAAACTTATTATTATTATTCTTAAACATATGTAATTTGGAGTGGAGATTCCAACATTGATATCCATAATGACTATCAACATCAAAATTCCCATGATTCTTTTTAGTATCATTTTTAGAAACCCAAGTATCATTATGCTTAATTTTATTTTTAGATTTACCCTCTTACTTTGTTTACTAAGGTAGATAGTGCATTCTTCTACTCCATCTCTAAGAAGTGAGATTTGGACAAATCCTCATCTACATATGTAAAATTTCCAAGAGGATACTCTCCTGAAATGGGTATAGATTCCATCAACATAATTCATCAAAATATCAAAGTCCACTATATCATTTCCCATTTGGACAAAAAAAATTGAAAATCACATGTGTACTCCTACACACTTTGACCTTGTTTTTGCCTAAGATATTGCCAATACATGGACCTCTCTTCATCATAAAAATATGATAGAATGGATTTTTGATTAGAATTTTTAAATCATCCCACTTAGTAAGAGGAGGAAGATTGTTAACAACTAAGGAATGTACATATATTTAAAACCAAATTAAAGCATGATTGGTTAATTTTAACCTTGAAAAATAAATTTGTTGTCTCTGTCAATTTGATGAAAAATGAAATATACCTCAAGCTAGGATAAATAATGGTCTAGCCACTTTTCAATCACATATACATCATATGGATGAATCTCTATATTTTTATTAGCCTTTAATGGAGGTAGAGTTTGGTTGGCATGGGGTTTTTCTTCCATTTTCTTAGGCTCATGAGCATACTCCTATATTTATTTTAGTGCCTCCATAGAAACACCAAGTTTCTCCATGAGTTCCCCATGATGGACACCAAACAGTCAAGCTTTCTCATAGAAATCATATGCTAGCCACTCCAAGATTTTGAAATTTATCTTAAAATATACAAACATCTTATTCATTAGTATAGTCCATACTTCTAATCTCTTTCTTAAAATTCCTTATGGAAATGTATTCTACATTGACCTTTAACACTACTTGATTTAGTTATGTGAATATAATTGCAATGTAAACACAACATGAAAACCACATAAAATATTGATTCTAACCAATTATGATACTAATTTGATCCATAATATAGGTAGTTAAACCCACTTAGTCTTCTCTAAAATTTATTCTCTACTCTTATATCAACAAGTGGCTTAATAAATTATTATTCCATAATAGTTTTCTTAAGAAAAACATAATGATGAAGTGATGGAAACTAAAGTCCATAATAATAAAATATAAATGGGAATAAAAGATATCATAAAAACATAAGAACACAAAGATTATACTAAGAGAAACCTAGTGGAAAAAAATTTAGTTAGGAAAGGTAATTACACTCCCCTTTCCACTATGTGATTCATAAAATATAAAAGATAATGCCAAAACGTAGCCTTTATGAATAAATTTTCACTGCTCTGTATCCAAACCTTGCACAAAATATTCGTTTGCCTCTTTTAGACACTCATAAGAATGTACCAACACTAAAAATACACTATGTAGATAAGAAAAAATGAATAAAACCTAAGTGAAGAACCAATCTTACTAAATTACAATGTGAATCGAATTCTAAGTCTATTATGATATATTATGCCTTGTGCATGAATTTTATTTATTATGTCTCATATTTAGAGCCTATTGATAAGCTGAAACTAATCAACAATAATAAGAATAAACATTTTCAACTACTCAAATTTGGTTTTTTTTGTATTGTGGAAAAATAATTAGTGTTTAAAAATTGGTAATTTAAAAAATGTTAAGGAAGCTACATAGTTTCCATTTGAATCACTGATGGTCATGTAACTTCAACCCTAAAAATAGTGGTAATTATGTTATTTTAAGAAATACCCTTATTATTGAGAGATGAAAAACCATGCCTTTATCACCATGGAGTTGTTTGGATCACCCCCACTCTGAACCTACTAGTGTAACATATACAAATTAATGTCTTTCAAATGAAATGTATTATATAAATGTATTATGATAATGAAGGAATTAAACAATTAGGTATAGTGGAAATATATAGTATATATGATTATTATAATGGATCCACGTTTGGATCAAAAGTCACTGTGGAAAAGGGCCTTGTAAAAAAATTGGATGTCTATAGTAACTCCTTTTCTACTCTTCATTATATTTAAATATTCCATTAGTATATTATTATATACACTTATTTTAGAGTTTTTGTTATGCTTATTTTATTATCTTATACTAAATTAATTATATACTCTCTTGGAATAAGTTTTATTAACATTATTATATCTAAATGTTTTTATCCATCTTTAATTATATGTAACATTTTATTCCAGTATACCCATTGCCCCAATAATAAATATTGTGTATCTATTCTTTCATGGCATGTATTTATAGATAATACTATTTTTATTGCATATTTTTACATATAATAGATGGTTTTAGTAGTTGATCTAGAAATTATCTATCAATGAGAAATTTATAAAATAAACTTTAGACACTAATAGACAAATGAGATTTCAAGGAAAAATTTATGTACTTGTAACTAGTAGTCTTACATATAAAATATTAGATGAGGTATATAATTATCATTATCATGCTCATCGTAGTGTTACAAAAATGGTTCATGGGATATTTTTTTCAAGGTATATAATAAAATGTAAAACTATTTATAGATAGATGCCTTCAAATCCAAAGAGTGAAATATGAGATTTTCCATCCTTAGAAAAATAAATACCTCATTATTGTCATATCCACATAAATAATACTTTATATTATGTTACAATAAGTTCCAAAAGGCGCAAAGGTTTCTCAAGAATATTAATTGATGATTGCCATGTTATATGATTAAGTAAAACATTCAACTGTGAATGTATGTTTGAGACATTAAATTATAATTAAATTGAGTATTTTACTATGATGAATTGTTATTTTTTTCATATGATGAATAAAATTTAACAATTATTATTAATTCAAAACTAATTATTGTAAAAATAGTATTATATTTATTATTGGACTAGGTAATACTAATGTTTTGTGTGTTATTTTCCAGGAGCCTAAATTGGCCACCAAAGATCTATGCTTGGATTTGAGAAGAAAGGTGTAAAAATAAATATAAATATGGAAACATAGAGAGAGATAGGAATCATATTTGACTATTAGATTACAATACTTGCATACATATACTTGTGCTATCAAGTTTTTTTATTAGAAGATGTTTCTAGAGCATTAAAACATGCTAAGGACAAGGATAACTAAGTTATACATTAGTGCACATGATAGTGCATCATATTCATACAAAAGGTTATAAAATAGAAACATAACAAGTATGAATTTTCATGCATTAAGTAGTGTAGGCATGTAAAACTAGCCACCAATGGCTTCATATTTGACTTTAGACCAATTCTTGCCAATCATTAATTACCTAACTCAAAAATCTACATAAGTCTCAAATTTAGATTCATAACCATGCAATTAAATCAACTTCACCCATAAATCAATTAATTTGGGTAAATGCACACTGAATTAAATCAAATCTTGAAATAAATTACCAAATGCCTAAATGGGATTAAATAAAGTCTAAATCTTGATCAAAATCTAATTAATTTCATCCTTTGAGTAAATGAGCTAATAAATCAATTATCAAAAAGGAAAATTCAAATATCAATAGCATCTTAAAACATCCTAGGAGCTATTAATTACCTTTGTGAGTTGTCTCAAATGGAAAATATCTAAAATTATATCCTAAGAATATGCCAAACTCAGCCAAAGTTAATAAACTCAACCATGGTCAAATTTAACCCATTCAAAGGGATTTGAAAGCCTATAAAAGCAATCATATAGCTCTTCATTTAGAGATCTCAATCAAATTAGAGTTATAATGTAGGAATAGGTTGATGAAACTAAAATCCTAGTGTTATAATGCCAAAATTGAGCCAAAGCATTCAAGCCATTGAATCAATCAAGCCAAGAATTTAACAATGGTGCATATAAGAGATTGTTGTTATACATATGTCATTGATGAAGACTTCTTATGCATAAATCGAGCAAGCCATCTGAATTACGATTTGGAGCTATCAAGGATTTGGTAAGGAATTTGTGTTTTTATGTTTATATTTCTCATTTCCTTTCATGTTTTGTTGAGTTCTCATTTGGTTTATTCATTATGCTCCCCCCATGATCAAGCCTAAAGGATGTTATATTGTTAGTGAGTTAATTTTTCATTTTTTTTGATACTGCATTTATACTAACCTCTTCCTTTGAGTTAAAATCCTAGATCATAAATGGCATGCCTGGTGAGACACGATTATGCACGCCACATATTTGAATAAAAATGGTTGTTAAAATAGATCTTATTTTTAATTTATTTTATATTCTTTTATTAATTTTTAATATGTTGTTCTTAAAAATTTCATCATAATTATCTAAAAAATTAATTAAAATCTGATTTTTAGTTTAGAAATTATGACTCTTTTAGTGACTATCACATTTTATTTTCTAATTTTATGGTAGAAATGGCTAGTATAGAGCTAATAATTTTTTTTTATTCACTATTTTGACGTAAATGTTTTCATAGAGGTGTAAAATTGATCTATAAACAACATATTAAATTTTTTTTACAAATGAATGTATATTTTAAAATTTATGGTTAAAATACTAATTGCACATGTTTATGATTTATGGGTTTGGTTTAACCTTCTAACTTGTTGTTTTTATGTTTTATAGGTTTATTTTATTTTTTGATATTTTTTGAGTTTTTTATTGAGATTTATTATATCCATTTCCTAACCTACCATGTTTATATTTTATGGTTTTGCCTTTGGGTTGACAAATTTCACCCTTCAGAATTGCTTGTCTCATTTGACAAATAAGCTTCAAAGCTAAACAAAGTGATGACCATTTTTTTGTAGGGCCCATTTGAAAAATCCTAAAAAAAATCTTAATTATCTATTTAAAACTTATTTTTGGATGTTTTAAATTAATTAGGCATTTCACTTTGGGTTTAAAAATAAAGATTTACATGTTTGTGTTAAATGTTTTAATTGTTCTTTCAAAGTTCACAACTTAAAGATAAGGGGCTAAAAGAAAACCACCACACATTTTATTTAGTGATATAAATTGAATACACTTCAAAGTTTTTTTTTTTTTTCATTATTTGTTTAGTCTAAAATTTTTTGAGTAAATAGGGAGTTGTGTGTTGGGAAATACGAAAGCACACAATTGATTACCAAATACAAGCAACTTACATGCAGAATTAGACCAGAATCACAAGTTACTAGAATTTAGAAATAACACAAAATATGAGAGGCACCACACAATTGTATTCAACTCAGTTAGAATGAAATTAAAACAAAGAGATCACACTCTTCTTCCACTTTGTAGGCTTACAGTAATTTTCCCTCAAGAGTAATCTTCTCTCAATAGGTCACAACACACAGCTAACACAAGTTGTTGTTCACCTCATTGTACTGCCAGTACAACTGAGTAGGAACCGGTACTCCAAGTAGATCTCACCATGATCTTGCTCCTTGATGTATTTTTGTAACCTTGGATCTTGTTCCCCCACTGATCTCATTTTGACCCTCACATACACACACCCCTATAGACCAACCTGATCTTACTTATCACATGTAGATCTCCACCATGATCCTGCAACACCCTGCATATCAAACTTGATCTTACATACATGAAGAATCCTACTTGATTCTACCATGGGAAGAACTCTCCAAGTTCTACACTTGATAATAAAACCCATGAGTCTATTATATAGATCTCATGCATACACTAATTTAGACAAGCGGTTCAAGACTCAAAGTAGTCTTTATCATGCAAACTCTTCATTCACTTAACTGACTGTTCATCAACAACAATTCTAGAACCACCACATGCAACCAACATCAGTCCCTATCTGACTAGAGGTGACCGATGTTGGCCGACTACTGTCGAGGTCAGTATCCTTCTGCACTATCCACTGATCGATGTTGGTGATCCTGCCGATGCTGGCAACTACATACTCAGCATCCTCCATGTTTGCAACAAGGTGAAGCTTTTAGCTCCACACCCTAACAATCTCCCACTTGGAGATAAATAGCTACACCTATACCTATACCTATACCATTACTTTGTCTAATCTACATCTTGGCTTGTATTCCTCTTCAAGCTCAATCTTGAAGACTACCCACCACACTCCTTGTGGTGTTAATCCTATGCTTAAATTTCTTCATTCTCAGCTTACCTTCTTCTGCCATTGCTATACTCCCACTCAAATAGAAACCCCTATGAGTAACCTATAATCATAAAACCACTAACCAGATCTTGGCCATCTGTTAGTCAAACTCGCTCTGAGAATGTCCAACCTCACTCTGATACCATTTGACAGGACCTAAGTTCCCCAAAGCTCTGACACAACTTGTCAAAATTAAGAGCACACATGATTACCATTGTATAATTAACTTAAGATGTAGAAATAACTAGAAGAACAAATAACTATCAATGAGAAATAACATAGAATATGAGAGGCAACACACAATTGTATTCAACTCAGTTAGAAGGAAATTACAATAAAGAGATCACACTCTTCTTCCACTTCGTGGGCTTATAGTAATCTTCCCTCAAGAGTAATATTCTCTTAATAGGTCACAACACACAACTAACACAAGTTGTTGTTCACCTCATTATACTGCCAGTACAATCGAGTATGAACTGGTACTCTAAGTAGATCTCACCATGATCTTGTTCCTTGATGTATTGCTGTCACCTTGGATCTTGCTCCCCCGCCGATCTCCTTTTGACCCTCGCATACACACACCCTTGTAGACTAACCTAATCTTACTTATCACATGTAGATCTCCACCATGATCCTGCAACACCCTGCATATCAAACTTGATCTTACATACATGAAGAATCCTACTTGATTCTACCATGGGAAGAACTCTCCATGTTCTACACTTAACAATATAGCCCATGAGTCTATTATATAGATCTCATGCATACGCTAATTTAGACAAGTGGCTCAATACTCAAAGTAGTATTTATCATGCAAACTCTCCATTCACTTAATTGACTATTTGTCAACAACAGTTTTGGAACCGCCACAGGTGACTGACGTCGGTCCCTGTCTGACTGGAGGTGACCGACATCGGCCGATTGCTACCGAGGTCAGTTTCCTTCTGCAATGTCCACTGACTGACGTCGGTGATCCTGCTGATGCCAGTGATTACATACTTGGCATCCTCCATGTTTGCAACAAGGTGAAGCTTTTAGCTCCACACCCTAACATTGTGCGTGTATGCTCTCCCATCTGTCCCCATTAGGGAACCATTAGGATCAAAATCACCAACTTCTTTTTGGGTGGTTTACATTTATTTTAATTTTCACATATTAAATCCAAGAGGATAGTGACAAATATAATCAAATAATTTTAATTTTATGCAAAAAAAATAATCTCACTTCAATTATTTTCAAACTTACTTATTGATTGTGTGTTTTAATGAAAAGAGATGTGCATGTATGCTCTCCCATCCGTCCCATTTAAGGAAATTTTGGGATTAAAATCACCATCTCATCACACTTTAATCCTAGTCTAAGGCATAAAAATAACATAATTTAAATCCCTACTAAAAAACTCACAATAATATTGGGTGATATTAAGGTGATCATAAAGTCTTTCTATTGTGTCATTTACTTCATGCATCTTGGCTTGTGAGGGGGCCTTCATTACCTCCCACAAGTTATTTAGAAAAGATTTGACCTAGGGTTTCATCTCTTAGAATCATATATAACCCTTATCCATAGGGGGTAAATATATTGGGATCCCCTCATTAGGATGATGGTTTAAGTAGTTAAACTATCTCCATTAGTAGAGGCTAAGCCTGAGATGTTTGAGCATGTTGGAAATCACACTACATTGAGTGAGTGATGGATGTAGTGGTTATAAAAAAGAAAAAGACCTTTTTATAATAATCCATGTGATGTGGACCCAAATGATGTGTTTCTTATCTTGTTTTCTGATGTGAAGGTTGGTAGACATGGGATCTATCTAGAACGATAAAAAACTAATTAGTTTTAGTCAACCCCACATTGCCATACCCTTCCTAAGATTTGGACAATTATAATTAGTGTATTTTGGTCATTTTTGATTGGTGTGTTAGACTAAAACTTTTATTATTCAAACCATGTCATTTGATGAGTCATGATTCCACATCACTTCACTATTTGACGATGTGTTACACCATTTATATGACACTTTGATTTAACATAGAAAACATTCCATTTTTGTATCAAACCATTGGGAATAGAACTTGATTGAAGAGGGTATGATTACACTACCCAAATCATTTCAAAATCTTGTGCCTTTGAAGTCTTGAAACATAAACCATTTGTCACATCATCTTTCATGAGAGTTAACATTGTTGTGCTACCCAATTTATTTTAAAATACTTATCTTTTCTTGCATCCAAACTATCATTATTGAAACCAATAATTTTAGCCTCATTGGATCTTTACGTAAGCCTAGTCATGTTGTTCAATATTTTCTATCTTATTTGTCATCAGATCCTAGTTTACCTTAGTTGAGTCTTTGATTAACTATTACAAGTTCAACTTCAAATATTGGCTGATTTTAGTTTAAACCTCAATTTGTGGGGTTAATACCCAGATCTTCCTCTTTTGGATTATGTAACTTTAGTTAATTCATCACTCAAATAAAAATATATATAATATTTTGTGATTTTATTTTGGTCAAATCAGTTTATCTTCAAGTATCACTTGTTTAGCATCTTATACCAAATAGATCACATTTTATGCCTAGAATCATGTACCCTATCTATGTTAAACTATTCCAAGTTTGTTAGATTAATCAATCATCCTTTTTAAGTCAAGATTTTTCCACCATTTGGCCATTAGTCCTCACATGTCCTATTTGAGCCTAGTTTTTGACTCCATGTTTGGACAAAAGACCTAAAAACTTTTCCCTTTAGTAGCTTAGACCTACTTGGAACACATTTCAACATTAGACTTTGGTAGTTTGATTCATATGTCATTTTTCATGACCTTTACATGTTCAGACACTTAGCATTTGTCATTTTATGTTACACTATTTTTATCAAGTCTTTACATAGACATTTTGGAAATTTAGCTCCACCTTAGACCAAGATATATCACATTTGAACTCTTTTTCATTTGGACATTGGTTTTTAGAGTTTGTAAAACTCATAAGCCTTTTTATTTTATAGATTTATTCATTAATGTGAATATGTATAGCTATACTTATGGTGGATTCACATACAATTAAACTTATAATAGAATGTCCATATAAATTAACTTTGATTTTTATGGCTTTGCTCAAGACCCATTTGATGATAAAATGGTTTGTGAGATGGATTTTTATCCACCTTGCAATAATTAAATCAGGGACCAGAATCAAGACTCCAAATGAAATGATATGGTTGTTGAGGAGGAATTAGGTGCAAACCTCTATGATGAGGATGATTGTGAGACAAATTAGTACATTTCTTATAATAATTAATTTAGGGACCAAAGATAAGATCTAATTTATAATCCAAATCGAGATATCTTTGATGATGATGTGATTTATGAGGAGAACTTAGATGATTTAGCTTATACACATAACCAAGCTCCACAACATCCAAGGAACACCATTACCATTTCATGACCTCATCCTTTGGTTTGTGTGAGTAACCAAGCTCCACAATACCCTTTCATTATTTATCAACCAATCCAATCCAAATACTAGCCAATCCCATTAGAATTTTGACCAATCCAATCATAAATCCAATCATTATCATAACCTATCATTCAATGTCAACCAATCATTCATCCCAAACCTCAACCAATCTTTCAGCTACAATCTCAACTAGTTTAATTAGTATCTGAATTAAGCTAATTATTTGAAGACCAATCTGTGTTTAAGACTATTGCATTACAAATAATCATAAACTAAAGCCAAAATAACAAACCAATCTAAGATGTTTTTTTAACTAACCATTTGTGATAAGTCAACTTGTGATGAATCACCTTTTATTCCTATGCCTACTTTTCAAGACCTTTCCCTTGATGAGCTAATCACTAAAGAGTTATCTCTTGATCTTGGTCCCATCATTATATAATCTCCCTCAGATAAGCCACTCTTTCTAGAGCCTATTTTATACTATCACACCTTGTTACTTATCTAATACCAAACATTCAATAAGACATCATTGTAATAAAGTATCCATCAAATGAAGAATTAGAGTTAGATTTAAGTTCTATTCTTAAACTGGGATTTAATATAGCATCAAAAGTAAAATCAACATCAGTCTCACCATTGGATTTAGAGTTTATTGATTAAAAATCATATTCAAAATTAGAATACATTTGTGGTTATTACAACATTTGTTACACATGCCTAGCAGATCAATTTAAATACATTTTTGATCCTTCTATGGTTTTCAAGGATTATTACTTCAACATCAACACATTTTTTCCTAGTATCTTCTATGAGGATTTTGAAGCCAACCCCCATTCCATTACTATTCCATATGCCATTACCATCAACCATCATAGCCATTTTGTTGACATACCACCTCCCATAAATGGTGATTGGGACTGATAGAATCACACCTTGTTGAATTGCATCCATGGCGACATAACAATTGAATAAAATCAAGGGGACCAAGACCATAATCATATAATAAAATAACACTCTCTTAGTGAATCCTTTTTAGAGGCACTAGGGAATAGTCAAAGTCAGAACTCATCATATTCTAGTAAAACCTTTTTAGAGGTGCTATAAGACAATCAAATTCAAAAGTCCATATTACTTAGTGAAACCTTCTCAGAGGCATTATGGGATAATCAAGACAAATTCATTGGTAGAAACCTCTTTGAGGCACCAATAGCTAAGCACAATTTTTTTTACTACTTAATGAAGATATTATCAAAGATTAAATCAAAATAGCTTACACTCTACAGACTAATCAGATGGTAGCTACTCTAAATACGAAATAAGAGAAAAATTTGGTGGTCTTATCGAGAGCATATTAAAAATTATTTAGCCCCACCATATCTAAATTTATGTCAAATCTAGAATTATTAACATTGTGTGTGCTTAGTAATCCTGATCTTCATTTGTTTTCCCATCATTATCATCCACCATTCCATTTCCCAATCAAACCTATCACTCAACATTTATCCTTATTTTCCATTTATGGACACACTTTCCTTTATAGAGGATATAAATATAAATTATCTTGGTGTTTGAAGGGAACATAATCAATGACCAATAAATATCACAATAATATTCTTAGCATCCAAATCTACATCCAATTCTTGATAAAGAAGCTATTTAGACAAGGTGTGGGCTAGCAATTCACATGATTGAGTATTCTATTTATATCATTTATTGATCAAGATGTTTATCTCCACTTTATCAGTAATAATACAATAATATGTCATCTATCATACCCAGGCCGAACACATTAAAAACCAACAACCATCATCAGCCACAACCATGTACCATGCCATTTTCATGTACCATATCATATCAAGTTATCAATATTTTTGCCATTGTCGCATATCCTAACCATTTTCCTTATCACTTGGGGGAAACCCTCTTACCATCTTATCTAATTTATCAAACCAATCAATATCCTAATCAATAATTTTTTTATCATATCCCATTACACCACATCATTCTTATCTAGTCTAAAGCCTATTTTTAGTCATCCTATTAAATCATGTTTTGATCATGGTTACTTTGGTTCTTCCCATACTTTTTGTGAGGAGATTCCAATCAAGTTTTAGTAATAAATAAAATTCATGTTTACAATGACAGTCTATGAAAGTAGTGTGATAGTTGATCTGGCAAGATATCTTTCATTTTTTGTCTTATATAAAGTTTGTTTATGTGAGCCTGATTATATTGCTTGTTGGGGCATATCAATGTTCACCAATATTGATACTAATTATAACCACCTATGGGAAAATTAGTATCATTGATATAATCCATTGTATCCTAGTTATAACTTCCTATGGGAAAATTGGAGGCAACATTTATTTATCATGCATTACTACATCACCTTGCCATTGTTATTTTCATTTGACTAGCCATTTTCTAGATATAGGAAAATTTTAGGACCTAGTTGGTTTTTCCCTAGCTTTTATGTGGATAGAATTACTATGAATTAAGGTCATTTTGGGACTATGGTTGCAAGTAACCCAAGCCAATTCTCTTACTATTTTTCAAGTAGGTATATTTTCATTCTCTAATGAGTTAATATACCTCAAAATTATAAAAACATTTTTAACATTTCAAAATCTCAAAAACATTTATCCTATCTAAGCCTAATTGGGTAAAGTCATTGTTAAGATTCTTTATTTTTCTTTTGCTTTCAAGATGTTTTTTATTTCTCATTATTTGTTTCTTTCTTTGTTTGTCTACTTTCCTATTTGTTTGCTTTTGGTATTGTTTCCTCAACTCAATTTATATGCATTCATTAGGTGATTCCTTGAGCAAATTATTATTTAGTCCATCCATATTCATATCTTAACATAGTCATTATGTATTTTTATCATTGGTGTATTATTTTTAACTATTTATTGGATCAAGAGTCAGTACTTATAAACATTTTGGCTAAGTCTTCATGGTATTCTATCATAAATCCTACCATCATGTGCTACAACAAAAAATAGATACAAGAGGTCTACAAGCAATGAAGCATCAGAAGTTTTTCTTTGGCACCTTGGAAAATCTTTCCACACCTATCTTGATCAAATCAAACATTGAACATTCTTGTTGTATCAATGTTAATTGGGATTATCGTCTCACATTTGTAGGTACAACCAAATCATTCCCATTAATCAACCTTTATTATTCTATTTATCTCTTTCATCACTTTGTGCATTCTCATATGCCTAGTTGTTTATGGATTCTTTAGTCATTAGACCATCACATCTATAGTTTCACCCACTCATATTTAATCTATATTCTAGGATATATCCTTGAGTTATGCTTGATAATCCACCCTACTGGGGAATAACCTTATCAAACATTTTCTTTACCAAATAATCCAGGTCATCTTAATGATTATAATTGCCTATGGGAAAATCATTATTTTGACTTTTATTACTGATTATAACTACCTTTAGGAAAATAAAAACATTTTGAATCAATGCATGAAATCATTTTCTCATTTGGATTAATCTCAACCATGGGTTAATTCCACCTTTCTTTTTTGCTTCTTTTCAAGGGACCATCCATCCACATATGTGATAGCCACTCCCTTGAGGGGGAATCATCTTAGGCTTCCCAAACACTATTTGGAGATTTTTCATCAAATCATCATCTTCTTTTTGGCATACATGCCATTTATCATTATTTGAGAATACATTGTTGTGATTATAGCTTATAACATCTTCCCCAATAAGGGCAAACTATAAACATGTAAAACTAGCCATCAATGGCTTTATATCCAAATTTAGACCAATTTTTTCCAATCATTAAATACCTAACCCAAGAATTTCCATAAGTATCAAATGTGGCTTCATAACCATGCAATTAAATCAACTTGGCCCATAAATCAATTAATTTGGGTAAATTCACATTGAATTAAATCAAATCTTGCAATAAATGACCAAATTCCTAAATGGGATTAATTAAAGTGAAAATCTTGATCAAAGCCTAATTAAATTCATCATTGAGAAAATGAGATAATAAATCAATTACCAAAAAGGAAGATTCAAAGATAAGAGCATCTTAGAACATCCTAGAAGCTACTCATTACCTTTGTGAGTTATCTCAAATGGAAAATATCTAAAATAATATCTTTGAAATATGCCAAACATAGTCAAAGTTAATAAACTCAACCATGGTTAAATTTAACCCATTTCAAGGGATTTGAAAGCCTATAAAAGCAATCCTAGAGATCTTCATTTAGGGAGCTCAATCAAAGTAGAGTTATAATGCAAGAATAGATTCATGAAACTAAAAGTCTAGTGTCATAGTGCCAAAATTGAGCCAAATCCATCAAGACATAAATCAAGACAAGCATTCAATAATGGTGCATAAAGGAGATTATTTTAGCCATATGTTATCGATGAAGACTTCTTATGCATAAACTGAGAAAGCCAACTGAATTACTATTTGGAGCTATCTAAGATTTGGTAAGGAATTTGTGTTTTAAGTTTATATTTTTCATTTTTTTCATGTTTTGTTGAGTTCTCATTTGTTTTATTACTTATGATACCCACATGATCAGGCCCAAAGGATTTTATATTGTTAGTGAAATAAAATTTTCATTGTTTTTGAGACTAATTCTATACTAACCTCCTCCTTTGAGTTAAAATCCTAGATCATAAGTATAAAATAAGAACAACCAGTGAGTCATTAACATAATCAAAGTATTTATACTAGCTTTAACTGATTATAATCAAACATTAGATATGATAATTCATGCAAGGAACAAAGTAAGAAATCATAGGTAACCATAACCAGATAGTTTTTATTGATCTCTTCAAAAGTGGAACTTTGTTCTTCTTATAAACATAAGTATATATAGATGTTTGTAGTTTATGATTGTTCATATTATTCTCATAATTGGTGTCAAAAGTGGAGCTTGTTTATATTATAATCTATTATAAGTCATGAAGATAGGACAAAATAGACATATATATGACAAAATGAGTATATAACACATGAATATTACAAAAATATTTTGTGCAATTTTAAAATTTGATTTATTCCCCCTAACACTTTCCCAGACATAAAATGTTGTCTCATTTTAAGATAATGTCATAGGATGTTATGAAATTGCACAAGTGAGTAGAGGGTTGAATAAGTGGTTAGACTAGTAAGATTCATAGTAATCACTCAAAGCACCATTTCTAGTTTTCACCTCTTTTGCACTATTTAGCTACCATTTATTTTGTTCAACTAAGTAGTATAACAACCTATCACCCTTTAGGGTTTTCAATAGGTTGGCATAACTAGGTGGCCACCATTTATGGGTTTTCAACCATCCTATCCCCACTTGTCTTACTTAGTCATCCCTAACATAAAATGATTATACAAAATTCATACTCCGTGCACTACTTAAATTGATGGAGGTGTCATAGATGCAAATGAGGATTGACCATAAGATTATTTGGCTGTAGAATGCATAGATTTATAGTGAGTAATGATCTATTGGAGATCTAATGGTGGCTTTTACAAAATCATGTTGAGAATATGAGAAATATCACTACAAAAGGAAGATAGATTGATATTATAAGCATGCAAGTCCAACATGAATTCTTGGATAATCTATAATAGGGTGCATAATGGTGCATAGTATCGAATGATATACTTGAGATCTATGTCATTAGTGAAGATCATGATTAACTTAGTGTTGGTGACCCTAGTTTAAATCTTACCACTTAGATACTCTAGTTTATTTATATGACATTGAGCTTGGAGACTGATAAAGGAACTATGTAGAAGTTGACTCTGCTAGTTTAGGATGTTATCACACACATTATCTATGAAATTGAGTAATTCTTAAAGTGATTTATCATTATTTTCCATAGAGGAAGTGTCACTTTCCATGGTGGCCTTGGTGGTTGTGTCTATGGTGAAGTCTATGCTAGAAATAGCTAAAGAATCATCTAGTTGTTACTTCCAATCTAGCAAGTTGCACATGAACTACTATGATTGTAGGGAATTAGTACCCAACATGCTTTGGTACTCCTCTAGAAAAGTGATGAGCATCACAACTACCATCTTCACATCCTAGCCTAATGTCACAACTACATGGAGTTTTTGGGCTACACACCAATCCTTAGTTAATTCAGAGACTAGAGTCTTGAGTCTTTATTGGTCTAACATGAATTATTCCCCAATTTCTTAAATGACCAACTCTAGATAGGAATCATGAATAATCTTGGTAGTTTCATGGAAGTGAGCCTTCAACTTGACATTATCTAACTTATATTGATCCCTTTCCTTCTCTAAATAGGCAGACTTTTGCATAATAGACTCCTAAAATTCTATTGTGCCCTCAATTTGTTTCTTTAATAGGAGATTAGAGACATCTAATGATGCTTCTTGCTTAAGTGGGAGTGTGGCCAATATGATTTTAGTCACTAAAGGGTCCAATCATGGCATTATTATAAGTGGGAAAGAAAAGGTGTGCAATGAGCACCCACAGTCAGGATGTCCCATAGCCACACACCTCCCAAAGGTAATTCTGGGAGTTATGGACCTACTTGGACTACAACTAGTTCTTTTTCTTGTTCTAGTTACTCTACTTTAGCTTGTTATTACTTAGGTACCTTTTTTGTTGTGTTAAGGAATCTGTTGCTAACTTGAGTTGATGTATAATGTCTTTAGTGTGTTTTATTTTGACTTCATCTTCCACATTATTGTTTATATCTTCTTGAAAAACTTTTTATTTGTCTTGTTCTTATTCTACCTAGAACTTCTATGCACATTCTTCTTCTTAATTCTTTTGTTCTGCCAAGGTTGTAACCTTGGCTTATTCATCCATAGACTATGCCTATGATTGTACCTATGTTTTTGTTTGTGTTTTTTCCTTCTTTTGTGTTTGTGCCTACTATTATCACAAAGCTTTATCTTCTTCTTCCTTCTTCTTCTATGTCACTTCCTTAGCCTATTGTTGTGCATGCATGGCATCATCGATGGCCTATTTTACCTATGCCACTACATTGTGTTTTTGTTTTTCTTCTTCTACTACCTTATCCTTGTAAGTGATTTTATTTTATTTTTCCTTCTATTATTACACCTCTTGTGCTTTCTTGGTTACACCAGTAGCTTCATATGCCTTCTTAGCCACCTCAATAGTCTTTTGTCAATTAGCCTCAACTTCTTCAGCTTATCAACTTAGTTGTTATTTTAAAGCCTATTCTTTATGTCATTTATTTTCCTCCTTTATAACTTACCATTATACTATGAAATCTACTTCTTCCCTTGAGGCCTATTGTTCTTCAACTCTGGGTTGCTTGACTGTGAGATCTTTGACCTCTTGGGATTATGGTGATGGTGATGAATTGCTTGGTTAGATCATAGAGATGGAAACCTATGCTTTATTTCATTTTAGGGTGACCAACCTACATTTAGGTGGTGGTTAATTAGAGTATGGAGTGGTTTGTGCTTCCTATGTAGTGGCTAGTCATCTGAATGTGCATTATTTAAGAGTAGGTGAGACCCTAGCCTCATGCGTGGTTTGGTTTTTTTACATGAGTGAATTTTGTGGGATTTATGGAAGTGGTGAAAAGACATCCTCAACTACAAAGGTATTAGAAGGTTGATGTTCAAAAATGTCAATTGTTCACTATAATTACTCCATTTTTTCTCACATAGTGTTGATGATGATAGATGTAGGTTACGATGGTAAGTTGAGCCATAGATTTAGAGGAACCTATTTACACATCTGGATTATGTGTATAGCCTTTCATAAGAAGAATTAATTCTCCTCATCTTTGTCATATAAGTCTCCAACCATGTTGGCAATCATTACCTATTAGACTTCTTGTTCATCCATGCCTATCTATGGAAAGTCACATAATCTTATAATCTAGGGCACCTTAAGATCATCTAACTAGATCACCATACTCTTTGTCTTGTAATTTAATAGAGGAGATTTATATTGATTATTTATGTAAATCTTGCACTTTCACTTCTATGTATATGAACTGGTGACTTATTTTAGTTTCTATAATGTAAGGATGGATGTGCCAGGTGGTATAATCTATAGCCATGTCTCATGCCTAGATGCAAATTATTTATATTTGGAAACTTAGCCTACATCATGAACATAATGACAAAGAATGGGATAGGTCCAAATAGTGACCTCAATATCTCATTAATGTATATGAATACACATTTTGGTAGTGAAGTGACATGTCCCAAATATTGCATTACATCTAGTGGCACTCAAGGATATGTGGTGATCAACTCTAGGAACTCCTTACATAATGCTTTAAATTTGTCCTAATGTGCTAGGAATCCATGCTTAGGTGTCAATATGAGGTTGGGGAATTACTACGATGGCTAATAGTTGGTGTCAAGGTGGACCTCTCCCTCTAAGGACTTCCATTGTGTAAAGTAGAGGAGAAATATGAGGAATTGGTATTGGAATGTCTGCTTGAATGATGTGAAACACTTGCCAATATTCATCAATATATCTTGAATTAAGTACTTAGGCTAATTAAATTTCTCATTTGGGTGGATCATTTGGTGGATGACATCCATGAACCATTTTGGAATTTATTTTACAGACTTGGTCATCTACCACAACCTCTTTATGATGCATTAAATGAGGATGCACACTACCTCATGATGAATTTACTCAATTGGGATCCATTTAGATCCCTAAACATAAAAATCTCTAACCTCTTATATAACAGGTAGCATTCTCATCTTATATGGAGCAAGGGAGTCTCCTCAGACATACATACCTAAAGCTCAATCCATAGCTTCTATGTTGATGACAATGGTGGTGTCTAAGATAAGGTAGATGTTTTTTTTCATTATATCAACTGAGCAAGACTTGTATAATCTCTCCTAAGTCACAAAAATTAGGAAATATAAGTAGGTGATTGACATATATATTTTAGAAGTGGTGGGGGGATACAAGAGTGAGTAGTTATACAACATTGATGGGGTTTGGCCAAAATATGTTCTATTCTGCTACTCGAAGGAACTCAAAGGGCTTTAGAACATTGAATTTCATCTACCTTAGAGACATATCGATTCCATTGATTCTTTTTATGTATCTATCAATTCATTAATGAGTTGTGAATTATCCATGATTTCTAAACTAATGAAATTATAATGTTATTGGCTCTCTATACACTAAAACTAGCTCGACTCTTTAAAATTGTAGGTCAAAAAAATATTTTCGAGGATGAATCCAAACTTGGTTCATGAACTTAAGCTTTTACATATTTCATGCCTATTGGTTTCCATATAAATGTCATTCTTAGTTATCCATTTGATATGAATGTAATGTTTGATTTGGTAAATCTTATTCAATATATAAATTAAGATAGTTATCCATTGGCACATGTGTGGACATATGCCATTATGTTCTTTGTTGTCCATATAGGGGTATGAGTGGATGATTCTAACAGGATACCAATTTATTGAAGAGTAAGTCAACCAAACCTTGGATCTAGAATTAACTTCTTGGGGATCACTATTATATAGTGAATATCTTGTTAATATGACTTAATTGTACCTTTCTTAGACTTAATTTCTTTCCTTCACTCATACTGACATCCACAATGGTACAAATTAATTATCCTATTCATGGTTGGTGCACACTATAATTAGTATCTTGGTTGTTTAATAGTAGTGAGGAGATCATCTACAAACACACATAGGAAAAGAAACACATAAAAACATGTGTAAATGAGAAATCTTAGTCTAATCAGTGTTATTCAACACTGACTCACTTAGCAAAATGAGATAAAATAAGACTATTGGTGTTAAGGGTTAATCCTTAAAACTCTTCATCCACCCTATAAAAATAGTTCCCTACATATATCTCAAAATAATGGTTATTTGTTGTGATATTTCATGTATAATAAAAGGTCCTTTCCATCAAATATGTAATTTTCTCAAAAATGCTCTAAAATGACTATCATATAATAATCCTAGTTGATCTTTATGAAATTCCTTATGCTGAAAATTCCAATCATTCCATGCTTTCTAGCTCTACTTATGAACTTCCTATATATAAGATGTTTTTCATCGATACTCATCCATCTTATTTGGCTCAAAAAGTCTATTGGCGAGAGACTCATGATATCCTAGTATTATGACCATTGAAATGTATAGATTAGGTACCAAATATTTCATTGTTATAACTGCTTCAAGCCTATAGACCAACTATAATGAAGAAAAAATTGTATCTCTCTTATATCATGTGTGATATGACCACAAAATTACAAAAATGTGATCTTCACAATCATCCCTCTTAGCATCACATATTTTTGTCAACATTTTACCTAATACTTTGTTAGAAGGCCCAACTTGGCCATTATCTTTTGGATGTTACACATTACTTTTATGATGAGAAATCATGAATTATTTAGTAAGAGTCTCGATGGTTTTGTTTAGGAAGTGTCTCCATCAATCACTAACAATATTGATAAAGCATCCAAACCATGTAATAATATTCTCATAGAAAAACTTTGCTGCATATTTTACACCATATCTAGGTGTCACTATAGCTTTAACCCACTTGGTAAAGTAATCTATCATAATGATAATATACCTTGATTTACTACATTTACTCAGTGGATTGATAGGTCCAAAGAAATCAATGCTCCATTTTTCAAAAGGTTATTCAGCTAACAAAGCCTAGAAAGGTATTTCATCTCTTTGTAGTGGTTTACCCATGCCTTGACATACATCGTATTGTTGTGCTCCTCAATATTCATCTTGAAAAATATTCAACCACCATAACCCACTCTATAACAACTTCTTAGCAATAGCTTTTTTGTCAAAATATCCTCCTACAATTCCTTGGTGTACCTCCTCTAAAAGTTATGGTCATTCATGTTATAGAACTACCTTACACAGTACTTCATCCTTCCTCACATGATACAAAATCCCATTTATGATGGAATATGGTAAATCTCTAGTGATAAAATACTTCTTGTCTCTTTCTTAGAAGTGCATATGGAATACTCTTTATTTGAAGAAATTAATATTTACTTTAAATTTTTTAAGGATCATAGAAATGTGAAAGAGATGAGCATCAAGAGAATATTCCTATAATTCTTCTAGTTCTTTACCATTGGGAATGCAACTAACATGATTCATCCCCATGTTTTTCCTATGTAGTTTGATGTTAATGCAAAATTAGAATTCCTAAAATAGTATCAATGATATATATATGCAACCTCCAAGCATTAGCTTATTAACAAGGTATCATAGAGCTTGATGATCTATGAAAAATTTAAATGGTTTCATAAGAAGATAGTGTCTAAATTTTTATAGTTCAAACAATATATCTAGTTCTTTTTTAGATGTTATGTAGTTATTTTCTTTATTAGATAATTTTTGTCATGCAAAATGTATGGGATGGTTGACGCCACCATATATTGGTTATGCAAACACAACACCAACTACAATAGCTAAATAATCAACATGTAGATGAAAGTGCTTTCTCTAATCTAGAAATATGAGAATATGCACAGTAACCAATATTTGATTTAGTTTGATAAAGGCTACTTGGCACTCAGAAGTCCAAACAAATTTCATACTTTTGCATAGTAAATATTCCAATGTAGATGGAATAGATACATATCTCTTGATAAACTTCTAATAGTATCCTATATGACCAAGAAAAGATCACACTTTTATAGAGCTTACTAGTGGAGGCATGCTAATATTGATTGCAATTTTGGCTTGGTCTACCAAAATGCCTTCACTACACATTAAATGACCTAGAAGGACACCAAAAGGTTTAAAGAATGAATAATTTTTAAAATTCATAGCAATGTGTAAAATTTGGTAGCATTATAACATGAGGAAAAATTTAGACATATATTCTTTAAACAAAGAAAATACTACCCAATCATTGAGATAGACTTACAAGAAGTCATGAATGAAGTCCTTAAATGCAACCATCATTGTATGAGAGAAAACTATAGGTGAATTCTAAAGGCCAAAAGTCATTACCTTATATGAAAAATATCTCCATTCCATAGAAAAAGTCATTTTATATCTATCATCTTCTATGAGGGTATTTAATGATAGCCACTAAAGCCATCTATAAAAGAGTACACTTCATGTCCTATAATAAATTCAAAAACTTCATCTATCAAGGGGATTGGAAATGGATCATTGACACATGCATAATTTAGAATGTGATAATCCCCACATACTCTTATCTCCCCTATTTTTTTGGGATGTAGTATCATGGGACTAAGATAATCTACCTTTTCTATAGGATATATTATATTTACGTCTTGCATTCTATTGAGTTCAAATTTCACTTTTAAATTCATGTTTATATTAAACTTATATGGCCATTTTTTTGTGGGTCATGCACACTCTTTGAGTTTGATATGCATTTCACTTAGAGATGGATAAAATCCTTGAACCTATAAAAATTTAGTGGGAAACACATCTTGATAATCTTTCAAGATTTTCATAGCTTCAGACACTTTAGCTTCTATCTAGTAATCACCTATATATGCCAAATTGGGAACTTCCTCTGTTCTAATGTTTGATACATGATTTTTAATACGATGCTGATAAATCTTACACTTTTTTTATCATGAATAGATTTTTGTATTATTCATTTCCCTTCTTGTTCTATAATTTATATGCTGAGTATCTTATCTTATTTAGTAGGTTCTTCTTGGGGTCCTTTATTGGGTCTACTAGACACTCATGTTCAAATGAATCAGTCAAATCAATATCACCATTAGTATTTGAATCTTAAATGTTCTCTTCTTCATCTTATATTTGGTGGCATGACTATGTAAGAAATTATTCTTATATTTTGGTAGCTTTATATATTTGTAACATCATATTTAGATCATAATATATTTTCTTCTATGTAGTTGAGAGGATCCTCCTATAATAAATTAATGAAAATGCATGAAATAATAGATTTATATAAATAAAAAACCACTAAAGGGATTATATTTATCAAAGATCACTTCCAGGGGGAAACTTCATTTGAGAAAGCTCAATACAATAAATGTGTGGATGCCTTCATTGGCCTCAACACTTACATAATAAGTCTAATCTAAACAACTAATACTTCCCATAAATGTAGGATAAAACAAAATGCTCATGGGATGAATTATAAAGCATATGCATCCATAGAATCTAATATACTAACAAACTAAATATAAGGGGTAACACAGGTTCCTAACATCCCCTACCTCTTAGAAAAAATTTATCCTCAAAGCTTCATATGTGGGAATTGGTGTTGAATCTAAAATAGTGGTTCCCATGTTGCATCCTTTCATTGCATTTTGTGCCATTGAATTAATACCTCTATGATGGAGTAGGAACAAAGTTAGCATGTGTGCATATCCAAGATTGTCTCTATCTCAATGAGGATGGATCCTTCATTATCAATTTCTAGTAACATAGTTTTCACTCTAATGTTTGTGCCAAAAAATTTCTTCAGATAAGGTGGGAGATCTAACTTATAATCAACTAACCCAATCTTTTGGAGAAAATTATATGGCTCATAGAACTTGGAAGCCAACTTATAATGCCCTTTGAGTTTTAGGGATGATTTTTTATATGGATATAGGTGAATAAAAACTATATCACATAATTGAAAAGTGTACTTGAAATGGTGTTGATTAGCCTATTATTTCATTATATTTTTTTCCATATGATGATTGTCCCATAAGATGTTGAGGATCTAATCCTAAGTTCAGAGAATCATGTCAACTGCTTGAATTGGTGAACTGCTAGGGGTATGTGGAAGAAGCACTAGTGATAATTGACTATAGACTAATTCATATGGAGTCATTTTAGTTGAAGTGTGGTAGGAGTTATTATACCACCATTCAGTGAGAGGGAGCCACTATGACCACTGATGTTGTTGTTCTAAGGTGAAGCAATGAAGGAAAGTTTCCAAGCATTTGTTGATAATTTAAGTTTAACCCTCTATTTGTAAATGATACCCAAAACTCATCTTTAGTTGGGTGCTAGTGCATCAAAATAGCTATATCTAAAAATAGATGGTGAAGGCTACTTTATAATCTAAGACAATGGAAGAAGAAATACCATGAAGATAGACAATCTGGTCCATGAAAATTTGTGCAATTATAGAGGTAGTATAGGGATGGCTGAGGGCACAAAAATGACTATATATGGAGAGGTGATCAATAAAAACTAAGATCATTTTTTTTAGTCTAGATTTAGGGATCCCCTTAATGAAATACATAGGAATAACTTTCTAAATCCTAGTAGGGATGGGAAAGGGTTTGAGAAACCTAGGAATGAGTTTTGTTTCACCCTTGTTACATTGGTTGGTATCACATTCAACCACCATCTACTAAACTAAATTTTTCATTCCCTTCCAAAATAATTTACATCATGTCTACTCATAAGTTTTGAGAAACCTTCAATGCTCTATGGATGGATAAGCATGGGTTTCATATAATATATCCTACTAAAGATTTGTGTTTTGGGGAAGCGCTAGACAACCCTTGTATTGTAGAGAGGAACCATCCCAAGAAAAATATGATAATGAAGAAGGGTTAATGGAAAACTATTGAATGATTTTAGATGATGAGGATTCATTGACATAATCCTACTTTACAACATCCTACCAATTCAAAATAAGTATTTAAATAATTGAATGAGAATCTTGGTCCATAAATGTGTGAAATAGAGCATCAACCACAATATTGTCCCTACCCTTCTTGTAAGTGATCTTATAGTAATAACCCATGATTTTTCTAACCCATTTATGTTGTGATGGGGTAGAGACCCATTATTCTAAGAAATATATTAGACTCTAGTGGTCAATTTTGATGCAAAAATGATTTCTCAATAGGTATGGCTACCACTTCTATACAACATGTAAAATGGCCATCATTTCCTTATCATAAGTAGAGAATACTAAATTCTTGCCAAAAAGGGCTTTATTGGTGAATGTAATAGGATGTCCTTCTTGGAAGATAACAACACCAAGTCCATTACCACAAACATCACTCTCAATAATGAAGGTCTTGGTAAAATCTAACATAGCTAGAATAGGTATAGTATATATAGCTTGTTTTAATTATTCAAATGGACACTTAGTAACTTATGTCCATGTAAAAACATTTATTTTTAATATAGCTATTAGTAGATATGAAATATTCTTGTGATCCTTGAAAAACTTATGATACTATCCAATCATCCCCAAAAAACCATGGAGGCTCTTGAGTGTCTAAGGATGAGGCCAATTTGTCATGGTAAATATTTTCTTGGGATCTACTTGAAACCCTTAAACTAAAAAAATGTACCTATGTCCATGTAAAAACATTTATTTTTAATATATCTATTATTAGATATGAAATATTCTTGTGATCCTTGAAAAACTTATGATACTATCTAATCATCCCCAAAAAACCATGGAGGCTCTTGAGTGTCTGAGGATGAGGCCAATTTGTCATGACAACTATTTTCTTGGGATCTACTTGAACCCCTTAAACTAAAAAAATGTACCTAACATACTCTAATTTGTCCTAGATAAAAGCACATTTGGAATGTTTTGCATAGAGATGATGATCAGACAGAAGTTGCAATTTAAGATCTAGATGTTAGAGATGCTTAGACCATGTTTTACTATAGATGAGGATATCATCGAAGAAAAGTAGAATGAATTTTCATAGGTAGGGCTGAAATATTTTATTTATCAATGCCTAGAATGTTGAAGTAACAATAGTCAATACAAAGGGCATGACTAAAAGTCATAGTGGATATCACACGTGTAGAAATCTATCTTAGAGATATAATCCTCATAAAGCTAGATTTGGTGATATCCAGAGCAGAGATCAAATTTGGAGAAAAAATGAGTGTCATTAAGCTCATCAATAATAGGGATTGGGAACATATCCTTGGTTGTGATGTGATTAAGTGCTTAGAATTCAATGCAGAGGTGCCATGACCCATCTTTTTTTAGAACAAGGAGAATTGGGGAAGAATATGGGCTGGTGCTGGGGTGAATAATGCCTTGCTTCAACAAGTCTCGAATGAGAATCTCAATATCATTATTTTGATAAAATAGGTAGCTATAAGGCCTAATGTTGGAAAGAATACTTCTAGGAAGGATTTGAATATGATGGTCCTCTGGCCAAGAAGGTGATAATCCTACTAGTATAAAGAGACATGCATACCTATGCAGAATGGTTTATAGATCATAAGAAGTAATGGAGATAATTGATTATTACATTTGAACAGAATGGAGTTAGGAAATGATGCTATGTGAATTATTCTTAAGAATATTTTCCATGTAATGTCAACTTATGATGCTGAAGGACCCTAGTTGTAAGCCTTTCAATGTGTGTTTTTTCCCATTGTCTCAAGATTACATCTAAAGTTTAGTAGAATCTCATAAGATGGATCCAAGTGTGTGTAACAATTTGGCTCCCAAAATAACATCATATCCTCCTAAGGGTAAGGCAAACATGTCAAAGCACAAGCTATAATATCCAATAGAGACACACACATTGTAACACTTCCCTTTGTAAGGTAATGTGGCCCTATTGGCAATCAGGACTTCAAATTTGGAGTAAGGATGCACAAAATAATCAACCTATTTGGTGATCTAAGTGTTAATGAAGTTATTAGTGCTACCAAAATCAATGACATTATAAGATGGATCTTCTTAAAGTAACCTCTGATCTGCATGGTTTGTGGAGTGGTGAACCATGCTAAGGCATGAAGAGAGATCTTTAGTTGGTCTTCTTGAGAGAAAATTACACAATCAACTGAGCTTCTTCTAGATGTCTATTGTATCCTCAACATCTTCCCAAACTTTAATTTTGGGTGGAAATTCCACATCTAGTAGGTAGAGTTTTTTCTTGACACATCGATGTCTTGAGTGTATTTATCATCACATTTATAACATAGTCATTTTTCTCTATGTGCCCACATCTCTACTCAGTCAAATGATTGATAGGAGTGGTTCTAAGGGCTAGTGTTGTGTGAGATCATTGTGAAGTTATATTTCTGAATAGAGCAAAATTGGATTTGGATTACTACTGAGTTGTGATCTTCTTCTCTACCAACTTAGCCAATCCTAGGGATTCCATAATTATGTTAGGCTAGAAAATTTTGACTTCAGATCAAAATGCATCTTTTAGATCACTAAAAAATCAAATTATGAAGAGTTCATCAGATAATCCCTCTGTATGACTAACCAATTTTTAAAATTCTATCTGATATTCTCTCATGGTTCCTGTATGACAAAATTTAGTGAGTTCTCTAGTGAAGTCATCAAAATCACTAAGACCAAAATGTTGTAAAATAATGGTGCCAAAATTGATCCATTTTGGCTCATCATGAGCCTTGATATACCAAGGATACCATTAAAGGGATTCATGGTCCGAGTGAAAGGATGTAAACAAAAATTTGTTGGCATCAAAAGCATTATATAGACTAAAATATTATTCTATTTGATATATCAATCCACTCAAATATACACCATTAAATCAAGGAAAATCAAGCTTCAACCCATGAAAATTATAGGAAGAAAACTTGATGTCTGAAAATGACTCTAGGTGCCATCTTTTGTTCAAGGTGGTATGTTGAAGATTGAGTCCATAAATTTTTTCATCAAGATCTTTGATTTGCATCTTGATGATGATAATTTCATCCTCCATATTTTTTGATCCTATTCGAGTTACTACCATAACTAGAATAAAATATTCTTTTGTAATGGACAGGAAAACTAGAGTTAAGACATAATAAGGGAATTTTCTAATTTGAGTAAATTTGGAAGGCATAAAATTACTTTTACTAGGTTTTTTACACTGTCTGAGTATGATTGATGAAGGTGAGGGAAAATTTAGAAGCAGAATGTAAAAAAGTGGAAACTTTATCCAAGAGGCATAAAGGAGTATAAAATGGGAATAAACACTATGGAATTTTTTTGAGGCAAATGTACAAACACTAAAGAAGTTACGACAAAATTTAAAAAAAAAAATTGAGATTTGCAGTAATAAGAAGTGGAATTGGGGTATGATACGTCAAGGAAAAAAACATGCAGACTAGAATTTTAGCTATCTTGGTAAATTTTGAAAAGCAATGGAGTCATAGGTGGAGAGATATGACCAAAAACAAAAAACATATTACTGTTGGGAATATTCTAAAACTAGTATGACAAGTCTTTTTTTTTAGTTTTTTGATAGTCTGCTGGAAATATTTTGAAATAAGTATGAAAAGTAGTTTTTTTGTAAGTTTTATGATAGTTTGTTGGGAATATTCTAAAACTGGTATGACAATTCTTTTTTTTAAATTTTTTTGATAGTCTGCGATGAATATTCTAAAACTAGTATGACAAGTCTTTTTTTTATAGTCTGTCAAAAATATTGTGAAACTAGTATGACAAGTCTTTTTTTTTAACTTTTTTTTTTAATTTTTTGATAGTCTATTGTGAATATTCTGAAACTAGTATGACAAGTCTTTTTTTTATAGTCTATTGAGAATATTTTGAAACTGGTATGATAAGTCATTTTTTTAATGTTTTTTGATAGTCTATTGGGAATATTTTGAAACTGGTATGAAAAGTCTTTTCTTTAAAAAGTTTTTTGATAGTCTGCTAGAAACATTCTATAACTAGTATAACAAATATCTCTTTTAAAAAAAATAAAAAAATAATGATAGTCTATTGGAAATATTCTGAAATTGATACAACAAATATTTTTTTTAATCTCTTAGATAGTCTACTAGGAATATTCTGAAATTGGTATGACATATATATATATATATATATATATATAATAGTCTATTGGGAATTTTCTAAAATTGGTATGAGAAGTCTTTTTCTAAAAATGTTTTTTGATAGTCTGATGGGAATATTCTGCAACTATTATGACAAGTCTTCTTTTATTTTAAGTTTTTTGATAGTCTAATGGAAATATTTTGAAATTGGTATGATATATATATATATATATATATATATATATATATATATATATTTGATAGTCTACCAGAAATATTCTGAAACTATTATGACAAGTCTTTTTTTTCAATTTTTTGATAGCCTATTGGGAATATTCTGAAACCAGTATGAAAAGTCTTTTTTTATTTTTGATAGTCTATTGGGAATATTCTAAAATTGGTATGACAAGTCTTTTGATATTCTACTGATAATATGCACAGATCTGATATGGCAAGTTTTTTGATACTCTACTAGTAATATGTTGAAATTGGTATGGAAAGTAATTTGATATTCTACTAGTAATATACAAAGATTTAATATGACAAGTTTTTTAATACTCTATTGGTAACATTATAAAATTGATATAAATTGGTCCCAAGTTTTAATGGTTACCTAAGAGTTTAAAAATATCTCTATAGCCACCAATGTTGTCTGAATGAGTACCATTCTCTAGAAAAATTTTGGCCATGGATTTACCCCTAAACTATAGCTCTTAGTTTTCCTCATGGGTGAGAAATAGTCAATCAGGATGGGGCCATTACCATTTTTTCTAACAAATCCTCTCAATGGGCTAACTACTTTAGGGTTCCTTTGATACTCCTCACAATGAGTTTTAGGGCTTATTCCCAAGTACTTCCCATAGTTATGTAAACATGTATTTACCCTGATCTGAAATAGATTATAGTATATAGAGTAGAAAAAAACATAATGTAGTAGAATATAAAAATTCTTTCTAAGAAAAAAAATCTTGAAAATTTCTCTAATACCATATGAGAAGATCCTCCTACAACAAATTAATAAAAATGCATGAAATAAAATATTTATATAAATAGCATAAATACCAAAGGGATTATATTGATCACATGTCACTTCAAGGGGGAAACCTTCTTTGAACAAACTTAATACAATAAATTCATGGATGCCTTCATTGGCCTACACACTTATATACTAAGTCTAATATAAGAAACTACTACTTCCCATGAATGTGGGATAAAACAAAATGTCCACATGATGAGTTATAAAGCATATGTGTCTATAGAAACTAATATACTAATAAAGTAAAGAGAAGGGGTAGAAAAGGTTCCTAACAGTAGTGTATTCGGTCATAGTGCTTAAATATTCTATGTACCCATGGCATAGGAAATGTTTAATTTTTAGTAGTGTGTTGTGAACTAGAGGGTTCTCAGCTTCAAGAAAAATGTCTGTATAAAGTTACTTTACACTTGTGCCTAATGATTTGTCTTCCTCCTACACTCTTGATGCATATACCATGCTAATGGAAATAGAGCTAGTGTATAATGAAAGATGTGAACACAATATTTTGGGGCCACACATTCTTCAATCTAGACTTCAAATCATTTGTGAATATGGATTTTAGGACACTCACTTCCTTTAAAGATAGGCTAATTATTTCTAATTATGTATGATAGTTAAAACTTACTAATCATGAGATTTCATGCATCATCCCACTCAAGCTGATCATTTATATGAATTTCCCACCATGTCACTACAACTTCCTTTAAAGTATAATTCAAAGCATTGATCCATTGACTAATAGTAGGTACATGAACTTGTAGGTGCATAATAAACTAATTGATCTCTTAAGTTGCATAATACATAAGAAGTTGTCTCTCATATACAAATACCATTCTCATAGATCAAAATTCACGATCACGATAAGCCTAATTGAGTAGGTACATGTCTAAGTCTGTATTAATAGATGAATTTATTTCCAAAGTAAAAGCGCCTTCTATGGTTGGCTCTATATAATCCTACATATGATCATATACTTGATAGAGAAAGTCAACTTTTGAATGAGTAGGGGATTTAACAGACATAGATGCACAATCCTTTATGACAAATTTGGTTACCAATGGATGAGTAACTACTAGTTTAGGCCTCCATTGTTCATATGTATTCAATTATTTAGTGAGTAATGATTATACCTAAGGTTTAGTATGCTCATACAAGAAGTTATAGTGGATTATGCATAGAGCTTTCAGGTTCTCTTCAAGGTTTACCTTTATCTAGCTAGTTTCTTGTGTGACATATGGAGAATTTGGTTCAGTTAGAATGATGTAAGGTTTATTCACCCTATTTAGAGGAATGATGAAAACTTTATCTCCCTAATGTACCTCTAGTTATTTTTACATAGTATTGATAGTCATCTAACCATCATATGATGATTTCTTGCCAACCAACAGAGGGTAATCTGTTATTGTTATCTTCATATCAATAACTTCAAAGTCACCTGATATGATTAGTTCTATGACTTTGATCTCAACATCTTCTAATCTAACAATGGGTTCAAATCTTGTATATTCACCTAAGCTCAGAGTTACTAGGCTATAACTTATAATTAGTCATCTAATAACATCCTTGTAGACCTAAGAATCAATGTTAATTGTGCTACCAAAATTTAAGATAGTATTTGTAATTTCATATCCTACAACCTCAATGTCAATTCATGCATCTAAATCCCATGTATTCTTTGTTTTGATATATCAAACAAGATTTTCTACCTTATTTTTCCCTTACTATACACACTTCAATATATTATGTAGCAAGTTTTTGATATTTTTAGAGATATCTTCATTGCACAATGTGCTTAAAAGTTTAAATAAATCTATCAACATAGTAACAACTCCATCCTAACACATAATATGCATTATTTGGTCATACATTTGGAAATATATTCCTATAAATCTACTTCAATCTTGGTATTGAATGTTTTTCAAAATTTACACATCTTCATACATGAGCCCCTTTTCTATAGCTAGGTCTAGGTATTTATCATATTTTGCTTTTCAAATTCTTTGATCCTGAGGCATTTTAAGAGAAGGTAAACCTCTTTATAATTATTGGTATCATGTAATAGTATTAAAGAAGGCATTCTCCTTAGGCTATATATTCACCATATGCACATCCTAAATAGCCTTATCCTTTCTTTCTTTTTCCAAGACAAGATAGTCTTTTATCTCATGTTGGTTATATATTATACAGTATGGATAGTAAGACTATCTTTGAGGATTTAAAGTTCAACTATGTTGTACATAATTATACTCTCCACATAGATATAATTACAAAGGAGGTTGTTGATAATTATGTCCTCTACCACTTTGGTAACCTCCTCTATATTCATCCCTAGATCCTCCTCTATTTGACTGATAACATCCTCTATACCCTCTCTATTATTGTGTTGCATTCCAATGCTGATGTTGTTGGGTATTTTCTCTAATTCCAAATTATTATTACACAATTGGTGGAGTCCAACTCATTTACTATTGTTACATTAGTACTGGGCTCCAAGGTGATACATACTAGTATTATAGTGATGGTGGTGTCCAACTTGAAGGAGGGATCTAATTGACTAAACCTTGAGACTAGTACTATGGTAAACTAGGAATCCATTATGGACCTACTTAGGTTACACAACCTTCATCAAAATTTGGGTTTGGAATCATTTTCTTGGCCAAGGATACTTGTTGCATAGTGATAGTAAATACATTTTTGGTGATGTATTCTTCAAGCTCTTGCAAAGCCCTATAGTTATTTTCATCATGATTGTGTGACTTATAGAAATTACAATATAAATTATACAGGTTCTTGACATACTCTTATAAGAGATGACACTGCATTGTTATGTACCCTACTACTTGATAGATTTCATATAACTTTGTCTTGATCTTAGGATAATCATTCCTGTGATGTCCTTCTTTCCCATAGTCCATACACCATAGATTTAGATTAGGTTTATCTACCTCATGATATTACTCCATTCTCTTCATAAAATCTTGAAATGTATTTTCAAACTTAGAATTTATCATAGGAGATTCCCCATAGTCTTCAATTTTCTATACTCATAGGGTAACAACTCTATCATCTAATTTAGTATCATATTAAATTTGTTCAATAGTAAATATGATTCTAGAACAAAACCTTTTGATAAACCATGCAAACTTATCTATATATATTAAGTAAAAATCCACCTTATTAATAACATCATATAATTTGCAATCATAGTCATAGACTGATTATCCTAACTTTTCCTTTATCTCCTTCAAGTCTTGAATAGTCTAACTTGTACATTTCTTTATCTTGAACTTTGAAATGATCCATTACTTAACCTTTTATAGACTTTCCTACTAAATTTATATATAGTGTATAAACTCAATTTATCTTCTAGTTATTTTACCTACCAACACACGCTTTTTGATAAATTCATCAGTAATGACCTTATATTACCATCTCATTTCATAGGTTAGTTAGTATTGTTTAGGGTCCATAGATCCATCATATGTTGTCAGATTTATAAATCCTCCTACAACACCCATTATGTAAACTGGTATAAAGGGGATATACTACATAATTATTATAAGAGGAAGTTGCATTATATGTGATATTACTTATGTATTATAAATATTCATCTGTGCACTAGGAGAGTCAACCTATGTACTTTATTTTTTGGTGTTTTTTCTTTTCTTTACTTGGTTTCAATAAACCCTATATCATTCAAAACCTTTAGAATTAATGTTTATTTTAGTACACCAATGATGAACTTTCTTATAAAATGGACCTTCCCAACTACTATCTTTCTATCCACCTAGTTGAAAACTGCTATTGAAATATAAGAAATTGGGCTATGAGGACATGTGATCTTCTAGTGAATGATTCTTTCTTGTGAATTTTTATTCTTCTATACTTGAACCTATGATTAATTTATGATGATTTTTTACTCATTCAATTAATTATTTATGTTCATATTATTATAATACCCATTATTGTAGATGTGCACTAATCTATCAACTAACTTCTCTACTTATACACTATTCTCACCTTCTTGTTCAAATATCTATTCTTCCTCTCATTCTTCATCACTTCTTTTTATTTCCTAGTATTTGTCATTTTATTTATTCATCCTTAATTATTCATATTTCATAGCCCTCATCACATATTATTACTTTTTAATTACCTATTTTACTACTAATCTTATCTCTACTCATAGCTCCGTAGGTATTCTTCTATTTACTCCATCTATTTTGATATCACAACTCAATTTCTAAATCTAAACTTTTATTATAACTCTTCTTTCCTTGTGTCTCCATTATATATTTAAGTTCAACATTTATTTACTCATATAATCATCATTCACTATCATGTCACACACACACCCATACACCTAAAGTAACTACTCCATATTGGCTAGAGTAGGCACCATGGCCTTGTCTATAACCAACATCTTCATAAGGATAGGTAGTCATTGTAAAAAATTTCCTCTAATTCCTTTGACATATAAGTCTTGTGTGGCTTCAAAATATATTTATCCTTATACTACAGACTCAGTTATGTATCTGTCTATAGTAGTAACACCTTAATAATCTTTTGCTCGTATCTAGTCAATTTCTAATTTCTATAACTAGTCTACCTTTTCTTCAATTTAGATTATTATTTCTTCCATTATTGGGTTAAAATAATAGTATTCTAACCATCATAACCAATTATTTAGAAATATAGGTAACTCACACAAATATTTTATAAATATCTCTATAAATATGCTCTTGAATCATTTCTTGTATGGTGAGACTAGGTTGTTTTGATTCTTCTACAAAATTCCATACTCTTTGGTCTAATCATGTCTAAATATCTCTCTACCCTAGTAAATATCTTAGCATAATTTCCTCTAGAAGGAGTGTGTCCATGCTCACCACACCATTATTATTAGAGGTTCCTAAAGCATCAGAACATGCTAAGGATGAGGTTAACTAGCTTATACTTTAGTTTAACTAGCTTATACTTTAGTGCACATGATAGTGCATCATATTCATAAAAAAGGTTGGAAAACATAAACATAGCAAGTATGAATTATCATGCATTAATTAGAATGTAAAAAAAAATAGTGAGTCATTAACATAACTAGATTATTTATATTAACTTAGAAAGAAAGTAATCAAACATTATATATGAGATTAGACGCAAGGAACAATGTAAGAAATCACAAGTAACCATAATCAGATATTCTCTATTGATATCTTCAAAAGTGTAACTCTGTTCTTCTTACAAATATAAGTATATATAGACGTGTGTAGTCTATGACTATTCATATTCTTCTCATAATTAGTACCAAAAGTGGAGTGTTTTCATCTTATAACCTATTACAAGTCATGAAGATAATACAAAATAAACATATATATGATAAAATCAGTATATAACACATGAATATTAGACAAATATCCTGCATAGATTTATAATTTGATGTCTTCTCCCAACATGTTTTTACTACTTCATATTATTACACTCACATTAAGTAATCCTTAAACTTAGTAAATTTAGTAAAAAGTTGACATCATTTACAATATCAATATTGAATAATTGTTCCATGCTTAACTTGTTATAGCAATAGTGTTATTATGCAAAAACCAAGCTTAGATAATCTCTTATTTGTACTTTATTAGGATTGATTTTTGAGTTGGGACTTAAGTGTTATCAATATATACAATTTTTTTAAAAATAAATCTTAGGGATTTCATACCATGAAAAATAAATAAAACTAAATCCATAAAAGGGATAAAAACATAATAAAGGGGAGGGGGAATAAAAACCACACCACAAAACATAAAATTTTTATAATGTTTTATATTTAGAAAAGTTAAATAAATGAAAAAGGAGGGAAATAACCCTAAAATTAATCCCTAACAGTAACCATAATTAATTTATTTAAGACCACAAAGGGAAAAAAAATTCAAATCAGGGTTAGGTTTTGATCTTGGATATGCCATCATTTTGAGAAGTGGTAAACTAGGAAATGGCTTGGCGAACAAGATAGGAAGAAGAAAATGATATCTCGAGTTGATTGTGATATTGTATCATATGTAAACCATGTAAATTTAATTATAAGATTTGAAATTTATTGAGCCATCCAAAAAGTGTTTGAGGTAGTTAGAGTCTCATGAAAACTGTGGACACCATGCTTTTTTAATTGATAATGACAATTATACATTTATGGAGCCTTTGATACTTATGTATCTCATAAACCATAACATATAAGAGAAGAAGAATAATAAAAAAAGGTAAAGGGATATATACAATGTGGGGAATTAATTAAAATGAAAAATAAATTACAAAGAGTACTATAAGAATGAGGGTCAAGACAACATCAAAGTCAAGTAAGATTTGAGAAGTAATGAAAAAAATTCATAAGGAACTAAGGTTTCTAGTTGATAATATATATATATATATATATATATATATATATATATATATATATATATATCATGAAAATCTATAGTATTAATGAGTTGTTTCATTAGTTTATTTATAAAACCAAAAGGCATTGCATTACGTGTAAGGATTTATCATTAAATTTTATTCCCAAGTTTCTAGAAGTGAGAATACACCTACATTATATGTCAACCTTACCCCTTATTTAGATGACTTATTATTCCTTAATTTGTATATAGTCATTAAGGTTTTGTAAGGGAAAATAGAACACCTATCTTGTTAATTTAGTATGTCCATAATGAATATATCAAAACATTAAGTTAAACCCTCATCATTAGCCTAATGTTTTAAGGGATATTCCTAACTCCTAAAGGTGATAGACCATTAATATAGAAAGATTGATATATGATATTAACACCATTGATAGGTGCAATGACTTACCTAATCATAAGAAATAAAATTATAGGTCAACTAGAGGCTAATAACCTATCCCCAAGTGGTGATCATGACATCTTAATTAATTATTAATATTGTAAACATTCTTGGATTATAGTATAACATATAAGACATAAGACTGAGAAGGTAAAAGCATAGTTGAAAGGATTATTGAAAAAATTCCTAAAGTTCAAGCACATTATAAAAGAGTTTATTATGGGTTGTTTTAATCACCTAAAAGTGGTATTTGAGTTCTAATAGTGATACTTGAGACTACCTATCCCTAGCTTATCCCTAGACTATACTAGAGCCTATTATCACACTTATCCAATCTTCATGCAAGCCACATGCATTCCTAATCATCCTTAAAGTAGTTTTAGACCCTCATTTATTGATCATGGATATTCATCCCTAGTATTTTACCACTTAAAAATTAGAACCATAATAAGGACACTAGTGCCACATGGAATTAGTTTCCCAATAATGGTGCTAATGTCATTTCCCTCTCTTTTTCACAAATGGATATCCTTTTAAATCTAAAACCTCCTAGGATCAGCTTAGAGCACAAGCATCAAAGCAATATATATACATTATTTTTATCCCTCTAACCATTGAATGGAAATAAGATGTAAAATACACATTTTAACCTATAATAAGCCATGCAAAATTAAGATTATCAATCCCTATTTTCCCCTACTTCTGCATACTACTATCTAAAATGTTCCGAAACTTATATTACCTAGATTTATAATCTCAATCTCATTAAAAAAACTCAATTCCACTATCATAATATATTCACTTTCACTTGTACTAACACCTAAGTGGGGAGAACTACATTGGGCTTGATCCCTCAAATTATTGGTATGTAGGAAAATCTCATCATATTAGGGAGTTAAGGATGTCCAGCCTACCCCACTAGCAAACACACTTTTCAGATTATATCAACTAGATGCCCTAACCACATGGAGGATTAGGTTTTTCTCAAAAATTAAGTCAAAACAAACAATATATAGGTTTTTAAAACTCATTCACACAGAAATAGACCTCAACGATCCAAACACAGGTGAACCTAAAATCTTGAGTAAGTCTTTCACAAATGACACTACCACCAATATAGAGACACTACCACCATATTTATAATAATGGTGCTACTATCTAGTTATGAAACTATTACCTAGGAGGGGTTCTAACATTGAGATCCTATTTGTGACACTCAAACCAACTTCTCCCTTAGTTTTCAACCTCTAAATCATCTATCTTATTTATTCTCTAGCTAAGTTCTTACTTGCACTATTTATTACTATTTTTGAAATGTTCAAAGTTAGTCAATTATATAACAAATTAGTGGATGTTCTTATTAAATATTATTACCCTAATTAAATATTATTAGCAAGCATAGGATTCACATACATCTAACTCATAAAAGGTTAAAACATTTGATAAACCTGACTTACTTCAAACTTTGATAAAACCCTAACCCTAGATACTCTTAGGGTTTGTATCCTTATTTTTACATTTTCATTGGTTGTTTTAAGTTTTTGAGATTTCATACATTTTATTTTAGCATCCCTATTTAATTTATTTATTATATGCCATCTAAAAAATCTCTCTTACATTAAGTAGAAGTGTTAGGTTCTATGGTAATCCTATTAAACATATTCATATTCCTATTATTCAATATGATACCATCAATAAGGGAACAGTTGTAACTTACTTAATTTCTCCTTCATACCCTCATTATTTGGATTTCTATGACAATGCATCCAAAGATGAGAAATATAATCAATATCAAGATGATATACAAGGTGAAAATTAGGACACTCTCCCTCCACTTAATAATGAAAACCTAATTGTCTATAAGGATGAGATCTTATAAAGCTTCAGAGAAGGAAATTGGAAATAACCTCATGATCATGAAAATATTTTACAAGCCATATTGGAAATGAAGATTAAATCAAAAAATGGTGAATTTTATACTCCCCAAACTAATAACATTGTTACACATCAGGGCCAACTCAATAAGCACAAAAAATAATTATAACTCAACAAAATTTAGTGATAAATACACCTCTTATGGCTAGTTTCTCCACTCTAGATGTATAATCCCTTATGCATGAGGTTCATACTCTAAAGGTTAAGGTGTTACATCTTGAGAAGGGAGCCACTAGGCCATCATATGACTTGGATTATCATGTTATTTTACATACACATTTGGCACATCACATAGTGGAAACTCCTTTTCCATCTAAATTTTTAGTACCCAAGATTACATTTTGTTATGATAAGGGCGACCCAAATCACCATATCTAATATTTTCACATAACATATTTGAAATGATTGGATCCTCACTAATTTGTTTCCATGCATTTTAAAAGATTATGCATTATAGTGGTTTTATGATATACCAAATCAGTCTATCACCACATTCAATACATTGTAAGACATTTTTTTAGCACACTTATCCATAAACATCATTGATAATATCTCATATGCTCAAGTTGCACAATTGAGAAAAAACTCAAATGAGCCTATTTTAGAATAAATCTTAAAGTATAAGACTATATTGGATAAATTAATTATCCCTATGGTACATAAATATATTTATAACATATTGAAATAGAGTCTTCTACAAGCTTTACATGAAACTATCTTGTATAAGAAGTTACTAACCTTCACGTATTTATGCCACACAATGAGAGAAAGAGAAGTCGAGATTCTCTTTATGGGAAAACTAAAATATAACAAAGGATCAAAATCAATTGTTAAGAGTTATAATAATACTCCATATAATATAGGAGCCACTAAAAATAAGTGTGATCCAAAGGCCATAGTTAATGTAGCTTTATATCCATATGCTCTCCTGGTTTTATCATATCCTCCACATAGAGTTTTCACCAACCTTCCATAATCACCAAAATGTGTTTTATAGTAAATATTAGAACATAATGTCATATCTCTCCCTCCCATAAAATATGTTGATATGATATAGACTATTTCAAATAACTATGATTCCAATGCATTCTATGACTATTACAGGGCACTAGACCATATAAAAAATAGATTCATCATCTTGAAACATAAGAAACAAGATTTTATCAAGGCTAACATTATTAATGTGGGAACACACAAAAAGGCACCCAAAGTACAAAAAATAGAAGCTAAGTCATTTAAAATATTTTTAGATTTGTTTCCAAATCATACAAAAAATTTGATGAGAACTTTAGGTGTTCACTACACATATCAGGAACGTCCACCACCATCATATCACACTACTACAAATGAGGCATACCCACTTCATAATATCATTGGTGTATACCATACTATAGTTTAGGATAAAACACTCATCAATTTAAAAAAGTAGGAGATTTTTGATGATGATATAGATTTATATGCACTCTTTGTATGAGCCCACATAAATAATCATCCTATCAAGAATGTTATGGTTGAAAATAGGTCAAGTATTAACATGTGCACTATCACACTTCTATAAAATTTGGGGTATTCAAAGTAGGATATAGCTCCTACAAACATAGTTATTAATGGTTTTAGTTTCCATTTTAGGATCTCCATTAAGGAGATTGTACTTCCACTAAAGGTTGGACCAACACATGTGGCCACTAAATTCTTAGTATTACCTAGTGTAGGCATATTTAACATGTTACTGAGTAGGCCATATATACAATAAATATGATCCATCCCATCCATAGTTCATATATTTATAAAATATACATGAAAATTAGGTGGTCATAGTTGAGTGTCTTCCATATGAGTATCCTCTACCTATCCCATAGAGAGTTACATCACAATTACTAGTTATAACATAGTAACTACTTATAACACAATTACCAATTATAACTCTAAGATAAATTCCTATTATTACACCAAATAGTTAATGGGTCCACTAGTATAGGTGAGGTTTAATCTTATAGTGTTTCCATGTATGCATTCTATCCCATAGAGAACATTATTAGAGAGAACGCTACATCAGAGATATGTTGTAGATTATAGAGGGCTTCCCTCTCCTCATTTTATTTTGAGATTAGTATTATTGAGTTTTTAGATATATTAACATAATTCACTTATACCATCTATATAATAGTCTCCCATATGGGTCCCTAAGACCCGTATAGTTCATAGGACACCATAGTTAGTGTCATAGATTCCTAGCATCAATCCATAGTAGGGCTAGTTATAGATCACTCAATGCAATAGATTATAGGACCAAATTTACCCTTTCATAAAATATGCATATTAATAGTTCTTTTATTTGACACAAGCCACATTGATAGTGAGTATCTGATAAGACTCATCAATTAGTATTATTCCTCCCTTCTTCTACATACTTTCCTTCTCTCTTTCTCATTACACATAGTTCATTATCATGTTTCTTATACATAACATCTAGGTTCATATCCTTTTGGTCCATTAAAATTAAATTTGAGAAATTTAGATATTCTTTAAGAATAATAACTCTTAATTTAGGGGAGTCTTGAGCATTGCTCTATTTCTAGCCAAGCATCTCTAGCCCCGACAGAGATACCTTTGGTTCCACTCAAGGTCTTGCTTCACTACCAGCCATACATCCATAGCCCTGGTGGAGATTACCTGAATCGCCTTTGCTTCTATTTCCACCAATTTTGCAACGAGTGTTTTTGTTTACATCTTCCAAGTCCTTTTATAAAGGTTAGAAACCAATACACCCTAGTTTTAAGGATTTGGTCAAATTCTCTAGCATTAGGATACTCTCCTTTAATTAAAACTTTAGTCCATGACAAGGATGTGTTTTAAGTCTAAGCATGAATATGAGTTAATAAAATAAATTCACATTGTATACATATTATTCTTCTTAAAACCATTTTTTGATGTAGAATAAGGTTTAAATCTTTGTAGGATAATAAATTCCTATACCAATTTATACCAATACCCCTGGTTGGTTCATACTACATTATTGCCATCCATGTTCACTTTTTAAATCTTTATACTCATAATTTTGAGTAATCCAAAACCAAAATACAATAGCATGATACTTTACCACAACCAAGGAACACCAACAAATAAGAAAAAACAAAACACAAACAAAATAAATATATACAAGCCCAACAAGGAAGAAAAAATAAAGCAATAAATGGAACTAACTATCTTACCTATTCTATCTTTAACAATATTACATGTTCACTCCATTAAGACCCTCAATGGAGTAGCAAAAAATTAATGTTTGAGGCATTAACCATTGGTGGGTAAAGTAAAGTTTGATCCATGGAGATTTTTCAACCTGAAAGTGTTATTGCCCAAACATTTTGTAATTTGGTACATACCAATCCATAAAGGGGTGAACTTACCATGTTTACCTTTAGGTTCTAATCTTTATCCCAAATAAGGACTAAGTATCCTTACCTAAATACTTTCACTTTATATATCTTATCAAACATATTTTCATCATTGATTGGTGTCTGTTGAAGTATATAAATGCCTTTTCTCTATCATCTTCCATCTGAATGATGTCTAATAGCCTAGAATTAATAAGTTCTTGGTTGTCCTCTATGTATTATTTCATGAATGTGATCATACGCAACTTTAAGGTGATTGGAAAGATAGGCTCCTAACCATATACCAAAAAAAATGGTGAAGCCTTGAGAGCTTGTTTGATCTTGATTCGATCTACCCATAATGCAAAATTAAGAAGTGTATGCCATGTTCTAAGTCTATCTTCAATAAATTTCTTGATAGCTTTCATCAAATTTTTGTTTGTGGATTCAAAAACACCATTTCCTTGAGGGTATTGATTAGAATAAAACTTGATTGCAATAACCTTCATCATAATCCCATTCAATCATTTCAATAAAAATAAATGTAGATCCATTATCATAAACCAAAGAAACTAGGGTTTCAAATCTAGTACAAATATTTTCCTCTAATAAATTGATTACCTCTTATATTTTCCATTACTTAGTGGCTACTACTTTATTCCACCTAGTGCAATAGTACATAGAAGTTAGGACATACTTATGACCTTCAAAAGAATTAGGGTTGATTACTCTTACAAATTCTAATCCCCATTGTGCAAAAGGTTTATCCACCATCATGGGTTGTAAAGGCATGGCTGCCTTTGACTCCTTTTTCCTAAATATTTGGCATGAATGACACTCCCTCACATGCTTATAATAATATTTGAAGAAGTTTGGCCAATAATATCTATTCCTAAGAATCTTGTGAGCTATGGTTATTCCTAAAGGGTGTCCACTTCCCATCTTCTCATGGAAAGTAGTCATAATCCAAGTTGCTTCTTCTTTGTACACACATTTCAAATAAATTTCCTCAAAGTTATTTCTATACAAGTATCCATTCTTGATGAGGTAATGAGCTACTTTAAGCCTCAAGGCTCACTTTTTTTATCTTATAAATCCTAGGGGATAAACACCATTGACATGTAAATGGATAATAGAGTCATACCATTCGTTGGCTTGGAAATTTCATTGATCTACTTTCATGACATGGAATTTTGGGTCAATACTAGAAATAATCTAAACTAAACCTTGAAATTTAAATAATTTGGATATTTTCATCTCCATATCATATTCTTGTAGAATTTCCATCCACTTGCCTCTTCTTTCTTGGAGCTCATTCTGACTCAACATAAGCTTTGTAGCTGGATTAGGTAATATGGCATGTAACTTATTTCTAAGGAGGCAATGTCTAAATTTTTTTATTGCCTTTACCAGTGCATAAGCTTGCTTATCAATCATAGAATAATTAACTTCTACATTTTTGAATTTAGTTCTCATGAAATCTATGGGATGATCATTTTCATCAACTTTTTGAGTTAACACTACAACCATAGTATGCTTATAAGCAAATGAATATAGATCAAAATATTTTGAGAAATAAGGACTTATGAGGACTAGAAAATTAGTGATTGACTTATTAATGTTAGTAAAGGCCTTCTTAGATTCTTTTTTCCAAGAAATTATAACATCTTTCTTAATCATATCATTCAAAGGTTTGACAATCTCAATGAACCCTAAAATAAACTTCCTCACAAAATTAATCTTACCAAAGAATGACTTAAGTTATTTTTGGCTATTGGGTAACCCAATTTTATAAATGGCCTATAATCTATTAGGATCTACAAAAATCCCATCTTTGGTAATGATATGTCTCAACAACTTTCCTTTAGTGACATAGAATATAATTTTTTGGGGGTTAAGAGATACGCCTTACTTTATGAATCTATAAAGCTAAATAAATAAATATTATTTTTAAATATAAATAAATAAAAAAATATTTTTCATGAAATAAAATAAATAAATAAAGTTTTCCATGGAATTAAAAATAAAATAAATAAATAAAATCAAAATAAATCATGCTTTAAAAAAAAGAGAACATAAAAATACAAAAAAAATGAGTTTTTCATGAATAAAATAAAATAGAGAAAAGAGGAAACTTAAAAAAAGAGGATAAATGGATATAAAATATGGGTAGAATGGAGGAGAAGATTCTAGAGAAGGATAAATTTAGCTAGGGAGATTCGATGTAGTAAAGGAGTAATGATAGTTTGCCAAGAAACCCAAAATGCAGGAGATGTTTTAATTTGCTTATTAATGAGTAATGGATTTTTATGCATGATTGCCATTGTGTGTTAAATATCTGGTTATGTTTAAGCTTATTTTTTATATTCTTATACATTTAATTGATAGCCAAATTAAAAAAAAGATCAAATATCTCTTTCTAAGTATTATTGAAACATGCTTGAGTTATATTAAAGTTTTTTTGATATTTCAACTTATTGTAGAGATCTTTTGTATAGATTTATTATACCAAAATAAAGGCACCTATGGCATCGACCCATTTTCATGAGCTGATATTTATTTTAAAATGGTCTATATATTTATATAGGCATCATTGTAATTGTCTAGCTTCAGCCATTTAAATGACTTATTTATTATCCTATCTCTCTATTTCTACCTGGGCATCATATTTTCTTTTTATTTTTCCATCCATCTATCTAGAAATTCCTTTAAAATTTGGTCTTTTATTTTAGTATGGAATCATTATTAAATCATGGTATAAGTATATAATAGTCATGTATTATTTTAAATCACTGTATCCATGCATGGCATAATCCAAATTTAGCTTTGCCCAACCATACAAGTGGCAGATAATTTAAATTGGTCCTTCTATATTTATTTTGGCTTTATCATTTGTTTCCAAAAAAAAGAAATAGTTTCATTAAGTATTAATATATTTTATAGCTATATTAAAGAAAGGTGCCACCCTATCTATTTTACCTCTATAATTAATTTTTCATTGGATCACATTTACCTTTATACTTGGTGTCATCTGAACCGGCTGATGGTTTTTAAATCCTAATTTTCTTGGTGAGGCATTAGCTTACCTCTAATCCTCACCTTTTATTCTATAAGAAAATTCTATATTGGGTGATTTACTTAGTATGTGGAAAAAAAAAATTCTATTATTTAATCTAATTAGGCGTCACCCTACTTTTGATTTTCAGCCAACTAAGATATACATAAACTTAGTTGAGATATATTTGGCCTTTTATTTTATAAAGACTTTTGCATAGAATTTATATATTTATCTATTGACAAATGGTTTAATATCCAAGATTAGGGAGATGAGTGGTGCTACATTTAAATGGATTATTATAATTACCGACTGTTATTTCAAAAAAATGGATTATTATAATTACCAGATATTATTTTATATTTCAAGAAAATATATATAGTTATATATTTTGGAAAAATATATATTGTTATCTATTTTGGAAAATATATTATTGTTTATTTTATAAAGATATATTGTTATTTAATTTAGCAAATAATTTATTATTTATTTCAAAGAATATATTATTATTTATTTTGATCCAAGTCTAAACCGTGAACATAATTTATTAAAATGAGAAATAAATGTGTTTATTTTATTTAGGCATTGGGTAGTGTTAAAAGATGTATTTAAACATAATAAGGATATTATGACTTATTTATCTAATGAAGTAGAAAACAAACGAGTTTTTTAAATAGTGAAAAACATAAACGGGTGTTTAAATCTTTCAAAAAAAATTCCAAAAACCATAGGTAAACACTCATAATGGAGAATATAGATTATATATCTGATTTAATAACAAGTTATGGAATATTGGAAGTGGGTGCAAAATTGTTTATTATTTTATCTTAAAACCTTAGGAGGGTAGATGTGTTATTAGATTAAAAATAATATTTGACAAGTACATACATATTGTAAGCTTCACATGAGTATAATTGATATGACTTCAAAAATATAGAAATATTTATTTTATAAATTCAAGTGTGTTTGCTTATACCTAAATGGTTGAATGAAAGCTTAGGATTCCCTGAGTTGATTAGCTATGGATTATTATTAGATTGAAAATTTATTAATTAAATAGTCTTTTGTCAAATCTAGAGTGGATTAACCTTAGAGTTGAATTGTAGAACATAATTATCCTTAAAGGAGAGTTAAACCTGAAAGAGCTTTAAAATATCTTATTTAATGGAAAACCATTATACAAAAGTTTGAAAATATATCAAGTTAAGTGTTTATGACTTATAGTGACGTCAAAACCTAGGGTAGATTTTTTTAAGTAATATTCTTGAGTGAAATATTAAAGGATTGATTAATGATAGTTTAGAAAATGATGTCTCATAAACACCCAAATATAAATTGGTTGTGAAACTAGATTACTTGTGTTTTAAAAAAATGAAGTTTCATTTCTTCTAGTTTTGGTTTGCAAAGTATGTTTCTTGTATTTATAGCTAATTCATTTGTTGATTTCTATGCTTAGTAGTTACAACTAAAATGCTAAACCATGGTTTAGAGACTACATAACATTATAATATTTACATGTGGTGCATGTTAGGATATGCAAGTACTGGTATATAGGGATTATACTTATAATTTATTAGATGTTTTAAATAAGTAATTAAGCTTCATAGGAATTAGAAACTATAATCTTTATAACAATTTCTTATAAGCAAATGAGTTAATAAGATAACATGTTTATCTGACTCGCTATTAGTGATGTGAATGACTGTTAGTCATATGTATTTAGTATGTGATACTTTTGAGAGTTGCATGCTATGAATGTGTTAAATATATATAGTTAAACTTATTACATAATGGTGTATCATGATGCATGTTTTTATATTGAGATATCTTAGAAGATTATATGCATAATTTAATCGAATGGCATAACACTTTACTATTTACTTCTTATTATCTACATGGACTAGTTGAGTCTTGAAATTCATAAGTTTGGTTTATGTGTTGATATGTAGTTGGGAACCTATGATAGTATGGGATGTCATAGGGTGCTACTGTATAGATATATATTATACCTAGATGGTAATTACTATAATTATTATACCTAACTCATATATACATTTGTCTATATATTGTATACCTACCAGTATTTATTGTGGATGCATGTGTTTTTATTGTTGGTAGACTTGTGTATGCATGCATGTAAACTCTAAGAATTTAACAAATGTTGTGTTGATATGTTATTGTGTCCTATAGAAATTATGTTTAATTTATTATTTATTTATTTATTTTGTGTGTGTGTGTGTGTGTGTGTGTGTGTGTGTGTGTGTGTGTGTGTGTGTGTGTGTGTGTGTGTGTGTGTGTGTGTGTGTGTGTGTGTGTGTGTGTTTGTGTGTTTGTGTGTAACACTTATTTTTCCATGTATTTGAGACTACTTTATATGATTGATTGTTTAAAATTGGTAGTCAAGTATTATAACACTAGATTATGGTAATATAAATTACCATAGGGTGTAGATAACTGGAAACAAATTATATTATTTAAATTGTATAGATAAATTTATGTTTATCCAGATGGTATATTTGTAATCATTATTTCTAATATGGGATATAATACAATGAAAGATTCACGCATAAATTTGACAGATTAAATATATTTTATTATTACTCTTATGTTTAGCATGTCATGTGATATATTTTTTAGTTAGATGTAAATTGATGAATCTTATGGTTAAATTTGTATTTGACCAATCTTCATTACTAATTTTGAGTAAGAAATAACATGGATTTCAATATCTTAATGGCACTAAAATATTAGATGAAGGTAGTCCAATCAAGTGGTGTGTATGAAATTGATTGATCTAGATTATTATCATTTATTATTTATAAAGCTTTAGGGCAAAGTATGTTTAGTGAGACATCATGATTTTGGTTCATATATTAGTGTAATATATTTCAATAAAATAGATTTATATGATAAACTATATGTTTAGTTTAGAATCATACAACACACGTGTACTTGTTAGTCTCTTTGGATTCTCATGATATCACTATCTACTTATCTTTGAAGGGAGGGCCATATCCTTATGGTATTAGTGTGGGGGATCATTGGTCCATGGTTGGTGTGAAAAAGCACTCAGATGATGCTCTCCCTCTCCAAAATAGTACTACTATTAAGATGACACTTGATATTGCCATAGATATAGGAGAGTTTGAGGACTCATGCTCTAAGAAGCCAATTAGCTATATGTACATTAGATTGTATTATAACATATTTATCATTGAGTCATCATTACTTTTTGTATTTGCTTTTGACATATATTCTCATGATATTAGATATCAATATTATGTGATGTATTATGCTTGTTTCTATTGTCACCTTATGTAATTCTTCTAGTCTCTATAGATTCTTGTGGTGTAAACTATATTTAGTGTTTATATTTAATTAAAATAAAAATTCTCACATATTTATTTGTCTAAACCAATAAGGTTGTTACAAATCCACTATTCTTAGCATAAATACTTCATATTTGGTATATATTTTATATCTGGCCATGGTGGCACCTAACCAACAAACATTATAAATATTGTTAATAGTCCACTTGCTTTGCCTCTATTCCACCAATAGCTATCAAGATTATCATAACCTACAAATATTTTATTGAATTCCTAGAATTGTAAAATGAGAAGTGTTCTTTATTTTCTCTGAGCACTTGTGATACATATTAAGGCATCAATAAAAGGCATTCATTATATCCAAAAGATAAGGTTCTAAACATGATAGTCATGAAGACTCTATAAAAGGTGAAACTAAAGATGATGATTTCTATAGTTGTGAGATTTGAGAGAAGAGGTGTGTGTGATATTTTTAGAGTGAAGGAAAGAAGAAAGGGTGGGTTACTAGTGGATAGGTTGTAGAGTAGAGAGGTTGATGATTACGTGTATGACCTATAGGTAATATTTATGATGTCATAATAGTGCTCTTATAGGTTTGAATATTGAGGATGAGCGAATAGGTATAGATTGAACCAAAAGGATGTTTAGATGCCTTGAGTGTGAGCAAAAGATAGATGATGTATGTGTGAGCTTGGTGGTTGATTTGAGAGGAATATTAGAGTGTGGACTATGTGTATGACCATTTGGTCATGTTTTTGAGGTTGTGATAGAGTTATTTTTGAGAAGTGTAGAGTTATCCAAAAGGTAGTTTTAGATGTTTATGAGTGTGTGAATAAATGAAGGGGGATGTGTTTATAGGGAGTCTCCATCATATTAATAGGAAATAAGTGATCAAGAGATGTTCATATCATAGGTTTTTTGAGGGTTCTCCACATCTAGGTTATAATTACTTGACCATCCTAAGGGTAGGTGCTCCTTGTGGAATAGATGTTTCATTGATGTCTAGTCTAAAGGGCTTGACCATACTAAGGGAAGGTGATCTTTGTGAATCACGTGCTTCACTAAATTATGGTTAGAATGACTTCACCATCCTAAGGGCAGGTGATCCTTTTGGAATGGGTGTTCCACTAAAGTCTCATGTTTGTAATACCTTATAATACAAATAGTGTATGTGTTTGCATGCTTGAGAGTGGTTTTTTCTCCAAGAGGGTTTCCCACATAGATCTTGTGTTGTGTGTGTAATCTTGCATTCTATATTTATTCATTTATATAAACATATTGAATGTTTCATGAATGGTTGTATTTAATGCTCAAGTGTTTTAAGGGTTTGTAAATTGAATTGGATTATTTTCCACCACTGATTCACCCCCCTTTGTGGTTTATACCTCTAAAAATTGGTATTAGAGTGATTCCTTTGGTAAAGGATTGAAAAATTAAAGGATATCCAATGTTTTTGAGATTAACACTCCTCCATCTTTTGTTTTTGAAAAGGGGACCCCTGTGATTATTTCTAGAATCTTTGTATTCTGGAATAAGTGTGAAAGATTATTTGATCTTGAATTTTAAAAGTAGGTTAATCTTTAAAAAAGACATGAGATTTGGTGTATTTTATTATGATCATATTTTAATGTTGCTAAATAATCCTATTTAAGGTAATTAATTATAGGCTCCATGTAAGAAGTTAAGGTTCCCAAATAGTAAACCCTAGGGGTATAAATTTAAACATTCATGAGAAAATCTAGTGGGAAATTTTATGCATGATCAGGTTTTAATTTAAAATTCATGAACTTTTACAAATATAACACTTTATTCTTATTCTCTAGATTTAATCTAATGGTGCATCAAGTTTGAAGTCTTTTAGAAAGGCATATAGTTAATGATTTGAGCCCTAATAAGGATCCAATAGTGATCACTTGATTGAAGGTTTTAAATATGATGGTGTAAATTAAAGCCAAGATTTAAGAACTCCTAAGGGCTTTACATGTGGAATTTAGTTATTGGATCAATAAATTTCATTGTATTAAATTTTATAGGTTTGATCCCATCATTTTATGTATGTGAGGATGTATTTGAGGTGACCAAACCCATCAAATTTTACCTAGACAATCCCAGAATCCTTGGGAACTCCCAAGAGCTTTACACATGGAATTAAGTTATTGGATCAATAAATTCCACTCTTTAAATTTTATAGGTTTTCTCCCATCATTTGTATTTTATGAGGATGTATTTGACATGATCAAACCTATCAAACTCAATCCAGTCAATCCTTGAAGCCTCAAGAACTCCTGAGGGCTTTACACATGGCATTCACTTATTGGATCAATAAATTCCATTATCTTAAATTTGATAGGTTTACTCCTATCATTTGACATCTACAAAGATGTATTTGATATGACCAAACCTATCAAATTTAAATTATATAATCCCCAAAGCATCATGAACTCTTGAGAGCTTTGTACGTGGCATTCATTTATTGGATCAATAAATTCCATTGTCTTAAATTTGATAGGTTCACTCCCATCATTTAACATTTGTGAGGATGTATTTGATGTGAAAAAACCCATAAAATTTAACTTAGATAATTTTTAAATCCTAATCAAAGGGGGAATTTTTAAAAACCCTTTTAATAAATTCCTGGCTTTTTATGAAGACAAACCTAGTATATAAAGATACTAGCCTAAGTCATTTTGTGTTTTTAAACATAAAATTATAAATGACATTTTTAAGCCAAATATTCATATAATCATGGAATTTATTAAAATTTAAGCATCTTGTAGGATATAATAGTGGTCACTTGTTCACTAGATTTGATCCAATAGTTCATTGAGCCTAAAGCCTTTTAAAAAAAACATGCAGTTCATGATCTAACCCTAGTTAGTATCCAACATCGATCGCTTGTTCATTGGATTTGATCCAATGGTGTGATGAAGTTGAGGAATTTTTAAAGGCCTCATGAGATTAACACATGGCATAATTAGTGAGTTTAAAAATTAAGAGACCAATGAAATGCAAGGACCTAGATTTAGTTTTTTAAGGCAAAATAAAGAGGACTTTTGAAAGCTAATGGCTAGCCTTCAACTAGAATTTATGATTTTTTTGTGAAAGGTATAAAACCCTATCACATAAGGTCTAAGTAGGTATGGAAAATGAAAATGAAATATATTTTATGCTTGATAATGTAGAAGAGATGAGAATGAGGTCGGATCAAATTTGAGGCATGTATGAAATCAAGAGTTGGATATTTTCACCATTAAAGCTAAAAACCTTGAACCCTCTATAAAGGACTTAAGTCAGTTCAATTGATCACATAGCAATCAAATTAAGTGAAACTTGAATTCAAATCAAGGGCCGTAGTGAGATCCTTATTTTCATCAACTAAAATTTAGTGTTATCAATGGTGGTGGGTAGGCAATAGATGAAAATTGAAGCAGAGCTTTACCTAAATTTAGATAGTGAAGGAAGGGTCTTTAGAGACACATAGTTAGATTTAATAGCCTTGAATGTGCATGGAATAAAAAATTAGTCCAAATTATTCTTCTTTATAGAGTAATTTCAACCAATTTCTCAGGAGTAAAAGAGGAATACTATGATACACCAAAGATATAAAGACCTAGTATCAATTTAGTTGGTAGGTCTTCACCATGTAGTTGCTAAACTAGAGGTAATACATTTTTATCAACCTTCTTTTTCCTATTTTTGTTGACAAAAAAAAAGATGGAAAATGGATTATTCATGAAGGAAGTATAAATAAAGTTGCATGTATAGCTCCCATGGCCTTTGAGGCTTACTATAAGCTCTTTCTACCTCATGCTAATCTCCCATCCTTGAGAGAATGGACAAATTCCCAAAACATAGATTTAGTCCTCTCACCTTGGTTAATCTAAGGTTCCCATGTTTTCAGGACCTCTAACGGTGAGATTCCTATGGCCAAATTTAGGGAGGGTGTTAGGGTAGCTATGAATTTATTGAATAGAGCCTTTGGTGCCTCTTCTACAAATTATTTGAGTAATGTCTAGGCATCTTATGTTCATTTCATGTTGGAGTGAAACTTAACCCCTCCCATTTGAGACTTAATAAGTTTTTTCTTATCTGAACAATTTATAGTGATCAAGAGAAAGACCTCCATGAAATTCTTTATGATGTCTTACCTCTTGGATTCACTCCTAGCCTCTATTAATTTATTTGGCATCCAAAATTGGTCCCCTAATGGTAGAACTACCATTTCCCATCATTACTCAAAATTTAATATATTCAAATATAGGAATCACATGCAATTCATATGTGATGGTATATTCCCAATCATTTTTGAGGTAATCACTTGTATCCCTATCCCCAAGCTTCATCCTGTAATCAAAAGGCAATTTGAGACCATAGGGGATGTATGGTTTTATCCATATTGCACTATAATAAGGATAGAAATAATCATGGTACAACCATATAGATTGCCTATATATGTTCCTAATAAGCTTACAAAGAAATAAATTTCTTACCAAATCATCCAATGAATGGATTGGCATTGTAAGAATAATTAGAAAGCTTAGGTTCATCCCTTTCCACTGGACATTGGAAAAATTGTAATCAAGGATTGGAAATATTTGGATATCATGGTGGTACATACGAACTCTTTTGATTTCCAACTGGATGATCTTAAGATGTGGGACCTGAATGATAGAGTGGATAACCATATTTGAGATAAAAAGTTCCCAAAGATTGAGTACAAACATCAACCAGGTGTGGGAGATGGTATTTACACAAAGGCAAAGAACTTTAATGAAATTTATCTAGGGTTAAAAACTACAACATCAAATTAGAACATAGGCTGGTCAGGGATAATAAGCCCTCAGAAGAAATATGGCAACTACATCCCTTACATTATCACTTGTTGCTAAGACCATCTGGGACTACACATTAAGAGCTAGCTTTTGAAGGATAATCTTCTGAGCCTCAACATAAATAATTGACAAATTCATCCCAATTTGGGAAACCTAAGGATGTAAAAAGAAAAGGTAAAGATGTGATTCAAGAGTCCAACATAGAGCATAAACCTGGTGAAGGTTCCCAAATTTAGACATCCCCACTAAGACCTTCTTCCCCAATAGAGGTTATTAGCATGATTAATTTGGAAATTGGGGAAACAATGAAAAGTTCCCTTATTTATATCATAGCTTCTTATGGTATTGATAAGGAAGAGGATACATATGAAGAAGAAAGTAAAGAATTATTTCTATTAGATGGAGGAAAGAGATAGGTATGATTGAACTTAGTTCCTCTAGCTCTAAGAAAGAGGCCTAGGTTAACTTTCACTCACACTACTAGTGAAATTAACCTCTTCAATGATGAGAATCCTATTTATGGACTAGCTATTCCTGATTGGTTTATTTATGGTAAGTTTCAAAAAATACCATCTCTTTCCCCTTCACTATTTTTTACTCAAGTTGACATGGATGTTCAAGATGGTGTCAAGCCTTGGATTCAAGATATTCTAAATAGACAAGCAAAGAGAAGCATCTAGATCCTTTGCAACAAGGAAATCTAAGGGATTGACACCCTAGGAGCCTCTGGGAGGTCAAATGTAGATATTCTTGAATAGCCATAAGTAAAGGAGTCTGACCCTTAGGTTGTTTTTAATCTAGATACATCAACTCTTGAGAGAGTAGTGACCAAGAAGGTTACTATTGGTACTAAGGAGTTCACCTTTTAGAAGATGGAACCATTTGTGGGCTTAAATCTTATTCCATGGTAGGCAATAGGGGAACATCTTATATTTCAAGAAGTGTCTAGTATGGTACTAGCCTAGTCAATAATGACCTTGGCTAGAGTTCAGGGAATGAAATAGAGGATTCTCAACTTTGAGAAATAAAAAAAAGATTTAGAAGCTCAAATCCTCATTTCAATTCTTGAGGATGTATTGTAAGTGTTGAATAAATATTTGATGGATGCATTTAATAATTTAAAAAGCATCAATCTTAGATCGAGTGCTTTAAACCATCAAATTTAGATGGCACAAGACTTAATCACTCAATGGTATAATTATCAAGCTCAGATGGAGGAGCTCATCAAGGTACATAAGACAAAGTAGGCCTTGGACTTCAAAATTATCAAACTTAGACATCTTCATGGTAGTTTTGATGGATAAACAAGAGGAATTGATCACATGGAGCAATGATGTCAATGACTTCATCAAGAGAAACACAGGTTTGGTAAATTAGATTGAGAAACTTCTAGAAAAAAATTAGATAACCCTTCTCAAACCACTACTATATGCTTGATTAGTGATGAAGAATTCAAGCAAAAGGTTGGTGTTCACATCTAGGGAATTAGAGACAACAAAGGTCATTTAGTCAAGGATAACTAGAAGATCCTTGATGTCATCATTTATATAGGTAAATAAATTACAAAAGCATAATGTATCGAGGAACTTGTATCTCAGGTTGATAATGAATTTGACAAGTTGGTAGATCAAGAAGAGGATTGTCTAATGAAGCCTACAATAGATTTTGAATTAATCAAGGAGTAATATACCAAGGTGAAATAGTTCCTCAAATAGGGATAATTAAAGGAACCACTAATGAAATTCCTAAAAGAATATTATTTTTGTAAAGTATATGCTAGTTTATTAGTATATACTCTTTCTTGTCAAGTTGGCATGTGACCTTCTACATTGTATCTTTATATCAAGGATAGTTTTCCTTATCCACATGTGGATATTTTGAAATTTAACTAGTTAATGTCCTATGATTCCTATAAATAGGTAGATTTTTATCATTTTTAAGAGAGAGTTTTGGAGTAATTGTATACTAGGAGCATTTAATATAACTAAAGAATTCTAAAAAGATTGTCTGTATAGTTTTGTTTAATGTCCATGTTACCTCTTAATTGCAGATAGTCATCTTGAATTTGAATGATTCTTCTTGTTTTAAGTTACATTATTTTTCATAGGGTTGTTAATTTTTTCTAAATTCTAAATTGAGTGTAAATATCTCAAGTATCTTCATTTTATTTGCTCTGTATTTGGATGTACCTAAGTTATTCAAATAATAATAGAAAATCTTAAAAGTAAATTTGGTTCTTACTTATGATTCATATTTTTCCTTTGAATTTTACCTAATTTTTGATATAATTTGAGCTTATGCTATTTTATAACATAATTTGGTTCAAATGTGCTCAAAGTAATTCAAATTTTGTCATAATATTTGAGATGAAAACCTGCAATCATGTTTCTTTCTTACTTTACCGTTCTCTTTTCTTATTTTAATAAAGATTTACTCTAGATTAAAGATCATTATTAATACTCATTTATTTTATCTTCTAATTCATCAAAAACTATTAAATATCTAAATATTTAAATCCTGGTGGCTTCCAACCACTAAATCAAACAAATATTATGGATAGTTCTCATACTCTGCTTCTATTTCCACCATACAAATCATTGAATTATCACAAACTACAACTCATGCCTTGGATTTTTCAAATCCTAAAATGAGTGGTGTTCATCAACACTGAAGAGTACCTATGGTAAATTTCAAATCATCAACAAGAGAATCTCCACTAGCACTAGAAGGAGGGCCTCATTAAGGATAATATCTTTCAAGTGTAGTTGGTCAAAATTACTCTATGTTTTACATGATTATGTTTCTTTTCGCATAAATTGTGTAAAGATTAATGACCTTTGTATAAATACAACTTTTTTTTCTAAAAATTTATTAGTATTTGGAGTTAGGATGGCTTATTTTGTTCACAAATGACAATTCTTTAACAATAAGAGGTTTATTTGAGTCATAAGTTGTAAAGATTGGTTATCCTTGCATGATTCCATACATCTTTGAACTTGTTTAGTTAAAGATTGATGTCATTTATCCTCGTATAAATATTTTTTTGCAAATTAAGCTTAGTGTGTATATTATTTGTTATTATTTGTAAATTAATGTGTTTCACTATGTTTTAAAATAGGATCCTTGATCTTAAATCTAGAATTACCAAGGATTAGGACCATATCACATTCAAAGACTAGAGAACCCTTTCTCAAACTAGAAATTCATAGAAGGACTAGGAAACATAGAGGTAAGCATAGGTATTCTAAATTTATACCATCATCACCTTTGCAATGTATTCTTGTGCTCAATCTTCATCCAAACATGGCATGGCTTGGAAGGTACCCTATCAATATAGCAGGTGTAGTTCATGATTTACCATGTAATCTTGAAAAATATTTAGCAATATTTAGTCCAATTGGTATTATGACTGTCAAAGAACATATTAAATCATTTTAAGATGCATTAAGATTATTAAATGTTATTCATGAAGATGCAACATGTAGGTTATTCCCATTTACATTTAAACATGCTACATATGAATGGTTCCTTAATCTACTTGACAATTTTATTATCTCATGGAATAACTTTGACACTATATTTATTAATCAATTGGGAAAGATGATAAGCCCTTGTGTCATCTATCATTAATTTACAACTATTAAGAGAGATAGTAGTGAACCTATTAGGTCCTTTAATGCAAGGTTCTAAAAGATGTTTAGTCAGACCATGGATCCATATAAACTTAATGTAGCTTTAGCTTTGGAGGTTTATAAAGATGTTGTTGACCCCATGACTTTTGTGTTTTAAAAGAGAACCCTTCTACTTATCATCACATTGGCTCAAACCTATTATGAAGTAGTGGTTATTAGTGACAAAATACAACCCCAAGGACAAATGGCTTATTCTATCCCAAATGTTAATCCTCAAATGCCTACATTAAACCTTTTCCCAAATAATAACCAGAATGCTCCAACATTAAACCAATTCCATACTTTGAATGTGTTGCCTACCAGTGATGTTGTCCCTAATAAAAATTGAGGTTTCTTAAGCCATAAAGCTACCAATGGATTTCATGACAATGACCAAAAGGATTTAGTACCTATTAATGGAATTAAAAGCAACCAAGGTCAAAATGTTGAGGTTCCAAAAAATGATAATGAGTCTATATTTAAAATGGTAAAGAAGCTTAGCACTAATTTTATGCAATTGCAAAAACAATTTGGTAATGTTAATAATAATTCTAGAAGGAAATTCATTTTCTAGGAGTTTAACAAGCCTAGGAATAGGTTTTAGAATGATAGTTTCTACAATAAGAAAGCCAATGACCCTTCTAGAAAAATGAATATGGATATAAACCTCACTAATATTGCATTACCTAATTACTATAGGGTGCATGTTAGTTCCAAGCATGGTGAAATTGATTTAATTGAGTTTTGTAAAGCCTTTGAAGATTTTCAAGAAGAACTTGACACTTTTGAAGTGGTTCCAAAAAAATATGCTTCTATAAATTCTTTTGAATCTAAACCATCTGACCAAGTGCATATGGTGGAAAATTTTCAATTTCTTTTTCAAGAGGATAATGAGCTTGAGAATATTCCTGATAAGATTCAAGTACTCCATCAGTTTTTGAAGACATATCCTCTAAGAAATAGGGAACAAAAATAACCATCGACTACCTCTACCCCTCTTAACAATTATGGAACCCCTCTAGACACTACATCAAAGAATAATCTGGAACCCCCTAGAAGAAGTTCTTCTAAGCTAACTATTGATATTCTAAGAAAAATTAGCTAAAATATTGTGGTGGGTATGAAAAGGATTAAAGATAAAATCACTCTACATGAGCTAACTCAGAGCATAAAATAAAGAGACTTACTTTTGGAATCTTTGTCCAATAAAATTGGGAATCCCCCTAAGAATGATAGTGCAAATGTAATTACTGAAGTAATCAAAGTAGAGTCTCCACCTCTTTTACTTACAATCAGGATATTTGTGAATAATGTTCATAATTGTCTTTTAGATTCTAAAGCCATAACCAACATTATACCTGCTAGGATATGTGGAAAATTTGGGTTAACTCTAATCAAGTCCGATAGGGTAGTCACTCAATTGGATAAATCTAGAGTTATTGTTATAGGATAATTATTGAATGTGCATATACAGTTGGCTAGTAAACCTAAGGTTTAGTATTACATTAATATCCATGTGGTAAAAATGCCTAGTTCTTATGGATTGATTTTGAGTAGAGAATAGACTAAGGCCTTAAATGGAAATATTTCTATTGATTGATCCTACTTGTGGCTTCCTTGGAAAGGTGTGTCAAATAAAATAAGAGTGAAAAGGGAACCTTGAATGAAACACATGATAATAGAATATAATGTTGTTAATAAAAGGGTAAATTTATTGGATTTTGATTTGGGAGTTTTCAATTTAGAAATTGTAAAAGAACCAGTTTCCAAGAGTTCTCCTTTAATTTTTGGTCTATGGAAGTTATACATTGATGGTGCCAAGTGTAAATTATGATCAAAAGTTGGTATTATATTATGGATCCTTCAGAAAAGCAATACCATGTATCTTATAAGTTATAATTTCCTTACACCAATAATTTAGCTGAGTATGAGGCTTTCATACTTAGATTGTAGTTTTCCAATAAGCACAAAGTTAAGGAACTCCTTATCTATGGAGACTATGAACTTGTTGTTAACCAAGTGAGGAGTAAATACCAATGAAAATTATCTTACTTAAAGAGATATAAGTTTAGGGTGTGGGACTTGATCAAATATTTTGATGCCTTTAACATCTTAGCTATTTAAAGAGAAGAAAACAAAATTGATGATGAGCTTACCTCTGATATAGCTAACTACATGCCTAATCATGATTCTCAAATCATTAGTATTGAGGTAGTACCATGTCTTTCATTTCCTAACAATGTAAAGTATTTCCAAATTTTTAATGATGATCAAAAAATCATAAATTTCTTAACTAATTCTAGAGCTTTTGAAGCTCACATTATTGATGAGGTTGATGAAACTTTTATTGAGGAGGAAAGTATTGGTAAAATCATCCAATTAAGTGAAAATAAGATACCTAAAGGGATGATTTCATTGGAAAGACTATTTGATCTTGATAAGATTTTTGAAGCAACTAAATAACCTAAGGTAAATGGTAGAGATTATCACGTGATGAACCTTAGTCGACATGATCAGCCCCAAATGGTAAATATAGGGAAGGCTTGCACTAAAATGGAAAATAGAAAAGCTAGAGAGTTGCTTACAAAATACAAGGATGTAATTGCTTGGTCTTATTAAGATTTGAAAATATTTGATCCAAGGGTCATTACTCATATTATACCTCTTCAAGAAAGTTGTAAACCTTTTAGACATAAGAAAATGCCAGTCAACCCTATTTTATAACCCATAATTTTTAAATAAGTCAAGAAGTTATTGGATGCAAGGATAGGGTTTTCTATTAGACATTCCACTTGGGTGAAAAACCTAGTCCTAGTTAGAAAAAAGAATGGAGAAATAAGATTGTGTATAGATTTTAGGAATATGAATAGAGCATCTAAAAAGGCTAATTATCCTTTATATTTTATAGACCAAGTTATCCAAACTATTTTAGGATCTTCCATGATGTCCTTTTTGGATGGGATTTTTGGATATAACTAGGTGCTTACTGATCTAGAGGATAAAATGAAAACAACTTTTACTACTAAATGGGAAATATATGCTTATAAAAGAATGCCTTTTGGATTAATTAATGCAGGGCCAACTTTTCAAAGGGGAATGGACCATGATTTCCAAGGTTTATTGGCCATGTGTATCATCATATATATGGATGATCTTACATTATATTCTATAAATATAGAGGAATATCTTGTGCATTTGAGACAAGTATTTGATAGATTCAAAAAGTAAGGTGTATCTCTTAACCCCCAAAAAAGTATATTCTATGTCACTAAAGGAAATTTTTTGACACATATCATTACCAAAGATGGTATTTTTGTAGATCTTGATAGAGTATAGGCCATTTATAAAATTGGGTTACCTAATAGCCAAAAACAGCTTAAGTCATTCTTTGGTAAGATTAATTTTGTGAGGAAGTTTATTTCAGGGTTCATTGAGATTGTCAAACATTTGAATGATATGATTAAAAAAGATGTTATAATTTATTGGAATGAATAATATAAGAAGGCCTTTACTAACATTAAGAAGGAAATCACTAAATCTCCAATCCTCATAAGTCCTTATTTCTTAAAACATTTCTATTTATATTCATTTGCTTCTAAGCATATTATGGCTCTAGTGTTAACTCAAAAAGTTGATGAAAATGATCATCCCATAGCTTTCATGAGAAATAAATTCTAAAATGTAGAAGTGAATTATTATATGACTGATAAGTAAGCTTATGCATGGGTAAATGTAATAAAAAATTTTAGACACTACCTCCTTAGAAATAAGTTACATGCCATATTACCTGATCCAGCTACAAAGCTTATGTTGAGTCAAAATGAGCTCAAAGATAGAAGAGGCAAGTGGATGGAAATTCTACAAGAATATGATATAGAGATGAAAATATCCAAATTAGTGAAATGTCAAGGTTTAGTTTAGATGATTTCTAGTATTGATCTAAAATTCCATGTCATGCAAGTAGATCAACAAAATTACCAATCCAATGAGTGGTATGACTCTATTATCCATTTACTTGTCAATGGTGTTTGTCCCCCAAGATTTATAAGAGAAAAAAAGAGAGCCTTGAGGCTTCAAGTAGCTCATTACCTCATCAGGAATTACAATGAAGAAGCAACTTGGATTATGACTAATTTACATGAGAAGATGGGAAGTGGACACCCTTTAGGAATAACCATAGCTCACAAGATTCTTAGGGATAGATATTACTGGCCAACCCTCTTAAAATATGCTTATAAGCATGTGAGAGAGTGTCATTCATGACAAATATTTAGAAAAAAGGAGTCAAAGTAAGCCATGCCTTTAAAACCCATGATGGTGGATAAACCTTTTGCACAATGGGGATTAAAATTTGTAGGAGTAGTCAACCCCAATTCTTCTGAAGGTCGTAAGTACATCCTAACTTATATGGCCTATTGCACTAGGTGGACTAACGTAGTAGCCACTAAGAAATGAAAAATAGAAGATGTGATCAATTTATTAGAGGAAAATATTTGTACTAGATTTAGAACCCTAGTTTCTTTGGTTTATGATAATGGATCTACATTCATTTCTATTGAAATTATGGAATGGGGTTATGACCAATTTATTATACTTAAGTTTTCTTCTAATCAATACCCTAATATAGTATAGGCCATTCATTACCAAAGATGGGATTTTTGTAGATCCTAATAGAGTATAGGCTATTTCTAAAATTGGGTTACCCAATGGCCAAAAATAACTTAATTCAATCTTTGGTAAGATTAATTTTGTGAGGAAGTTTATTTTAGGGTTCATTGAGATTGTCAAACCTTTGAATGATATGATTAAGAAATATGTAATAATTTATTAGAATGAAGAATCTAAGAAGGCCTTTACTAACATTAAGAGGGAAATCATTGAAGCTCTAGTCCTCATAATTCCTTATTTCTCAAAATATTTTGATCTATATTCATTTGCTTCTAAGCATACTATGGATGTAGTGTTAACTCAAGAAGTTGATGAAGATGATAATCCCATAACTTTCATGAGAACTAAATTCAAAAATGTAGAAGTTAATTATTCTATGATTGATAAGCAAGATTATGCATTGGTAAATGAAAAAAAAATTAGGCATTGCCTCCTTAGATATAAGTTACATGCCATATTACCTAATCTAGTTACAAAGCTTATGTTGAGTCAGAATGAGCTCAGAGAAAGAAGAGGCAAGTGGATGGAAATTATACAAGAATATGATATAGAGATTAAAATAGCCACATTAGTGAGATGTTAAGGTTTAGTTTAGATTATGTCTAGTATTGACCCAAAATTCCATGTCATGAAAGTAGATCAATGAAATTTCCAAGCCAATGAGTGGTATGACTCTATTGTCCATTTACTTGTCAATGGTGTTTATCCCCTAGGATTTATAAGAGAAAAAAATTGAGCTTTGAGGCTTAAAGCTACTCATTACCTCATCAGGAATGGAATCTTGTATAGGAGGAACTTTGAGGAAATTTATTTGAGATGTGTGTACAAAGAAGAAGCAACTTGTATTATGACTACTTTCCATGAGAAGATGGGAAGTGGACACCCTTTAGGAAGAACCATAGCTCACAATATTCTTAGGGCTAGATATTATTGGCCAACCATCTTCAAATATTCTTATAAGCATGTGAGGGAGTGTTATTAATGCCAAATATTTAAAAAAAAAGGAGTCAAAGGCAGCCATGCCTTTACAACCCATGATGGTGGATAAACTTTTTGCACAATGGGGATTAGACTTTGTAGGAGTAATCAACCCAAATTCTTCTGAAGGTCATAAGTATGTCCTAACTTCTATGTACTATTACACTAGGTGGACTAAGGTAGTAGCCACTAAGTAATGCAAACTAGAAGAGGTGATTAATTTATTAGAGGAAAATATTTGTACTAGATTTGGAACCCTAGCTTCTTTGGTTTATGATAATGGATCTACATTCATTTTTTATTGAAATGATGGAATGGGATTATGATGAAGGTATTTCACTCAAGTTTTATTCTAATCAATACCCTCAAGGAAATGGTGTTTTTGAATCTACAAACAAAAATTTGATGAAAGCTATCAATAAATCTATTAAAGATAGACCTAGAACATGGCATAGACTTTTTAAGTTTGCATTATGGGTAGATCAAATCAAGATCAAACAAGCTCTCAAGGATTCACCATTTTTGTTGGTATATGTATAGGAGACTATCTTTCCCATCACATTGAAGTTGTGTATGATCACATTCATGCAATAATACATGGATTATAACAAAGAACTTGTTGATTCTAGGCTATTATACATCATTCAAATGGAAGATGCTAGAGAAAAGGCAATTATAGACTTCAACAAACATCAATCAACTGTGAAAAGATGTTTGATAAGAGATCTAAAGTGAAAGTATTTAGGAAAGGAGACTTAGTCCTTATTTGGGATAAAGCATTAGAACCTAAAGGTAAACATGGTAAGTTCAACCCTTTTTTTATTGGTCTGTACCAAATTGCAGAAATTTTAGGCAATAACACTTTTAGGTTGAAAAATATCCATGGATCAAACTTTAGTTTACACACTAATAGTTAATACCTCAAACATTACTTTGTTTCTACTCCATTGGGGGTCTTCATGGAGTGAATATTTAATATTTTTAATGTTAGAATAGGTAGGATAGTTAGTTCCTTTTCTTGCTTTGTTTTTTCTTCCTTGTTGGGCTTGTATATATTTGTTTTATTTTTTCTTATTTGGTGGTGTTCCTTGGTTGTGGTAAAGATTCATGGTATTATTTTTTTGGTTTGGAATTACTCAAAAGTATGAGTATAAATATTAAAAAAGTGAACATGGATGGCAATAATGTAGTATGAACCAACCAGGGTATTGGTATAGGAATTTATTGTCCTACAAAGATTTAAACCTTATTCTACATCAAAACATGATTTTAAGAAGAATAATATGTATACAATGTTAATTTAGTTTATTAACTCATATCCATGCTTACACTTAAAACACATCCTTCTCATGGACTAAAGTTTCATTTAAAGGAGAGTATCCTAATGCTAGAGAATTTGACCAAATCCTTAAAACTAGGGTGTATTGGTTTCCAAATTTTATAAAAGGACCTGAAAAATGTAAAAAAAAAAACTCATTGCGAAATCAGTGGAAATAGAAGCAAAGTTGATTCAGGTAATCTCCACCAGGGCTATGGATGCCTAGCTAGCAGTGGAGCAAGACCTTGAGTGGAACCAAAGGTATCTCTATCAAGGCTATAGATGCTTGGCTAGAAGTAGAGAAATGCTCAAGCCTCCCCTAAATTAAAAGTTATTATTCTTAAAGAATATCTAAAGTGCTCAAATTTAAGTGTAATGGACCAAAAGGATATGAACCTAGACATTATATGAACCTAGAATATCCATTATCTTAAATTTCATAGGTTCACTCCCATAATTTGAATTCTACGAGGACATATTTCACATGACCAAACCCATCAAATTTAACCTATATAATCCAAAAATCCTTGGGAACTCCTGAGAGCTTTGCACATGAAATTCAATTATTATATCAATAAATTCTATTATCTTAAATTTGATAGGTTTACTCCCATCATTTGACATCTATGAGGACATATTTGACATGACCAAACCCATCAAATTTAATCCAGATAATCAACAAAGCCTCATGAACTATCAAGGGATTTACACATATCATTCAGTTATTGGATCAATAAATTCCATTGTCAAAAATTAAATATGTTCACTCCAACCATTTGACATCTATGAGGATGTATTTTATGTGACCAAATATATCAAATTTAACCTAGAAAATCCAAAAATCCTCAATAACTCTGAAGAGATTTACACATGGCATTCAGTTATTGGATCAATAAATTTCATTGTCTTAAATTTGATAGGTTCACTTCCATCATTTGACATCTACGAGTATGTATTTGGCATGACCAAACCCATCAAATTTAACTTAGATAATTTTTAAATCCTAATCAAATGGGGAATTTTGAAGAAACATTTTCAAAAATTCTTATATATTTATGAATAAAAACCTAGTATATAAAGATCTTAGCCTAAGTTATTTTGTATTTTTAAACATAAAATTCTAAATGAAATTTTAAGCCTAGGATTCATATAATCATGGAACTGATTAAAAGGTAAGCATCTTGTAGGATCTAATGGTGATCACTTGTTCACTAGATTTGATCCAATGGTGTGTCAATCCCAAAATGTTTTAAAAAAAGCATACGGTTAATGATTTGGACCTAACTAGGATCCAACGGTGATCACTTGTTTACTAGATTTGATCCAATGGTGTGATGAAGCTGCGGAATTTTTAAATGGATCACAAGCTTGACACATGGCATAGTTAATGAGTTTAAAAATCAAGAGACTAATGAAATGTAAGGACCTATATTTAGTTTTTTCAAAGCAAAATAAAGAGGACTTTTGAAAGCCAATGACTAGCCTTCAACTAACATTTATGAAATTTACCATGAAAAGCATGGAACCCTGCCACATAAGCTCCACATAGGTATGGAAGATCAAATTGAAAGATATATTATGATTAATAAGGCAAAAGACATGAGAATGAGCTCCCAAAATATTTGAGGCATGTATTAAATAAAGAGTTGGATATTTTTTCCATTGGAGCTAAAAACCTTTAACCCTGTATAAAGAATGACTTAAGTGAGTTCAATTGATCACATAAAAATCAAAGTAAGTGAAAATTTAATTCACAAAAAATTCCTTAGTGAGATATTTGTTTTCATCAACTATAATTTAATGTTATCAATGGTGACAGGTAGGCAATAAATGAAAATTAAAGTAGAGCTTTACCAAACTTAAGATGGTGAAAGAAGGGTCTTTGGAGACATAGAGTTAGATTTAATATCCTTGAATGTGCATGGAATAAAAAATTAGTCTAAATTATTCATTTTTATAGAGGAATTGAAACCAATTTTGTAAGAGTAAAAGAGGAATGCTATGGTGCACCAAAGATATAAAGACCTAGTATCGATTCAACTGGCAAGCCTTCACCATGCAACTACAAAACTAGAGGTAATGTATTGCATCGACCTTCTTGCTCCTATTTTAATTAAATATATAATAGATGGAGAATGGATTATTCATGAAGAAAGTATCAGTAAATTTTCATGTATAGCTCCCATGGCCTTTGAGGCTTACTATAAGCTCCCTCTACCTCATGTTGATCTCCCATCCTTGAGAGCATGGATAAATTCCCAAACCTAGATTCAATCCTCTCACCTTGGTTAATCCAAGGTTCCCATGTTTTTAGGATCCCTAATGGTGAGATTTATATTTCCTAATTTATGGAGTGTGTTAGGGTAGCTATGAATTTATTAAATAGAGCCTTTGGTGCCTCTTCAACTTATTTGAGTAATGTTTGGGTGTCTTATGTCCATTGCATGTTGAAGCAGAACTTAACCCCTCCCATTGGAGACTTATTACATTTTTTATTGGCCAAAAAATTTACAACCATCAAGAGAAAGACATAAAATAAATTATTTATGATGTCTTACCTCTTGGATTCACTCCTAGCCTCTATTAATTTCCCTGGCATCTAAAATTGGTCCCCTGATGGTATAACTACCATTTCCCATTATTACTAAAAATTACATATATTCAAATATAATAATCACATGCAATTAATATGTGATGGTATCTTATCAATCATTTTTGAGGCAATCACTAGTATCCTTATGCCCAAGTTTCATCCTTAAATCAAAAGACAAGTAGAGACCATGGGGTTGTATGTTTCTATCTAGATTACATTATAATAAGGATAAAAGGAATCATGGTCCAACCATACAGATTGCCTATGTATGTTCCTAGTAAGATTACAGATCAAGAAATTGATTATCAAATCATGTAGGGAATCAATTGGAACTACAAGAAGAATAATAAATCTCAAGTTCATCCCTTTCCACTAGACATTGGTAGAATTATAATCAAGGATTGGAAACAAATGGAGATCATGGTGGTGCACAAGAACTATTTTGATTTCCAAATGGATGATCTTAAGATGTGGGACCCTAATGATAGAGTGGCTAACCATATTCAAGATAAAATTGTCCCAAAGACTCAATACAAACATCAACTAGGTGTGGGAGATGGTATTTACACAAAGGCAAGGAACTTTGAAAAAGTCCTATCTAGGGTTAAAAACTACAACACCAAATTAGAACATAGGTTGGTCAGAAATAATAATCCCTCAGGAGAAATATGACAACTACATACCTTACATTATCACTTGTTATCAGGACCATCTGGGACTAGACATCAAGAGCTAGTTATTGATAGACAATATTTTGAGCCTCAGAAAAAAAATTGACAAAGTCATCCTAGGTTGGGCAACCTAAGGATGTAAAAGGAAAAGGTAAATATGTGATTCAAGAGTCCAACATAGAGCATAGACCTGGTGAAGGTTCCCAAATTCATGCATCCCCACTAAGACCTTCTTCCCCAGTAGAGGTTATTAGCATGATTACTTTGAAAACTAGGGAAATAGTGGAAAGTGACCTTATTAATATCACAACTTCTTATGGTTCTTATAAAGAATATGATCCATATGAATAATAAAGAAAATAATTAGTTTCATAGAAAGAGATAGGCAAAATTGGCCTTAGTTCATTTAGCTCCAAGAAAGAGGCCTAGGTTAACTTTTACTCACCCTACTAGTGAAATTAACCTCTTCAATGATGAGAATCCTATTTATGGACCAGTTATTCCTGATTGGTTTATTTAGGTAAGGAAATTAGTGATGAATAATTCAATAAAATGGTTAGTGTTCACACCCAAGGCATCAGAGACAACAAAGTTCATTCACCCAAGGACAACCAGAAGATCCTTGATATCATCATTTCTACAGGGAAGTAAATTGTAGAAGCATAATGTATTGAATAACTTATATCTTAGGCTGATAATGAATTTAACCTAAAACCCTTTTCAAATTTAACCCAGATAATCCCTAAAGCCTCAAGAACTCCCAAGACCTTTGCACATGGAATTACTTTATTGGATCAATAAATTCCATTTTCTTAAGTTTTATAGGTTTATACCTCTAATAATTGGTATTAGAGTGAATCCTTTGGTAAAGGCTTGACAACTTAAAGGAGATCCAAGGTACAATATGGATAGCCATCAAATGCAAAGAAGTTTTTCCACTAAGTAAGCACTGATGTTGAATGGATCCAATTATGGTTTTTGGAGTGTGAGGATGAGAACCTACATCATGTCCATATGGTTTGACACTTAGAAATCTATTGTGGATGGTTATTTTGCACCTACTATTCCTCCATCTATTTCTATAGATAAGAAGTTGTTTGAGAACAATTATAAATAAATAAATTATATCACTTGTGGTATTTTAGAGATTGAATATACGAAGGTAATCCATTGCATATATTCCAAGTAAATGTGGGATAAATTTAAGACTATTTATGAATGAGATTAAAAGGTTAATTTGGCAAATTTATAGACTCATTGAAGATAATTTGAGACTCTTAAGATGAAGGAATAATATTATGTGGCATATTTTCTATAGAGAGTTAATTAGATTGTGAACATCATCAGACTTTTTGGAGAGACGCTTGAAGAAGCTACTATAGTTCAAAAATAGTTAAGGTATCTCTCTCAAGTTTAATTCAAAAGTATCTATTATAGAATAAATCCATGATCTTACTCAGTCGAAGATGGATGAATTGCATGGCATCCTTACTTCCTATGAAATGAGAGTAAATGATGATATACCACCAAATAACGAAGCATCATTCTAGATAGAAATGAAGCCAAAGAAGAATTTCCAAGGTAAGAAACTCAAAGAGGATGACATATTTGATATTGATGAAGATAAACTAATTCATTTGATTACAAGGAAATTTAAAATAGGGTTAGGAAAATACAAGGGTAAACTAACATTTAAATTTTTCAATTATGGATAAGTAGGACACTTTTCTAACAAGTGACCTCATAAGCATAAGAAGAATGATGACGAAGAACAAGATGAAGATAAGAAAACATGTAGGTCTGATAAGAGGAAGAAAGGATTCATAATGTATGACATTAATAATAAGTTCTTCAATAAAAAGAAGAGTCTCTACACTAATAAAGATTGTAGCTCATCTGATGAGAGTGAGGACAATGATTCTAATTTTGATAATGAAGATGATGGTCTTGTTGAAGATAAAGCCCTCTTCATGGCTGAGCAAGGAAGTTTCTCATATACAAAGGAGTCTACTTGGAGTGATTTAGATGATAATAAAGATGAGGTGGACTATGAGAATGAATTGATGAATACTCTTAAAGAATTGAAGATTGAGAATAAGATTAACAAGAATTTGAAGTCTCAAATCAAGGAATATGAAGAGAAATTTAGTGTGTTTGAGACAAGAACAAATGAAGATAGCAAGGACCAAGAAGATATAGTCAAACATCTTAGTTTTCAATTGTAAATCTTATTTACAAGCTTTAAAGATAAATAAGATGAATGTTCAAGGTATGTAATTAAAAATGAGCCATTAAAATTTGAGTTAGATAATTCTACAAGCAATGTGAAATCATTTGTCAAATTTGAAAAGATCTCAATTGATCTATATAATATTCTGAGTGATCAAAATCATGCAAGTGATACAAATAGTCTTGGATACAGAGAAAAACCAAAAAATGCAACTTAAGACAAGATGAAGACTAATGTAAATCAGACCTTAAAGGTTAAAAATCAATCAAGGAATGAAGATGCTAGCAGAATGAAGACAAATAATATCATACAACTAAGTGACATGAGGTATGCAAGTTTTAATGGTTACTATTACACATGTAATCAGTTTGGGCATAGATGTAGAGAATGTAATAAACCTGTTACAAAAAAGTTTGTATGGAACTATGATGTGCGTCATTAGTCAAAATATGAGTCTTCTTTAAAAGGAATAGTTTTTTTTAAATTTTCAAAAGATAGACATATTTCAAGATTTTATTCTAATCAGCAAAAGTAGGATAAGCTTCTTGTAAAAGGTATAGTGTACTTCAACTATCAATAGAGAGGTCACACTACTAGATTCTACAAGCAAAGGCATACAAGATAGAATAGGTTTAATGAAGTTGTTAGAGTGAAAGAAATAAGGAAAGTTAACTCATGGAAACCAAAGGTGGTAGGTTTAAATCATGATGAGTCTAAAGGTCCAAGTAATCTATTTTCTATTGTGGATAATGCTATAGAAGTTAGATAGTGATAAGAGCTCTCATTGTCTGCTCATGTTGTGAATGAAGAGACTAAGCTCAAGGAGAAGACCAAGGTGATAATTGAGGCTAGTTATGAGGTGTGTATGGATTCAATTTAATATCTTGATATTGTTGAGCATGTTTCATGAAAAGAACATTAGTTGTCCATACCTAGTGATGAGGTTCTGAACTACAAGGAAAAATTTTCAACTGAAAAGGTATATCATGAATCTATGTTATCCCCATGTGTTGTCAATACAATCTTAGAAGAGAAGGAAAATGTTTAAGTGGATGATCAATTTGTTTCTCTTAAGCCTAATAAGAAGAAGAAGAAAACTATAAGTATCAGATGACCAAGGAAGAGAAAGAAAATGAGGAGTTATGGGTAACTCCTAGTTTCACATTATTCTAAGGAACCATATGAAGTAGGTTGTCTCTATATATGCTTATTATGAGACATCTTCTAGTGGAGAATCAAGTGTTGTTGTGGTGTTATTTAAAATTTCCTAGAAGGAAATAGATGAGTGTTTCTAGTTGGAGTTGGTGTGTTAATATGGGAGAAGTGCTTTTATGAGGTCAGAGTTATGTCATAAGGTGTTTTTGTTGTGTATGTAGTGTTTGTAGGATTAGAATGAGTGTTTTTAGGTGACACAATGAGATTGATGGAATTTTAAGAAGATTTTGGTGCTCAAAGAGGTATATTCACTTCTTTGTGGTGTGTTCCAGGTGGTTTTGTGTCTTGATGATCTTGTTTGTGCATTTTGAAGGTTTTTGTGTGCTTCTAGGTTTACCTTTCTTATTGTAGATTAAAGCCATGGTATAGGAAGTTAAGTTTCCCAAATTTGTGAAGGCTTAAATTTTTTTCCAAAAGTGTATGATGGTTGTCTCTATATGTGCAAGTAATTTTAAATATGGGTGTTGACCAGAAGGAGGTTTGTTGACCTTATTTTTTTGAGATTTTAGAGTTTTGGGCCATGCTAGAAAAGTGGCTTCCCTTATTAATTGAATTATAAATATTATTAATATGTTTAATGTGCCAAATTTGTTGTCAAATAAATATTCATATAGATCTTAAGGTTTGTGGTTTTCAAATTATTCATGATTTTGTCAAAATGGAGGCTTGATTGGCTGGTAGATTTGTCAAGAAAGTATGTTACAAAGGAGGATCTAGGTGATGAAAATAGGTGTTATTAAGGGGTAATATGAGATTTATCTATTTATTAAGTTTCAGGTCTTGAAAGTATGTCTACTAAAATTTGTGGTCTTTGTAAGTTCTAGGTAAGGCTACAAGGAGTCTAGACAAGCCTAATGTAAAGATTTGATGTTTTTGATCAGTTTATCCAAAAGAGAAAGGCATGAATATTTCAAGGTGAGTTATTATGTTGGTTTATATCATGTTTCTTATTTATTGAGTGCATGAATTTCTATTAGTGGTCCTTGAGGTGGCTTGAGAGAGAAGGCTAGTAAACTTATGTGGTGGTTCTTCATGGTGTGTGGAGATCTAAAGATGCTCAAGAGCTGCAATGGCTCAAAGATATTAGGGGAAGTCCCTCTAAGATTTTTTATTGGTTATTTCCATGATATTTTAGTTATTTTGTGTGTTCTTTCTTTATTGGTTGTAGTGCTTGGTTGAAGAAAGTGTCGACATGTAGCGATAAGAAGTTGTCAAGATAAGAAGAGATAAACTCAAGGTAAGGGGGAGTTTGTATCATATTTTTAAGGTGGTCCTCTCATATTGATGGTATTTTTAGGTCCTCAAGATTAGTTTATGCCCACATTATTATTGTGTAAAAGGGGGAGAAGGTTCCTACTATGAGAGTGATTTAAGAGAGAGAGAGAGAAGGATAATGAGTTGTAGAATGGGTGTTAACATCAATAACAAAGGGGAATATTGTTGGAGAGTTGTCACTAATGTCATGGAGGTGTCTAGGTGATTGGATGAAGTGTATTGATATTCTATGTTTCAATGACAAAGTGTACAGTGTGTTTGTCCTAGTATGCTTGAAGTAGGCTTGGTTGATCTTCTATTTTAACATGATTATAGATGGGTTTGAAGTATTAAAAATATATGAGGGGTCCTATAAGAGGTCAAGGATAAATTTATAAATTTTTTAAATGCATGATATTCATTTTTTTCTTCATTATGTTCATCTTCACATAGTTGGTTCTATGACAGAAAAATCTAGGTAGGTAGTTTGTTGACATCACCATTACCACATACGGATGATTCAGGGAGAGTTGGTTATATGGGTGTGATTAGATTGGTCCTAATTTTCTTTGGTCAAAGTTTAAAATCATGTGGTTGAGTGGAGAGAAATACATGTGTGTGGAGATTTGGCCTCTCAAATAGAAGTTCACTAAGTTTCTACACTTAGCCAAACCATCACTACACATCATGTAGATATGAATGAAACATAAAGTTTGTAAATTTAATGCAAGTACTTAAAAATTTAATAATGGTCAAAGTTTTACATGGAGATGTTTTCTATAGTTCCAAGAAGCTATCCTAAAAATTTGGAGTCTTGAAGTGATTTATATCTCAAGTTATAAAGCTTCAATGTTACTCTAATAGATTATGATGGGCCAGAGACCATCATGTTTAATCATGTTGAAGTCTAAGGTCATTAGTCTAGAAAATCCAATGGTGATAACTTAATCATAAATATTAATATCAATGGTTTATATAAAGTCAATATGTCAAAGGTTACACATGCTAGTGATAAGTGTCACAAGATCACTAATTTTATAGAAGGTCAATTGTGATCAGTACTTCATACTTATGAAGATCAATGGTGCCTGACAAGTCAAAGAGTCAACAAAACATATGAGACTACCAAGTGGCACAAGTGCATGGTCTAATATAAAAGTGTTTATAATCCATGAAAATGTTATAAGTGTCTTAATCATGGGAGTTCTAATCAATATCTAATGGTGAGCATTGAAAGTTAAAGGCCTGGTTGATCTAAAGAGATCGATAGAGCATGTTTGCTCCAAATTGTCATGAAGTAGTGAGATGATGACAAGTGCTTGATGTTTAATAGTAAGAAACGTAAAATACTAGGATAATTTTGAGGTAGATCAATGATGAATATTCATTTAATCTATGAGAGGGCACGAGATGTTGACAACATGTTCAAAGTTTAACAGTTTCTCAATGACCATTCGAATTCAAATATTTGAATTTATGAGGGAAGACTAGTATATAGTTCTTTTACTATAACTTTTAAAATAAGCATAATTTGATCATGGTGTAAAAATAAAAGTTGTATAAGACTTCATGATGAATCTAGAGAAACTATTTATAATGTCTAATTATTTTTACAATTAAATAAATAGATCTCCAAAGCTGACTATGTATGTGTTCATACTCTACAAGTAATCTGAGAAGGGTAATTGAGTTTTTATTGATGGTATTTAAATATTTTAGTATGAAATAAGAGTTTTAGGGTGTTTTTGACTTCATGAGGACCATCTCTATGGATTATGGAGGTTTTACCAATCTAGATTTTATATGATCAGAGGCTTAGAAGTTGTTTGTGTGTTCATTCTTGGTGATCATATGTACATAATGATGTTTGGGCTAATTGTACTGTAGTTAAAGGGTGTTATGATGGATTTTGTCATTTAAGGTGGACCTATAGATCATGTTTCATTGGTATATTTAATGTTAAAGTGTTATTATTTTCTAATTTTGCTTATATAAGTGTCAAAGAGGTGAATGGGTCTCCATAGGGCCTAAAAGGACACTTAGGCCTATTCAAAATAGGGTACTACTTAAAGGTGACCCATGTAGATACCTTAAGAGTGAAGGCATGTGTTTTGGATGATAAGGAAGGTTGTGAACATGATATTCATGAAAAATATATAAAAGGTGAAACCAAATATGATGATTTTTGGACTTGTGATACTTGAGAGAAGAGGTGTGTGTGATAGTTGTAGAGTGAAGGAAAGAAGAAAGGGTGGGTGCCCAGTGGATGGGTTGTAGAGAAGAATAGGTTGATGACCATCTGTATGACCTATAGGTTATATTTTTATGTCAAAATAGTGATCTTGTAGGTTTAAGGATTGAGGATGAACAAAGAGGTCTAAAGTGATCCAAAAGGATGTTTTGGATGCCTTGAGTGTGAATGAAGGATAGATGATGTTTGTTTGAGCTTGGTGGTTTATTTGATAGGAAAATTAGAGTGTGGAATATGTGTATTACCATTTGTTCATATTTTTAAAGTTGTGATATAATTTTTGCTGAGAAGTTTAGAGTGATCTAAATTGTGGTTTATATGTTTGTGAGTGTGTGAAGAAGTGAAGGGAGTTGTGATTATAGGGTGTCTCCATCATATTGGTAGGTAATCAGTGATCAAGAGATGTTCATAGAATAGGTTGTAGGAGGATGATCAATGTTTAGGCTAGAAGGACTTAACCATCCTAGGGGTAGGTGCTCCTTATGGAATAGGTGTTCTACTAAAGTTTGGTCAAAAGGATTTGATCATCGTAGGAGTAGGTGCTCCTTGTGAAGTAAGTGCTTCACTAGATTCTAGTCAGAAAGACTTGACCATCTTAGGGGTAGGTGATCCTTATGTAATGAGTGTTCCAATAAAGTCTCATGTTTTTAATACCTTATAAGATAAGTAGTACATGTGTTTGTAGGCTTGAGAGTGGGTTTTATTCCCCAAGAGCATTTCTCACATAGATCTTGTGTTGTGTGTGTAATATTGCATTATCTATTTGTTCATTGATATAAATATCTTGAATGATTAAGTGTTTGAAGGGTTTGGAAATTGAATTGGATTGTCTTCCACCATTGATTTACCCCTCCTCTCAGTGATTTATACCTTTAATATATCCATGTTAGATGGACGATGCACGTATACTTCACAACCAATTTGGGGTTTTGATCCCATGATGAATTTCCATATCTTGAACCTCTCATCTACTTGGTGTTAAGGTACATACCTAAGGATCTTGGTGAATTTATCCTAGTATTCATTCACTAATGCATCTCTTTGCTTAAGATTCTAAAAAATGTAAGATTTTGATTAAAGTATAGTTATGGAAGCCATCATGATTTAAAAAATTCCATAAACTATTCCCAAATGGTGGTGGTATATTCAAGGTTCATCTCAAGCTTCTGGTTTTCCCACCAAGATATTGCTTTACCATCAAGTTGATATGCTCCCTAGACTACTTTTATGACTTCAAAGTAATTCTAAATCTCAAAATATTTCTCCATATTTATCAACCGTGATGTAGATCCATCTCCAAATATAGTTTAATTTAACTTGGTGGATTTATCTTTTTCATGTCTCTGCCAACTCTATAGCTATTTGAATTATTACATCTCGTGGCACTTCCTCATACCTCTTATATTAAGGATTTTACCATATAGTAGGATGATATTAAGGTTCATCCTAAGCATTCTCATCTTTAGGAGATGCACTTATTATTATAGGGCCATGATTTGGTCCCTAGTTTCTTGCATGGTTGTAAATATTTGTCCAACTTTGTAGATTTCTCAATGGAAAACTAATTTGGATCAATAGGGTGATTGGTATTTGATGTAACATTACCTCATTGTCTAGTGCACACCATTGTTATTATTGGTTAATAAGAGAATATGTTTGAATTATAAAACACATTAAGTCCTAGAGTTTGAGAATCAGATCTGATACCATAATGTAACAACCCCACTAGGTTATACCATAATAGAGTACAATTCCAAAAAAAAATACACATATTCATCTAATAGATTTCACCATGATAAATATAATTAAGTGCTATTAAACTAAATGAATTACATTAATTAAACCCATAAGATTTATATATAATACATTTAGCTAATGATCAACATGAAAAGATATAAAAAATAATGAATAATGTTGATTAAATATTAGATAATGCATTTATTTCATTAATGTAATAATACAATTTCAGCCATGGCTGATATAATATTACAACCATTGACGTAGAAGTATAATGAATAAATAGTATGGTTCTATCAATAATTAATGTCTCAATTAATAATAATATAATGATACAAATCTTAATAAAGAATTAGTCTCCATGATTCAAGAGTCTCCATGATTAAAGTATCAATCTATAATCTCTAGAGTAGTATCTAATGTAGTACTGTTGTGGGGAGGGAGATCATCATCTGAGTGATTTTCCACATCAACAACAGACCATCAATCCCTTGTACTATCTCCCAATAAGGGAATGACCCTCCATATATTATTAGATAATCATGGTTTAGGAATCTAAAGTGACAAATTATAACCCATGTGTTGTAAGATATCTAATATATTATGCATACCATAAAATAATTTGTTCTAACATGATATTACATAAACATGAAAACTATATCAACACATGAAATGAAAATTTTAAACTATAAACATTAATTTGGAAAAAAAATTATAATAGTTAATGATCTTTAGGATTATTCAATTTCATACACACCACTTAATCGAATAACATCTCATCTTGCATTGATGGTCTTAATTAAGCTAGTGGAATTTGTCCACTACTTATTTAATGTCATAAATACGATATTTGGTTAAAATATATAATAATATAAAAACTAATAGATACAATTAGAATATTCCCTATTAGTAGATATAAATATTCAAAGTATGGAAATATCAAATACATATATTTAGTCCATCAAATGTAATGCAATGAATCTACTATCATGAAGTTTACTATAAATTAATAAATAGAATCATAAATAGTCCTCAATATAAATGTAACATCTAGATGAGAATTATATCTATACTATATTTTAATTAATTCCAAAAATTAACTTGAAATATAATTTCATCCACAAAAATAAATATCAATCATAGCTTATTTATTTGTCCATATTCCACATATATAACAAAAGCTAGTCATAAAACAACTTAATAAGATCTGTATTTAAACACTTAAATAGATTATTTTAATTTTTCATCTAAACATTAACTACATTAAAACTTTACCAAAATACCCTTATATATAATAATGGTTACCAACATTTAATTTGGATACATATATATATGGTATAATCATATTTAGATTTATAACAATGTCAACAATCATATGTTTTACAACATATACTATTTTTAAACTCTTAGTTTTACATATAACTTTTTACACAGTCATAATCTAAGAATGTATACATTATACTCTAAGTAAACATCCTATATCCATTAACTTAGAGTATCTTGTATACTCTTGATATACATTCATGCTATAATAAATTATCTCAAAACCAATACTAAACTAGATAATTCCCAATTTATTTTTTTGACCAGTTTGTGCAACAGTTTGTGGATGATACAATATTCTTTGGAATATCATTAGTGATTGAAGCTATAAGATGGAAGAATATATTAAATGATTATTACATAGAGTCGGGGCAAAGGGTAAATTTCCAAAAAATCAATGTGTATTTCTTCAACACTCCTAAAGACCTTAGACATATAATCATTGATATATTAGAATGTGTTGAAGCTGCTTTACCAGCCACCTATCTGGGTCTCCCACTCATGGTCAAAGAGGTATCTCCTAGTTTTTGGAATGGAATTGTGGAAAGAACGTAAAGGAAAATTTTGGGTTGGAAAGGGAAACTACTCAGTAGTGTTGGTAAACTGCAACTTCTTCAGGCCTTGCTGTAAGGTATTCCTACATACTTCCTATCTCTTTTTAAAATTCCTACGTATTTTGATGATAAACTAGAATAGATCCAAAGGAAATTTTTATGGATGGGGGTGGAATACAAATATAGAATGTCATTATTTAGATGGGAAAAAGTGTGTCTTCCAAAATCTCATGGAGGACTCAATACTAGGTCTATCAGGAACATGAACAAAGCCCTTCTCTCAAAAATTAGTTGGAACCTAATCCATAAAAATAATGACTGGGGGGAAATAATGTATGCCAAATACATGCATAGCATTGATGATTCTAACTTTCTTCAATAGATAGGATTACCATAGGGATCTGTGATATGGAATAAAATGCTAAAATGTAGAAGCCTTCTTAAACAGGGAATTAGATGGAAACTTGGAAATGGCTGGCATATTAAATTTTAGGATGATATCTGGTTAAAGGACAAGGATCTCATCACACAGGGTAACTATGGAGATATTTTTGACTTGGCTATTCAATTTTTTGGAGATAGATTCAATGATTATATGGAAAATAATAATGGGATAAGAAGCTGGAAAAATCTATTGGACTACTATGATCACTAGCTTGAGCTTTTCCCTAGAGTGCAGGAGATCTAGCAGTGTGTTTAGGAGACCAGAATCCCTCTCTTCCCCTAAGAAGATGAACAATACTGGTGGCCTAATAAGAATGGATCATTCTTTGTTAAATATGCTTACCATCTGCTCATTCTTGAAGCTCAGAATAAAGATGTTTGGAAAAATGTCTGGAATCACAAACTTATTCCAAAAATTAACATGTTCTAGTGGGTTGCTACTCATAACAAAATCCTAACTTAGGATAACCTTCAAAAGAGAGGGTTTACCTTGGTTAACATATGTTTCTTATTTGGTTTAAAAGAGGAATCAATTTCACACCTTTTTATCCACTGTGATTTTGCTCAGGAATTATGGAGCATAATACTTAATAACTTTGGTATTGAATGGGTCTATAATTTTGACCTCAAAGAAGTAATTATTAGCTAAAACCCAACCTTCACACATACTTGGCTTTTGGAATTATGGAATCAAACTCTTCCATGTTTGAGCTATATTTTATGGAAAGAGCACAACCACAAAATTTTCAAGGACATTGCTAGAAATGCATCTCAGGTGTTCCACTCCTTTGTTAAGACCATCATGGAAAGTGTCACAACAGCTCATATTCATGCTATGGAGAAAACCCTATCTAAAATTGAGAACAAAATTTTAGCCAAATGGAAGGTTTTAAACCAGATCCCTGGGTATGATAACTCTAAAATGATAAAAAGACTAAATACTAAATAGATCCCTCCAAAGCCCAACTAGATGAAACTCAACTTTGATGGGGCATCTAAGTCAGATGGTAAAGCTAGTGGAGGAGAAATTATAAGGAATGATAAAGGATGGATGTATGTTGTCTATGCTGGTGGAATAGGATGCCATAACAACAACTATGCTGAAGCAATGGCTTTATTATGGGGGCTAAAGCTGGCTATATCCCTAGGAATAAGGAACTTGAGTAAACAAGGTGACTCTAAAATGGTCATAGATGCTATGATTAAAGCATCATATGTGGGAATTAAGCTAAATGACATTATTATAGACATCTAATTTCTTTTGCAAAAGTTATTTGGAGTAGAGTTTTCCCATATTTATAGAGAGGGAAATAGGGTCACCGATGCTTGTGCCAACCTTGGTCAACAATTTTTAGGTTAGAGGGTGTGGTGACAAGGTGCTCATATTCCCTTAAACATTAGGTATATTATTCAAAAAGATATGACTTGTCAAGAATGAGGTGCATTTATGACAAGGGTATCTCTTAGAGGTGGTCCATTTAGAGAGGGCCATCATTGATTATGGAACTTGATAACCTTGGTACTTGTTTAATAATCATTCATGATTCATTGTATCATGAGGTTGAGGCATGCAGGTATCATCATAAAAATCAAGGGGAAATAATCTCTAAGCATGGGAGTAGACAACGTCATCTCTGCAAGGTATTTTGCATAATGAGCTATCACATCTTCATTTTGCATAAATAGAAAAAAGGGTTAGTAGCCATTTCAAAGATGAAGGCTAAAATTAGGAACTCCATGGTCTGGGTCTACAAATACAAAATGGGAGGAGATTGTATCCACACTGAACCTATCTCTTATTGTGAATTCAAAGATAATCCACTAGTTTGGCATTATTGTAAGGAAGGGGGAATCAGCCCGTATCTGGAAAGGCTTAATGGTTATGAGAAAAACTTGTCTGAGAAATTTGTGAGATCCTGGTTAAATAGGTAGGTCATAGTGGGTGAAATTAGTTTTGAAATCTCTAAAAAGGTGATTTCTATGGCCACAATAATGTCCATGCAGGGTATAAAACTTAAAAGGAAAAATAAAATTATGGATCTTGCAAGCCATAAACTATTTCTAGATGAGGGAGAAGAACTCGTCCCATACCAACGAGGATTCGAGCATGTTAAAATTATGGAGCCATGGGATGGGGTGTGCTTCATTCTCATGAAGTAATTCATGCTCAAAGGTTGATTTACCAGTTTTTACAACTACCACATCCCTTTGTTAAATCACTTTAGGTGCAATGTTGTTATTAGTTTCCCTTTTTACTTGCTCTCCTCTTTGAAACACTCTGTCCTTAGGATGAGAACTAAAATGGCTAAGAAGCTAGATATGAACCCTATCCCCCTACACCAAGGGATGATTCTCTACTTATAAAACTTTCATCGAGCCCTGGAGCCCTCTAAGAATATCAAAATGGATAGTGAAGACATTCCTTCTAACCTAGTGTCTGGTGACGCTATTGATGAGTCCTGCTTTTCCCCTGCTCCTACCAAAACAAAAGATGTTTCTTTCTCCACCCCTACAGAGACCCCTATTGATATCCCTAGCTCCTTTGCAAGCAAAAAAGGTAAGAAGAGAAATGTTGATGAAGAGAAAGGAAATATTAGAGAGACCAAGGAGGGGACCCACAAAAATTTGGGTAGGGCCATGGGGGGCTAAGGTGGTAAATCTTACAAGTCTTCAAAAATTAATAAGGAATGATTATCCTTCAGAGTTAGAAGGTTAGGGTGGACTGTTGGTAAACCTACCTTGAAGGCCAGACTAATAGATTACTTGGAAAGTGCTTCAGAAGAAGCAACACATGAGGAAGAGTCTAAGGAGCTAGAAATACAAAAAAAAATTGGAGGACACTGGAGGGAAGCAGGGGACTAGGGATTTTGAGGTTACTGAGGAGCAGGGTGATGATACTATGGAGACTATTGATAATAAGGGGAAAATGTATTTTAAGTAAGTGGGTGAGGATATTGAGAATGAGGCTGATTGGAAAGCTAAAATTGGGGCCCTAAAGGATCGTATTCAGAGGCTTGAGCAGAATTTTGCCAAGGGAATCTGGAATACAATTCTCCTGAATATGTCTATGCTGAAAGAGGTGGACAATACTGGGCATGCTGACAATGTGGAGAATAATAAGAACCTTAATGATCTTCTTAAATCAATGGTTATGTAAGGAGAGTCTTCTCTGACTCTGGTCTTTCTATTCCTTATGTTTTGTTTTGGTGTCTGTTGTTCTCGGCTAGTGCCGTCATTTCTCTGAAGGCATATTTTGGTTGATTACCTTCTTGTATTTTTTGATTTGTAAAGGGTTCGGCCCCTATTTTTCCACCTTACCTTATCAAAAATAATTAAAACATATCCAAATAATGATTACCACTTCCATTATTCAAAAGTACACAAATCACTCAATTCACAATAATATTTAAATTGATTACATATTAAATAATCAAAGATTATACCTAGATTACTGTAACTAAACATTGAGAATTATGATTATATATCTCAAACCTATTATTTACACAATCCATAAGATATACCGTAACAATTTCAATTGATTCATATAACTTAGACTTATTTAATATTCAATGTCCAATGCAAATTGGATAAAGACTAAGCAATATATATATGTCTAGGTATATTGTAAATTTAGTCCTCTGTCTAAGACTTTTAATTACCTCAAATAAGTAATTATTTAAAAAAATGGATACACATATAACATAAACTCTATCAAATAAATGTTCACTTTTTATATATAAACCTATGCATAAATCTAAACAAAAAAAACTATTTATAATTCTATCTAACGAATTATCTACTATTGGCATCATTACCTAGTTCAAGGATTTATATGTTCATGGCATGACTAGAACTAATCCTAAATCCATATATATATATATATATATATATATATATATATATATATATATATATATGAATTTAAATATCATCAGACCCTTCCTCTGAGTACACACACACACACACATATAATTTTTTTACACAGTCCAATTTGTTCTAAAAACCGATAACAAATTTACCCAAATTTCTAGTTAAGTTTATACACTATAGAATTCCACATACATACAATAGAATTCAATATACATTTGTGCCATATTGTATATATCCCCTAACTAGTTTGATATCGACATAGAGTTTATAGAATATCCATACTATATATATGTAGGGTTTAAATTTTTTAAAATAGATATCAACATAGAGTTTTTAAGGTGCTTAATATAAACATGGTGAAAAAAAATAGATCTAATGATTCCATTTAGGGTTAACTTGGATTAGATGTAGGGTTTTGTGGATGGTTAAGCCATCCACAAGGCCCTACATTCAACCCTTATTTTTTATAATTTCAAAAACAAATGAAACATAAGAAACCCTTTTCATTTATTTTCCAAAAAACCATCAAACTATACACATAGGAATTTAAATTACATCACCAACTTGTAACAACTAATTATAATGCCAAGGAAAATGAATTTGTCTTCACTCCTTAGGTTGAATGCCCTTTTTTTCTACTTCTTCATGTTACACCCACATATCTTTTCCCCTCAGAGGCCTCTTTCCCTACTATTTTATTCTTATTCATTCCTTTACTTACCACTAATGTCTCCCCTTTACTTGGTAAATACATAATGGATAGAACGTGCATGACAAGAATAAATCAACAAAACTCAACAAAGATGTAGTCTGCTTCTATTTTCTCATGCAACCAACCTTCCCAACTCACAAATGGTTTTGTTAAAAATTATTTTTATCTCGATTATAATTATTAGAAACCCTAATCATCTCAAACTTTCCCCTTAATTAATAAAATGATCATTAAATAATCCTTCATGATATGTGTGCCTTTCGTCTCTGATAATATTTATGCATGTTGGCTTTTAAAAGTATTCAACATTATAATACCATGAAATGTTGATTAAATGACAAGTCTACATAATATAATGACCATATTAAAATATTACCAAGTCATCCAAGAATCAAACACAATGTATTCAACCTTCAAGCTAAAAGTTAACTCCCAAGGTTAAAAAATTAACCATAGAATTTATAAAATATTACTAAAACAAAATGATTTATATGTAATTACTAAAAAATAATATTATCTATAATAGTTTTCATAACATTATGTTTATTGCCTAATAACTAAGGATTTATATTAGTCTTAAGTTAACAACATCAATATCATTTTACTATGCCAACTAAATCATTAATTAATGCCTAATAAAGATATTATACTCATTAATATCTTGTTATAACTTTATGAAAATATTATAAATGATAATAGTAACCTTATAAAAATAATTAGTTACTTAATAAACTAAATAAGATAAGTAATAGAATACATTTATTACTTCAACAAAGAATCCAAAAAAGCACCATTAATTTAAACATTCAAATATGTACAAATTCATTCAATCAGTAACATCCATAACTATTTAATGTAATAATCAACTATATTAGTAAAATTATGAAATAAAACAACATGATCATAGAAAAACAACAATATCACAATAGGCATACATAAAAACTAAAGCAAAACACAACTATATAACTCAAAAAATAATCATGAAACATGTTATTATAATTTGGTATGTGCATGGGTTTCCACTTTTCTTCTCTATTATCCCCCAATTCCTCCATCTACAACATCCTCTATGATGATTTCCTCCCTTCACCATAATATAAGGGATGGATCTGTCCTACATCCACCTCACAATAATGAAGCTAGTTATCCTAAAACATAATTATATCCGCAAAATATTATTGTATAACACATAAACATGATCATAATATACATAATATAAAAGTAAAAATATATCATAGCAAATCAATCATATAAATTAATAAACATATAATTGTCCCATAGTGAGCATATGAAATAAAGCTTAATCAAATGGTATTTAATCAAGTAAAAACCATAATAACCCATAGATAAAATAGGTTAATAACCTTATAAATAAATTGGGATGTGACAGGTGTAACCATAATTATCTTGACTTCTAATCCATATGTGTTGAAGGATCAATGAAAGTAAATATTATAGATATATGACTCGTCAGTGGTTAGGAAAGACTCATTCAAGAAATGAGTAGTTAATGGTTTTGTATCTTCCACAAAAGATACTACTAGTTGATCCATAATTATTTGTCCCTTAATATATTTTTTATTTACATATTCCATGTCAAATTCACTTAAAATCATTATCCATTTAGCCATCCTTCCTATTAAGTTAGACTTTGGTAGCATATATTTGAATGGATCAATCTTAGAAATGAGTTTAACTTGTTATTAGGCATGTAGTGTCTAAACTTTTAGGAATCAAATATAATGGAAGGACATTATTTTTAGATAGGATTATAGTTTGGCACATATAATACAAGTGTCTTTCTTAAATAGTAAATGGATCTTTATTTTCCTTGATCATCATGTTGTTTTAAAAGAGCTACTATGGTGCATGGAGTAGCCAAATTGTAAAAGAGCAATGAATTTCTTGGTACTAGAGGTGTAAGGATTATAATTTTATATAAATATTGTTTGTGGTTATCGAATGCTTTTTTGTATTGTAAATTCTAGTCTAAATGAGTTCCTTCCTCTAGAAAATGAGTGGATGGATGACATTTATCTACCAATTAAGTAATAAATCTACAAATGGCCTATATTCTCCCTTGAAGGATATATAGTTGTTTCATATTTTTGGGTGGAGGCATTTTAGTAATATATTTGATTTTGGTTGGGTCTACTTAAATGCGTCAATGAGATACAATGAAATCCAAAAGTTTTCCTAAAGTCACTCCAAAAATGCATTTCTTAGGATTTAATTAGAGTTTATACTCCTTCAATCTTTCAACTATTTTTATTAAGACTAATGGATTCTTGACTCTTATTTTGAACTTACCCAAGATATCATCAACATAATATTTAACAATGTTAGGTATCATGTTGTAGAATATAATCATCATTGCCCTTTGATAAGTGGATAATGTATTTTTGAGACTGTTGACCAAATTTTGTCCACGAGAAAATTTTTTGGTCCCCTTCTTCCCCTGCTATTCAATGCCAGTCATTTTCAAGTTGCACAAGTTAATACCATAGTTCTTTGGATTGGTTCAACACTTTGGTTAAGCCCCTTGGTTCAATCGGCATTTGGTTCATCCATCTTCAAGTTTAAACATCTCGATTCAACATGGTTGAACCAATTTCAATTCAATCGATGGTTCAATGTTTGGTTTAATCAATGGTTCAAGATTTGGTTCAATGGTTTGGTTCAATGATTTTGGTTCAAGGCCACCAGTTCAACACTTGGTTCATCAGCCTAGTTTAATCAGTCAGCTCATTAGCCAGCTCATCGATGCGTAATGGTTGAACCATTGAACCGTTGAACCATCTTAGTTCAATAGCTTGGTTTAAGGGTATGCTAGTTGGTCGAAGGGTAGTCTTCAAGTTCAAATACCCTTGTGGAGGGTAGGCATTTCAAATGAAAAGGGCCGGGTAAGTTCAAATTTGCTTAAGTCTAGATTCGTTTAAGTCCCAAATTCCTTCAGACTTTTTGTCCGAAGGAATTCCTTCGGGCAAAAAGTCTGAAGGAATTTGGGCTGCATATACAAAGTAAAGGCCAGGGCTAGGGAGAATTTCTATGGAATTTTTGTCTACAGGAAAATGTCCGTAGACAAAAGTCCATGGGGAAATTGTTTGTGGACAAAACTCTGTGGGAACTCGAGAGACCGTCTGAAGGAACAAAGGACCCGCTGAAGGACCCCAAAGAACAGTTCCCTTGTGGGGAACTCCCAGCCCAAATACAAAGGGCACTTTCAAAGGCTAGGGGTCACTTTCCCTTTGGGAAGGTGCTAAGGAGATACAAAGGCAAAAAGTGCCCACATAGAGGGCTGAGGAAAGCAGAGAGGGCTGAGGAAAGCAAAGAGAGCCATATAAAGCCAGTGAAGGACCTGATGATGTTTTAACAAGGATGAGGACATCCTAGAGGCTGTCAAAATTAACAAATCAAATTCATCATTGGTTTTCAAAATAATGACAACTGAGTGAATGTCAAAATTAGTGTAATGAAATATTTGTTTGTTTTCAAATGAAAGAGCACTAACCATGAGAGCCCAGAATGCAGTGACCTACCATAAGTTCACCCCTAAGGGCCAAAGGAGCCAAAAGAGACAAGAAAGGGAAAATATAAAGTTAAAATCATGGAATGAGTAAGTAGATGATCCAAGTGGTGAAGGGAAGCATCGATTCAAGAATTGACTCTAGCAGGTGAAACAGTACCAGTGAATTGACTATTAGAGGACGCAAACAGCTAGAAGTGTAACTAGTTTTCTCCATTTCACATTAATGAGTAGACAAACCATGTAATCACCTTGATGAAGTGGCCTTACAAATAGACAAAGCACATAGCTCATTAATGTTTTGACCAGCCTACTCTTCCCAATGAAGGGATGCGAATGAGCGACTTGTAAAAAAGGGGTGCCAAATGGGCCTCCTTTCTTCTCCTATATATTTAGGACTTGTCATTTAGAAAAGATATCTTCCACATTTGTAAGGCACAACCTTGGAAAAATTTCACCTAAATTAATAAATGCATTTTTACCTCTATCTTGGATAGACATTTCTGAGTATGTCTTGAGTGTTTTTTTGTGTTTAGTCATTATTTCTTGATGCTTGCACAGGTTCAATACCGGCATATCTATTGTCTAAAAGGCACCATCTCTGTAGTTGACAGGAGGAGAGTTCTATTTGGGGTGCAAAAATAGAGAAATTACCTTTCAGTGTGCCTCTCATATCACCTTTGGTGAACCTTTATTCTCTATGTTTTCATTAAAACCTCCCTGTCAAGCTTTTACAGTCTGGTCCTTCTGTCAAGTTTGAAGTGTATGTATGCATTCATCTAGTTTTAAGAGTGGATGTGAGAAGGTCATTTCATTTTGGTGTATCACCTCCTTAGAGTAGTTTGTTTTCCTGTAACTTTCTCCCTTTACATCCCCCCCTATATATATATATATATATATATATATATATATATATATATATATATATATATATATATATATATATATATATATATATATATATATATATATATATACATGTATTTGCACTTTTTGGAATAAACATGATGCATCAAAGGGAGATAGCCCTTATCTAGAGACTCTCCCCTCCAACTTCACTAGTCCCATAGGTGAGAGGGGAGTTTCCATAGTTGTGAGGAGAAGGCAAGAGCTTGGTCTCTTGCCAAGGGTGAAATCTTTGACGTCAACAGTTTTGGCATGCTTGGTGGGACATAGTTTGACAACTCAGTAAGGTTTCAATATTGATGCTGGTCATGTTACAGCAACATTAAGGTTTCTAGCATCTGGTGACTCCACTGGTAAGAGCTTTAGTTTTCAAATTAAGACCAATTTCTTAACTTTATATGCCTAAAGTCACCACAAGGTCTGCTTCTAAAGGGGTTCCTTTCAATTTCATTGAGTTGCCTTTAAACTCTACAAAAAGGCTAAGGTTTGAGAGGACCTATCCTTATCCAACAAGCCATCCTCCTAGACTTGTTGTAAGGGACGCATACATAGTAGAGCCCCAGTGACAGCCCATCCCAGCTATGTCATTGCCTTTTGAGGCTTTTCATGGTCAAAGTCCATTGAATCTCCCACGCTATGATCCAATTCTAGGAACAGCCCTAAAAAATGTGCCTTTTTTCAATGGAGAGGGGCCCATTATAGTCATCGAGCATATTAGGAATATTGCTAACCTCTACAATATTCACAACATCACAGATAAAAATATTTCCATCAAATTGCTAGCATTATCCCTCAAAGGCAAGGCTCTTGACTGGTACAAAACTTTGCCTATAAATTCAATACATTCTTGGAATGAACTGGGCACTCAGTTGACAGATCATTTTTGGGAAAAGAGCGATAGCCTCTCACTTTTTGAGTAGCTGATGACCATAAAGAGAGCTCCACATGAGTATATGCAAGATTTTAACATGCAGTTTCAAAAGACTGGGATAAAATTCCCATCCTGGTAAGACTGACTCCCAATTATGCTTTCTTGTATTATTTAAGAGCATTAAATAGCGATATTACTATGATGATCCAATCTAAGGGAGGGCATATACTGTTAGCTACTTATGACATAGCCATAACAGCTAAAAATTGCTTAGTATAGGCTGGGAAAATAACCCCTAGGCCTCACATGTCACTTTTCCCAAAAATGTTGCCTTTGATTCAGACAATGGCTCTCACATTAGCTCCTCTACCTAGCATTGAGAAACTAGCTATTATTCCATCCAATGAGCTTCATGAAGTTAAGAGTCTATTGTAGAGCATGTCAAACGAACTTGTAGCTCTTAAAAGGTAGCAAGCTCAAAGTAATAGACCAAACTAGGGATACCAGCATTATGGTCAAGCCCCTACACCCCCTTTTTAGAACTATAATTAGGGATAGGGTCAACTCACTCAGACCAAACCATTTCAAAACTACAACCCAATGCCCCCTTCATCATCTAAAGTCATGGTGCTAGTTCAAAACAATCTAGTACAGGAGCAACCAAGTTGGTCGACCATGGGATATGGTCAAGAATAGGCTGTTTACACAAATGAGATGATGAGTTATTTCTAGAATGCAGACAATCAGGTAGCTACTCATTCCTAAATTTTTGATGCTCCAATTTAACCTAGCATGAGTAGTAATCAAGCTCAACTAGATTCTACCCTCATGAATCATCTAGAAGGGGAATTTTATTTAGTGAATTATGTGGGCACTACAGAAAATTAGGCTAACTGTGTTGCAGCCAACACAAGATTTAAGAGAATAGCAATGGGAGAAGCCCAGGCTACCACCCAAGTAGTAGCAACACCTTCTCCATCACACTTAAATTTAAAGGCCCCAAACTTTAGATAGCTATTTGTACCTTCAGCCCCTCAGCCTACAGCTCAGGTTGGAGTCAGCCCCAAAGAAAGCTTGAAGGGAGGTTATCCCTAGGTCAATATAGTGGACTAGATGAAGAAGCTGCATATGAACATCTCTTTATGGGATTCATTGTCTCTTCTAGGATATAAGGACGTATTAAAGAAGGAATTACATGTGCTGGATTGATAAGTTGTCCCAGTGAGCACTGATAATATCTTGATAATGAATAGACAACATTCCACTTCAAGTTAGGTAAAGAAGGAAGAGAAAATTCCCCATTTTTATGTATCCTTGGTCATAGGGGATTTCTTGGTACACAACTGCATCATTGATAGTGGGGCTAGTAATTTAGTGATGCCCAAGTGCATAGCTGACAAGATGGGACTGAAATATGAAGAGATAAACAAAGGAGTCCTATAACTAGATGGGACACCTACAAAAATAGTTGGGATTTTGAAGGGTTTAGGCTTGACATTGCATGCTTGCCCAATCTTCTCAATTCCCCATGATATAGTGGTACTGGGTGTTCCTCCTTATTTCACAATTTGCTTGTCCAGTGACTTCACATCAAAGATAGGTGGCTATCTAGCAGTGAATTGGTCATATCTAGTTTTTAGAACCAAGTACGGGATGAAGGTAAAAATACAATTTGAGCCACTCTACAAGGACCATCTAGAACCATATTCACCCAATGCAACAAACATTAGTTACACCATTATCGACCCAAAAGAGTCCTAGATAGACCAATCTCTATCCTCTACTCTTAAAGGAGTTGTAAAAGTCCTACAAGCATAGGGTCTGGGACTTGGTGGAATATTTCCTTGCTTTCAATATCACCTCCAATCCCAGAGAGTAGAACAAACAAGCAAATAGGCTAGCAGCAATTGGTGCTTAGTTTAATGTTTCCAAGGAAATAGGTCGAGACTGTGGTTCACACCACTTGAAGATGGTAGTTTGACCCTCTATCCTTGAAAACATTGCAAATTGGCAAATTTTTGAAAATGACCAGCAAATAGCTTTCTTCCTATAGGAGGAAGCCAAGTTTACAACACAGAACCAGGTGAAGTTACAACAACAATATGGCAACCAAATTATTCAATTAAAGAACAATAAGCTCCCTAAAGGTTTGGTCACGCTTGAGAGCATCTTCAATGGAGATGACCAATTTAGAAATGATAAGGCATGCATTGCAACTAAAGAGGAGAATTATGAAAGGGTTGAGATCTTCAAGGACAATTTGCTTGTGCTTGGAAAAGTCTACACGATTCAAGAAAGGTAGGCTTTCATTTTGCTGTCTCAAGAATTTGCTGATGTTTTTGCTTGGAATTACACTGATTTGAAGGGCTTTGACCCAAGACTCACCCAGCACACCATCGAATTAGAAAAAGGTGCTAGGCTAGTTATGCAAAAGTAGAGACCCATCAACCTAATGATTGAACCCCTCATGCAGAGGGAACTAGCCAAATTGATTGAGTCTGGAATTATATTTCTAATCAAACATTCCTCCTGGCTAGCCAACCTTGTTCTTGTTAGAAAGAAGAATGGGGAAATCAGGCTATGTGTCGACTTTAGAGACCTTAATAAAGTCTCTTTAAAATATCATTATCCCCTCCCAAGCATGGAGTGGATCCTTTAAAAGGTAACTGGTAGTAAGTGTTTCTCCCTCTTGGATGGTTATTCAGGGTATAATCAGATTCTAGTGCAAGGCTATGACTGGCACAAAATGGCCTTCACCACTAAATGGGGAATGTTTGCCTACAAGAAGATGCCATTTGGGATATCTAATGCTGGTGCTACCTTTCAGTGAGCCATGGACATGGCTTTTGGAGGCTTGATAAACAACAACATGCTGGTTTACCTTGATGATGTGATGGTGTTCTCCAAGGAAGTGAGCCAACACATAGAACACCTCAGGTAGATTTTTGAAAGGTGTAGGGAATTTGGCATCTCTCTTAATCCAAAGAAGTGTGTGTTTTTTGTTCATAAGGGGAAACTCCTTGGCCACATCATGTCTAAGGAAGGCTTATCCATTGACCCCAAGAGAGTTCATTCTATCCTAGAGATGTCCCTACCTAAGCACAAGAAAGGCTTGTAGAGCTTCTTTGGTAGGATAAATTTCATTCAGAGATTCATTCCGAATTTCATAGAGATATTCAAACCACTAACCTCTATGCTGAGGAAGGGTGAGGAGTTCAAGTGGAAAAAAAAAAGACAGCTTTGAAGCCATCAAGCAAGCCATAACTTGGGCTCCTACTTTGATCAGCCCCAACTTCAACAAAGACTTCAACCTCTACACTTTCAGCAATGAAGAGGTGATCTCTGCCATGCTTACCCAAGCAAATGGTGATGACCTCGAGCAACCACTTTCTTTTTTTAGCCAAGGGTTAGAGGATTTCAAAGTTAGATACACGTATGTAGAGAAGTAAGTCCTGGCAGTAGTGTAGAGCCTAAATAAATTTAGGCATATTTTGTCTAACAGCAGGATTCACCTCATGGTCCCACATCCTGGCATCAAGGATTTCTTGACCAATCAAGACCTAAATGAGAAGAGAGTAGGGTGGATTACCAAAGTGATGGAGTATGACATAGACATCAAGATCACCAAGCTAGTGAGGGGAAGAGGTCTATGTGAATAGCTTGCTGTAGAATTCAAACAAAAAAGGGAAGACAACTTGCTAATTCATGATGCAGCCACTACAAAGGAACCAGCTATCATAAAGGATTGGACATTGGACCTGAGGCATTTCCTTCTCACTGGTGAGTGCCCACAGGGTCTTGATAGGACTAAAAGAAGGTACTTCAAGCTCCAATCTCTTCCTTATGTCCTAGTTGATGAAGTATTGTTTAGGAAGGATCTCTCTAGGGTCCTTCTAAGGTGTATTGACCCAAATTAGATTGATAAGGTACTGTCTAAGTTCCATGATGGGCCAGCAAGTGACCATTTCACTCCTAGAGCTACTGCAGCAAAGATAATGAGAGCTGGCTATTTCTAGCCTACTCTTTTCAAGGACACCCATGCCTGGGTAAGAAAGTGCCAGAAGTGTAAACTTTTTGATGGGAAACAATGGTTGGATACCATGCCTCTACAGCCTATTTAGGTGGAGCAACCATTAATGCAGTGGGGCCTAGATTTCATAGGGATGATCAATCCTCCCTCCAGTGTTGGACACAAGTGGGTCCTGACTACTATGGACTATTTCACAAGGTGGGTGGAGGCTATTGCTCTGAAAGAAGTAAATGAAAGTGTGGTCTTGGAGTTTTATGAGGACCTAGTAACAAGATTCAGGGTCTCGACCACCATAATCTCAAATTATGCCTTAGCTTTTCTAGGAACCAAAAAAAGTGAATAGGCACTAAGGTATGGTATATACCTTAGCACTTCATCTAATTATTACCCATAGGGGAATGGGCTGGCTGAGTCCACGAAAAAAAATTTGATCATAATCATAAAGAGGACCATGGAAGAAAATTAGAGGACTTGGCATGCCAAGCTAAAGATAACTCTGTGGGCTAATCAAATCACTCTGAAGAGAGCAATCAAAAATTCTCCATATATGATCATATATGGAAGGGAAGCTAGGCTTCCCATCTCACTTGAATTTCCAACATTAGACCTCACTCACCAACTGCAATTAGAAGAAGGAAGTAGTATGGAAGTTAGGCTATGCGAGCTGATGGAGCTCCAAGAGACAAGGGACCGGGCTATGGCTTCTATGACCAGTCACCAACAACAAGTGAAGAGACACTTTGACAAGAAATCTTCATCAAAATATTTATTTGAAGGAGACATTGTCTTGAAATGGGATGAAGACTAAGCTAAGCCTGAAAGCATGCAAAATTTGATGCCCTATGGAGTGGTCCATATAGACTCACTCAGTGCAAGTAGCATAATGCATTCCAACTCTCTAGGTTGGATGGTGAAGAACTACATATCCTAGTTAATGGGATACATTTGAAGCATTTCCACTGAGTCTCTTTTCATTTTTATATATTTTCCCTTGTTTTCTTTCCCTATTTTCCCTAAGTGTTGTTGCACAAGTAGTAGTTTTCTTAGTCTTGTGTGTGTTTTCATTTCCTTAGAGGTAGATTTACGTGACTGGTTCTAGATTTATCAGAGCTATTGCTAGCTTTTCAAGTTACCATCTGACTCTATGCCCAATGGGTTGCAAGGTAACTAGTCACTAAGCATAGCAAGCATGCTTCCCCTGGGAGTCACTAATTTGTTGACCAAATTTTGCCCATGAGCAAAATTTTTGGTCCCCTTCTTCCCTTGCTATTCAATGCCAGTCATTTTTAGGTTGCACAAGTTCATGCCATAGTTCTTCAGATTGGTTCAGCACTTTGGTTCAGCCCCTTGGTTCAATCAACATTTGGTTCATCCATCTTCAAGTTTAAACATCTCGATTCAACATGGTTGTTGAACCATTGAACCAATTTCAGTTCAATCGATGGTTCAATGTTTAGTTCAATCAATGGTTCAAGCTTTGGTTCAATGGTTTGGTTTAATGATTTTGGTTCAAGGCCACTGGTTCAACACTTGGTTCATCAACCTAGTTTAATCAATCAGCTCATTAGCTAGCTCATCAATGCGTAATGGTTGAACCATTGAACTGTTGAACCATCTTAGTTCAATGGCTTGGTTCAAGGGTATGCCAGTAGGTTGAAGCGCAGTCTTCAAGTTTGGATACCCTTGTAGAGGGTAGGCACTTCAAATGAAAAGGGTCAGGTAAGTTCAAATTTGCTTAAGTCTAGATTCATTTAAGTCCCAAATTTCTTCAAACTTTTTGTTTGAAGGAATTCGGGATGCATATACAAAGCAAAGGCCAGGGCCGGGGAGAATTTCCATAGACTTTTTGTCTATGGGAAAATGTCTACAAACAAAAGTCTGTGGGGAAATTATTCATGGACAAAAGTCTGTGGGAACTTGAGAGACCGTCCAAAGGAACAAAGGACCCACCGAAGGACCCCGAAGGGTAGATGCCCTTGTGGGTAACTCCCGAACCAAATACAAAGGGCACTTTCAAAGGTTGGGGGGTCACTTTCCCTTTAAGAAGGTGCTAAGGAGATACAAAGGTAAAAAGTGCCTACAGAGAGGTCTGAGGAAAGCAGAGAGGGTTGAGGAAAGCAGAGAGAGCCGCAAAAAGCCAACGAAGGACCCGATGACATTTTGACAGGGATGAGGACATCCCAAAGGCCATCAAAATTAACAAAGCAAATTAGCCATTGGTTTTCAAACCAATGATGATTGGGTGAACATCAAAATTAGTGCAACAAAATAACTATTTGTTTTCAAATGAAAGAGCACTAACCATGACAGCCCAGAATGCAGCGACCCGCCAGAAGTTTGCCCTCAAGGGCCAAAGGAGCTAGAAGAGACAAGAAAGGGAAAAGACAAAGTGACAAGCATGGAATGAGAAAGTAGATGGTCCAAGTGGCAAAGGGAAGTGTTGATTCAAGAATTGACTCTAATAGGTGAAATAGTGCTAGCAAATTGACTATTAGAGGATGCAAATAGCTAGCAGTGCAACTGGTTTTCTCCATTTCACATTAATGAGTAGACAAATTGTGTAATCACCTTGATGAAGTGGCCTTACAAATTGACAAAGTGCATAGCTCATTAATGTTTTGACCAACTTGCTCTTCCCAATGAGGGGATGTGAATGAGCCACTTGTAAAAAAGGGGCACCAAATGGGCCTCCTTTCTTCTCCTATATATTTATGACTTGTCATTTAGAAAAGATATCTTCCACATTTGTAAGGTGTATCTTTGGAAAAATTTCACCTGAATCAATAAACGCATTTTTACCTCTATCTTGGATAGACATTTTTGAGTATGTCTTGAGTGTTTTTTTGTGTTCAGTCATTGTTTCTTGATGCTTGCATAGGTTCAACACCATCATATCTATTGTCTACAAGGTGCCATCTCTATAGTTGATAAGAGGAGAGTTCTATTTGGGGTGTAGAAATAGAGAAATTACCTTTTAGTGTGTCTCTCATAACACCTTTGGTGAACCTCTATTCTTTGTGTTTTCATTAAAACCTCCCTGTCAAGCTTTTACATTCTGGTCCTTCTACCAAGTGTGAAGGGTATGTATGCTTTCATCTGGTTTTAAGAGTGGATGTGAGAAGGTCATTTCATTTTGGTGTATCTGTATCACCTCCTTAGAGTATTTTTTTTTCCTATAGCTTTCTCCCTTTTCATCCCCCCTTTATTATATATATATATATATATATATATATATATATATATATATATATATATATATATATATATACATGTATTTGCACTTGCTGGAACAAACATGATGCATCAAAGGGAGCTAGCCCTTATCTAGATACTCTCCCCTCCAGCTTCACCAGTCCCACAGGTGAGAGGGGAGTTTCCATAGTTGCGAGGAGAAGGTAGGAGCTCGGTCTCCTACCAAGGGTGTAATCTTTGACGTCAACAGAGACCAAAGGGAATCACCTAATAATAAAAAGGAGTGATAAAGGTGGTTTTATTTTGATCATAAAATGTAATTTTGATTTGATTATGTCTTAAAAACCCATCCATGAGGGATAACATTTAATAATCATTTTTTGAATCTATGATCATATTGATATTGGGTAAAGGAAACTAATATTTTAGATATGCCTTATTGATATCTTAGAGGTTAGTACAAATGTAGATACCACCTTATGGATTTCCAATAGGAAAAATATTATAAATCCACTCGAAATATTTAATGAGATGAATGAAACTATCTTCTAATAAATATTATAATTCTTTTTTTGACTAATAATTCTACTTTAGGGTGTATTTTATGAAGCTTTTATTTTATTGGTTTAGCATTTGTATGTACTACTAAATGATGCACCACTAAATAAGGGTATAACATAAGCATATGTGTGTAGTACCATGCAAATATATTTATAAACTATTTAAGAAGATCAATGAGAAATTTTAATTCTTCAAGGGTAAGACTTTACCCCAATTTGACTATTTTAGGATCTTCTTCAGTTCCAATGTTCACTTCTGTACTTCTTCAACTAAGTAAGGAGATTGGTCCTATATATAAGTTGGGGGATTAAGAAATTGAATTTATTTATTTAAAAAAAATATATCTAATAATTATACACATATATCTTGATACATCTAATATTCTTCATGACTAAAATGACTCAAAGAAGTATCTTATTCTATTTCCTCAATGTCCAGAGATAAGTCATTTTCATGATATTCTTCTTTCTTAATTTGATTCAAGGACTTGATCTATTTTTTGAAATATGATGAATCATTTAGACTAATATTAAATCCCCTCTTATGATATATTTAAGTTATGAACTTTTAGGCTCCCATATATTCAATGATAAATTTATCACTTTAAAATGTATCAAAGGATGGTTCTTTTTTTGATCCCAGTCAATCAGATTAGGGTAGTGAAGGGAGATATTGATGGTATCAAAGGATGTGTTAGGGAATATATTTTTGTATCAATATATTCATAAAGGATATATATATATATATAACTTATTTTTATTTCCTCATTAGAGGTCAACTCTTTGAGAATTAAAGAAGAATCTATCATTTTATTATAAATATTGATGCCTTGTGGTTTTTACCCTAAACCAAGTCATCTTGGATGTCTTTAAATACTAATAGACTTTAAAATCCCTTATTTTTTTGACCTAATCTTATAACATTTTAATTCATATTCTAGAGAATTTTATGTGCTTTGGGATACTCTTTCTTATTAAAACAAGGGGCCAGGTCTTCATGTATTATCCAAGAATCATTAGGTTGTTCAAAATGTTCTTCTGATAGTGTCCCTAAGCTAGAAAAGGTAGTTGACCCAAACTAATAGGCAATAGGTTTAACTTCCTACATAGTGGGGTACCCACAATTATATGGAGACAATGAAATATTTCCTATGAAAAAGGTGTTGTACTCATATTATTCACATAATTAGAGATGATGTTCAAGTGGGTAACCTCAAATGGATTAGAGGGAGGAAATGAGAGGTTATCAAGATGTATGTATTTCATGGCTTTTAGATCATAAGATAAAATTTAAGTGATTGGACAATAAATATCATAATCTATCCCTTCCATTTGATAGATATGAAATTATTTGATTTCATTGGGGATGGTGATCTCCATTCCTCAATGTGGTAATTTAAGACATTGGTGGAGGGTGGATGGTACAACTCACATTTCATGAATTCAAGGTCAACCCAAAAAAATATTTAATGGAAGATCGATATCAAATACATGAACCAAGGTATAATGAACCATAGGTCCTACCACTATAGGAAGGTAAATTGTTCCTATTGATAGTCATTCATTGTCATCATAAACTTTTGTCATGACAAAAGTAGGCCCCAAAGAAAATTTTGAATATCCCAATTTCTTGAGTAACTCTATTTTACAAAAATATAAGGTGGATTATCCATATGTTATAACTCATGGGATATTATGATTGGTAATGGATATTCATATGAATAATGGGTAATTACGATGAGGTCCAATTGGTAGCATGTACTAGATGCTAAATATGATTTATTAAGATGGAGACAAATGACCCACCAAAGCTTGGAATTGATATGTATCAATATCCTTAGGAACCTTTGAATCATATAGGATTTGATTTAATATATATTGATGAACATACAATGTTTTTAGAAAATACATGATGGAAATATGAGTGGGAGTCTTCTCTAATTTTTGAATAATCTCATACATTTTTTTGGGAGTGTTTAGAGTTTTTGAGTGTGTGTCAGGAGTCTTTTCCCATTATGGTTGGAAATGTATGATAAAATTTTTGATAAAATTAACTAAACATGCACAATTTCACCATAACTTACTCAAACCTCAAAAAACATAAAAAAGAGATAGTGAAGAAGAAATTAAAATTAATTTAGAGAAATATTACCATTATTTTGCTTCCTTGAGTCTTCCCTCCAAGATCATATATGTTGTTTAAATACAAATTCTCAATGAATTTTTAATTGAAATATGGTGTGGATTCATGATTTGGATGTAAAAAAAAACTCATTGGGTGCACAGAATCAATGGTTATGGATGTAATTGACAATCTAATGATTTATTAGTGTAATATTAATGGCTAAGAGAGAATAAGGACTTTAAAAACTTGTTGAATTTCTCATTACCATGGCAAAAAGAACTGAATGGTTTATATAAGAGTGAGGGAGTGTAAATGGATGGACAAAATTCAAATTTGGGTCTTTTAAGATCAAGGGATCTCAATTCTCCAAGGAATTTAAAAATTCCTTGGATGATATGTCATTAAATGAGCCCTTGATTTAAAAATTCATTAGAATTCCATAGAAAGGGAAGTGAGTGGATCAAGGTGGGTTAAAGATGATTAGAGAGAGCATTAGGGAATTTAATGTGATTTAATGGAGATTTAAAGTGGGATTAGGAACTAGGTTTGTAGGAAAGGCTATGGGTATATGGATAGTGGTAGTTAGAATTTTAGAAATTAAAAATTGGCAAGTAGGGATAAATAGGATTATTAGGTTAATAATATTTTATTTAGGTAGATAATATGGAATTAATATATTATGGGATATATTTAAATTTAATATGATATAGAAAAAAATGAATGGGGTTTATATTATTGGCTAGGATAGGATTATTTAGTGAATAATTTCAATGAACTAGGCAATTATTAGATGAAATTAGGGTTACAAATAAGTGATAAGATTTGAGTATATACATAAATAATTACTTAAACAATTCCTTAAGGGTAATTTAAGTTGTAAATAATTAATACATATACAACATATAATACCTTTCATAATGACAAGGGGTGACAAATAATGGCTATCATAGATAGGATAAGCAAATATTACATCCTTGAGTTTTTACAATTCTATTTTCACTATTACCTTAACAATATGTTTCATTAATATTTATGGTTTTAAAATGGGTTTGAATTATTAATTTATGTAAATATGGTCTATTCATAGTTTAAGGTGTATGCCTCTCATGTCATGGTAATCCCATGAAAAATTAGTTTTGTGTTTTTAGAGCATTATTACTAGTTGATTTTATTGTTGAAGATTCAAGTTGTTATTGATATTGAGAGGATATATAGGTAATATTTATAATTGTTTATAAAATGAATTCATGGAATATATTTTTCATAATAAAGAGATAAGGTTTTAATGATGTGGTAGTAGTTGATGAAAACTCTGAAAGTCTCCTATGGGATCCAAAGATATTTTTTTGTAAAGATGTTATTGAGGGGACATTGTACACATTATAAATGGTTTTTGTTTGTGGGTTAGATTGATTATTTTTTATGATATTATAAATTACCATGTTATTATATTATTTTTTAAAGGGTATGATATGTTTTATCATGATTAGGGTCTATAAAGGATACTGATCATTGTCCTCATCTTAAATCCAATGGGGTTTTTTTGCTTCATACAAAGGCTAAGATATTGGGTATTAAACCAACTTATTCGTGGTATTTATATTTTAGATCAACATGTTTATTAACATAAAAATGATGAACACATAAAATATATCCATATAGGGTATCCATAAGATAAGAGGGTATCCCATTAAGTTGGATTTTGTTATTTAATATTAGAAAGTGTTTCAGGCAATCCCATGAATCTATGGTGATGACTAGGTATTATATAACCCCCTTAGGTTTCACCACCAATCTATATTCCATTTAAATAATTTTGGGGGTTTGATTAAGGCCTTGGAGGTTAATATTTTTCATAGTTTATTTATTAATAATGTTAATGGTTTCCTCTAACTCTATTAAGTTATTTTGAATAAGGGTGCTACAGATGTGGATATCAACTATCAAGTTTCATGGGTCAGAGTACTTAGGTGGGACTATATTTATTAATATTTTATCCACATGTTTTCCAACTACTTGGATAGTATTAGGTTCCTTCATTTTATAACCAATATTATTTAATTATGATATCTGGATAACCTTGGGGTAAATGAGGATATCTTTTATAGATTGAAATAGTATAATCTTGACACATATTTTTGAGTTGTCATACAAAATAAAAATCAAATTATTGGTCTTATTTATGGAGATTTAGTATCTTGGGTAAATTAGGGTGTTAGTAACTCCTTGACTATTGTATGTGATTAGATTATGATTAAAACATTTATTATATAGTTTTAGGATAGTTAAAATGTGAGGGACCTCTTCAAGGGATTTTATTATTATGGGTGTGGTGGGATTTGAGAGAATTATTCCTAAAATATATTATAATTTATCCACATCCATTGAATAATTTGGGTATTTCATCATGTCGTTAGTGTATATTGGTTGAAATAAATTATTAATAGGTTTAGTTACAAGTTGCATATGTAAATAAGGAGGTCAATGTTGATTTGAAGCAAAATTTCATGGAAGCAGTGTTGGTTATTTTTGTTGTTACATTTTTGGTGGTTTTTGGTACCCAAATATTTTTAATAAATAGGGTTTGGATTACATTCCATAGATTTTTCCATTTATTGGAGGGTAGATAACACTAATAGTTATGATTTTTTAGCTATCATGTTTGGTGTTGGAATTGCTTCTAATTGGCTTGAGGTTAAATGTTTTGTTGTGGCCAAGTCTATCTTTTTGATGGCATTTTTATTGTTTAATTCTATTGGGTGGGTCCGTATCAGTTTTGAGGAGAGGAAAATTAAAATTGAGAATTATGAAATGAAGTGTTTGATGACATATCTATATTTTGAGGTCTTTGTGACTAATGTTTCTATTGGGCCATGTAAAATAGTCAATTTCCATATCCTTCAATCGTATGAATTTCCATTGTGTCAAAGTACTCCTCTATGATGTTTTATAACTTTAAGTAGGTAGTCTATAATCTACAATCCACATTATTTATAGTGAAATTTGGGTAGTATAGAGTTAGAGATTCCTCTACTTCTTCTCATTTTCTATATTTATTTAATGTATCAAGTTATGTTTCCAAATGGATGATAATATCCTAGTTCATATCTTGTATATGGTTATTTAATTATATCCTTGAGACCTTATTAATCATCTTAAAGGATGATGATGAAAATGATTTCTTACTATGGATATTTTTCATTGTATATCTAGAGTTTTCTACACAAGATATTTATATCATCAAATTATATCTATGAAACATATCCATTTCTCATGAGATCAAATGCCTCCAAGCATTTCTAATTGATTCCTTTTATAAATATAACATTAATATAATCTATATACATCTTGTTATATTTATATTTTTAAAGTGTAAAAATAAATATTTCCACATAATCCTTAAGTGATTCCTCCTTTTTTTGTGAAATAAAAAATATGTAATATATCATGAAATTTTTACCTCTACAATAGTCCTAATATTTAAAGAGAAATATATATTTCATATATTTCTAATCCATGACTACATTATTTACCAACCCCATGAACTAAGTTAGGTTTATCTCTTTGAGAGTAGTTGGAAAAAACTTCAATTTATAGGCATCATGGTTGTATTCATAACTATGACACAAGAAGTTAAACTCAAAGATGGATGTATCATGGTCCTCACTTATAATTCCAATAAAATTAAGAAGTGCTGATAAGGGAATGTATTTCATGGGTGAATTATCCTTAGTGGTGTTGATTGGAAATTAAAATGTCATGGCCTCATTTCTAGGTGTTTTTCATTCCATGTATCCCATGATTCTATGAAACACTCATGTACTAGTGATTTTTATAATTCATTCTTTGAGTTAATTGTCAATATTTTTAACTTGAGGCAAGTAATGAATGATGTATGTAGGATTTTTTTAGGGAAAATATGATTTTATAGATGGAGGTGATGGATTTAACTATTTTGGTAACTATTTTTTAAAAAATGACAAAGATGTCATCTTGCTCAACTAGGTCTAGGACTGCAAGTTCAAAATTTTATTTTGGGGATAGAAGAGATTGGTATTATGATCTAAAAATACATTTAGGTGAAGTTAAAAGGAAATAGATACCAGACTCATTTTTATAAGGTGGACAAGTTGGTACTCCTATAATGATGTATTTTTCATGGGTATGCAGATCCTCTTGTCTATTATCTTTAGATTTACTTGACAAATTCACCCAATAAAATTTTAGATGTTGACTCTATTGATACAATTTTAAGTGATATATATGGACTAGATACATGTGTTCTTATTTTAATTATAGTTGATAAAGGTGATACCTTAAATTTTTCTCCTCTAGTAAAAATTAGTATCCTAACTAAAAATATACCTAAGCTATCCCTCTAGCATTACAAATAATTATTCAAAGTTTATATTATATAGTTTTTTCACTGTATTGTATACATTATCTCTAATAGGGAAAAATATTATGATTAATCTTGTTTCTATAAATTTAAATATTAACTAAAAATAAATAAATCAATTTATAAATCATGAAAATTATTATAAAAAGTAGGGAAAATATTCTATAAAGTAGGAAATATAACTCAACTTCTTAGTATACTAATGTTTGATACCTATCCTAGATAATAGTGCCAAAATTATTAGCATAATCAAATAATAAATTAACCTTGAGGTAGACAATATTTTCTACAAAATGATAGTCACTTAACGGGAAGTCATTTGATTATTTTATACTACTACTACTTTCACTAATAGTAACCTAGGGGGTGTTTTTGACAAGATGTTGACATTGTATATTCAACACTAGTTTATTTTGAATGTTGAGGTGCTAAGATTGTATATAGGGAAGCACACTTATGTAAATCAAAGTAACACATTGATATGGAAAGTAAATAGTAAGAAATAAAATATGATTCTATTTTGGTAGTTTCATCACACAATATTGAATTTGTAAGCTATAATTAGAAACACTTATTTATAAAATAAAACAATGATTTTATGGTTTAATCAAATTAAAAATGTAACACAATGGAAAATATTATATAAACAAGATATTTAAAACAATCCTCTCAAATGGGCCTACCTCAATTATATTTATGTCACAATCTCTTCCTCTTATTATTTATGTTAATTAAAATCACTTTTTCTTGTATTAAAAAACCTATAGTAATGTGAATATTGCTAAAAAAAAAATTAGAGTTATATAGCATAATTCAGTACTCTTTCATAAACTATCAATTTTTATTTTATATCTACTACTTGTTAAGTTATGCCTTAATACATAATATTTAAATAAAGAAGGAAAATTATTATTTTGATCATATAGACAGAACATAATTTATAAAATATAATCTAATTGTTAAATAAATTTATAATAAACAACCTAAAAATGTATTATGACATAGTTACAACTAAAATCAAAGAATATCATAAAACACGATGTAAGAAGAAAAAATATTTTTCATGCCTAAAATATATTTGGAGGCATAGTCCAATAGATAAGGAGTGATAATGAGACATTTTGAAATTGATTTACCATTTATTGTATTATATGATTTTCCTTTTGCCTCATACTATGAAGGAAATCCACCTCACATTGCCTGCTAGCTGTCAAAGTCAGAGCTAGGCATTAACAAGTGCTATGGTTAGGAAAACCACTACAACTACTTCTATGTGTTGGGATAATAGACATATCTAGTGATAAAAGCTGTAAAAACTATCATATATATTGGTATGAATTAGAACAATTTTCACTTCTATTTCTATAGGTAAACCACCAAGTTTATATGGGTTGGTATGCTTAATTACTATTATTTAGCTAACTAGTTAGTACAAGATAACATACATAGTTTTTTGATATTTGATAAGGTAAAATAAGAAATTTTTACAAGGATATTTAAAATTTAGTTTAGACAAAATTAAATTAAAATAAAACAAGCCCCAAGCAATGAAAACCATAGTACGATAGATAAAAATCAACTAGCTAAGAATTAGTGCTTAAAGAAAAATAGATAAAATAGAAGAAATAAATTACTTAGGGAGGGTAGTTTCCTACATGAGTGCCTTAATGGAATCCTTTTCCTATACCTTATTAACCAAACTATTTATGATTACATTTTGCTGAGTCTTATTACTCTGTCCTTTTATGACATCCTTTAGCATAATCATTCTTAACTTCTTTTGAGGTCTCTCCTTATCTGATAACTTCTTTGTAGGGTTCACATTGAGGGTTTTTAATGGGGGTTATAGAGTGAGTTGAACCTCCACCTTTCAAACATCCTATTTTTTGGTAGGAACCTTAGCCTCGTTGTGTTTTGAAAATACCTATATTATTTTAGTGGTTTCCCTATTTATTCTATTCTATTATATTCCTTTATCAGAGTGGCCAGACCAAGTCCTACTTTATGAAGTTTACTATTAAAACCCTAAAAATGTCTTTTATTATTCCTTATTGACTCAGATAAGGGGGCCTTTCCTTTTCCAAAATAATTTTCAACATTCCCTTCTTCAAAGACAATGGTTTTTGGTTTGTTTACTATAAGCTAAAGATGGATTTACCTATGGTGATCTTGAAAATGGGGCTTATTAGGGAAGGAATAGGAAGAGGTCAACGAGAATACATGGTTGGTTCTTCCTTAGGGGATTCCTCCTTAATATAAGACCCTAAAAATGGGACTTCTTTCCTATACAGGGTCTCTCTAAGCTTGACAAACAAGAAAATAAGGCCTTGGTGGATGATAACATTCACTTCATTGATTATAAAAGTGAGGGTTGTTATTTTTAGTGACTTTATAAAGTAGTAGGAAAACCTAATTTTCAAACCTTTAAAATGGTTAAGAAGCATAAAGTGTTGTAAGAAGATAAGAGTAAATTTACCTTCCAAAGTAATGTATTTCATGATTTATAGGCACACCTTTGGCTTGTACCTCAACAAGTCCATTCATGGAAAGCCCTTATCAATTTTCAAAGTCTCATTTATCCTAAATAATATCTACATAAACTCTATTTTATTTGATTGGTATTTAAAATATTTATAACCCTTGCAAGACATTCCAATTACCTTACCAATTAGTTCTTTAGTGATAGTGATTTAGTGCCTCTTATCTCCACATTTATTTTATTCCATGCTATAATAAAATATTTAGAAAGGTTTGCATCATGACCTATGATTACCTACATGTATTACATTAGACCTCCCTTGTGTATATTTCACAAGACCTTATTATTAAATTGAATCTCTGAGCATGACGTCAGCTTGAGCCTATCTCTGTCTCCCTTTATACTATGCTTTCTTAAGAGAAGAGTGTTTGAATGGTGCTTGAGGTCCACCTTTTATTAATTAATCTTTTGGTTTATGGAATCAAATATAATTAAGGAAATATCTATCACTTAACTTGGAAAAATAAACTCCCATGTAGTACTATGATTTATTAACATGATTTTTAAAACTAGGTGAGTTGGATGTGTTTTTTGCACGTGTGACCAAAACCTCTACACCCTATGATATAATAGATTCATTTTTAATTGCCTTGATTATGTGTGTTAGGATGTGGATGATATCATGATAGATAGATAAAATGGGTTGGTTAATTCCATAATTAGCTAATAAATTAGTCACCCATTTCTTTCTTGATAGATATGAATTATGGAAGGGTTTATAAGATATTTTATTAGGCCCCTAACATTATAAATGAGATATTTAATGGTGTGATAATGGGTGGTATTACTAGCCATAACATATATTATGTTTTAAAAATAACCTTGAATGATTAATCTTCCCACTTTGAATTGAGCAATAATTTGTATACCCCAGAGCACTACGTTGGATTCTACTATATGGTTGGTTTGAATCCCCATGGGGCTAGTGCACATAGTGACCATCTTCCTAGATGATTTTATGATAAAATGTACACCACCTTTAAGACCTAGATTTACTTTTTAAGCAACATAAAAATTTAGCTTTAACTAATCATTTGGTGGTGGCTTCCACTTGGCATGTTTTCTCATGGAACCTTTAGATGGAGAGATGACATTCTATTCCAAATCCCATTCTTTGAAAATAATTTATTCATCTACAAAGCTCATTTTTTTGTCTATGGGGGGGGATTCCATATAATTTAAAATAATGGACTAGAAAATCTAGGATAAATTTCTTTAGGGAGGTGTTTTTATTGTAAAAATTATCATCATTGTGGGATTTTTATATGGCCTAGAACCAATGAGGGAAGGCTATAAATTAGAGAAAAGAAAGGGAAAAAAGGAACCAGGTGGCTTCCATTAAGTAATGAGGTCCAAGATGGTATTAGGTTTGACCCAAGATAGCTTAAATTTGGCCAAAATCTAGTCCAATATGTATGATCCAAATGAGCAAGATAGGAATAAATGATGGAACAAGTCTTCTAGTTCTCTACAGAGGGGGTATCTACTTGACAGTATGAGCCCTCATTTTGCTAGATTTTCCATCATGATAATTTTGTCTTAGGATAAAATAAAATATAATAAATTAACCTTAGGGGTGAGATTCTTGATCCAAAGGGCCTTTCAGTGCTCCCAATCATTCTCTAGATCAAGTTCATATAAGTACCTAGATGTTATCGAATACTTTTTATCTATCTTCAACCACCCAATAAAGGTAGTATTCCTTGGAGAAGATGGGAATATGGATTTGGATAAGGGAAGAATTAAGGTCTTAGACCACTTGGGAGTCCTCTTATTTTCTTTAATTTATGGATAAGACCTTCTAGGATTTTACTCTGTTGGTCCATTCCTAGTAATCCTTCACCTTGGTACCCCATCTCTCCTTAAAGGCCAAAAAAATATTATCCTAGTTCCCATGAGAAGAGAGGGGAGGTTTGGAAAACCAAGAGTCATCCTATAAGTAAATTTTATCCCCATTTATAATTTTCCATTTAATTCCTTTTTTCAAAAGGTCTTTACAGGTGTTGATGGTTTTCCAAAAGGTGGATCCATCGGTAAGACATTCTTTCTAGATGAATCAATCTTCCTTGGTTCCTTCCAAATATTTGGATATGATAACTATGGTCCATTATTTTTATTATTTCATAAATTTCAATCACATTTTAGAGAAAAGGAATTGATTCATATTTTTTATCTTTCTGAGATCAATTCCCCTATTTGCTTTAGGGAGGCATGGTTTTTCCCATGAAATAAGGTGGTATCTGAAACGGTCTTTAGTGCTCTGCCATAATTTTTTTTGAATTGTTAAATATTATCTAATAGGAATCTATATGAATGACATGAAATAAAAGAGGATGATCTGAATTTAATACTTAAGCATTTATAATTTACCTTCTTGGGTGAGTAAGTGACCTTTCCAACTAACTAGTTTTATTTAAATTCTGCCAATGAGAGGATTCTAGAATTTAGGGATCATTCTACCTTAAAATAGGGGAATACTAAAGTAAGTTTAAGGGAGATTGATCACTTGGAAATATAAATTATTTGTAATCTTTTTTTCATTATAATTGGCATGTTAATGAATAATATAGAACTCTCATAGAAATTGATGCATTGGTTAGAGATCAATGCTTAGTTTTAGAGGATGAGCTTAAGTTAGCAAGTTTTTTTAATCAAGTCTTCCCTAAGAATGATCATGTCATTATAAAATTTCTCATTGGTGATTGGTTTGGTGTTGAGGGACACTATAATTCCATTGATAGAGCATTGTGATTGAGAATTTTGTAGACTTCTCCCTAATGTTTCTACATTAATGATGAATAGATAAGGGGATAAAGGGTCCCCTTATGTTAACACTCTAGATGTTGAGAGGTAGATTTTAGGGACTCTTTTAATAAAAATGGAGAATTTTTTCATGTATATGTAACTCAATATAATTTTTTTAATCTCTATATCGAATCCTAGTCTCTCAATACTTTTCATGAAAATCTCCAAGAGACACAATCGTAGGCTTTGTTCATATCAAGTTTAACAAACATGTCATGTTTAGAAGATTTATAGATGGAATGGATGGATTAATGAAACATGATGATGCCATTAGTAATTTGTCTTCCAGATATAAAGGATCCCTATTTTTCTCTGATCACTTTATCCAAAAGAGGTTGAATCTTTTTTACTAGGAGGACTGAATAAATCTTGTGGATGGTATTACACAAATTTATGGGTCAAAAATATTGAAGATTATTTTCCCCTAGTTGTTTTTGTATGAGAACCAAGAATGTGTTATTCATTTCTCTTAATAAGTATCTTGAGTATAAAAATTCCCTCATAGCTACTTCAAATTCTAGATGAACAATGTTCCAAAATGTTTGAAAAAATAATGGAGGGAAACCATTAAGACCTAAGTATTTAAACCCTTCCATAAAAAATACCACCCCTTTAACCTCATCTACTGATGGAGGCCTAAGTAAGGTAGCATTATTTGAAAAGGTAATGACCTCATTAAAATTACTCAAGGTACATTGTTCAAGTTTTTCACCAAAGGACCCATCTTCCATTAACATATTTTTGAAAAATTGAATTATGCGATGATTAATCTCATCTTCTTCCTTATTGAGGCTATCATTCTCTATTTTTAAATGATTAATTATAATAACATTGTTTTGTTTATATGTATAATGGTGAAATAATCTGGTACTCCTATCTCCTTCCTTTAGCCAAGTACATCTAGATTTTTGGCACCAATGCACCTCTTCCTTTACCTCAAGGTTATGAAACTAGCTTAGAATTTATTTTTATTTGAATTATAAGGACTTATTGTTCCCATATAGATATTTAAATTATTCATTCTTCATCAGTTCTTCTTCCAGAGCCTTGTTTTGGATATAAAAGTTTCCAAAGACTTCTTTGTTCCATTTTTTTAGATTCTTCTTTAGGAAATTTAGTTTTTTGACTAGAATATACATATTTGATCTTGAGAAAGGTTCTTTCCACAATTACTTTATTGATTGAATAAAATTTAGGTGGTATAACCACATACTTTCAAATATAAAAGGGATGTTCTTTGGTTTAGATATATTTTACCCTTCAAACACCAGAGGGTTGTGGTCAAAATCAATTCTAGGTAAGGAAAGAGAACTACAAAATTGAATATTCCAATTGAGATAAATAAGGACATGATCAAAATGAAATTTAATAAAATTATCCCCAATCCATCTATTAGTCTAGGTGTACAGAATGACTTTAAGATCCAAATCAACAAGTCCCTCTCATACAAGAAAATCACTAAGATTTGACATAATTTCTATGAAATATAATTTCCCTGCTTTTTTTCCCTTGAGCGAGCATATTGTTAAAATATTTGGCCACAATCTAGCTCCAACTCCCACAAGTTTTATGAAATGTAAGAAGATCCTCCTATAATTTTCTCCTTGTAACTTTAGAATTTAGGTCATAAATGTTAGATAGTATCCATTCATAATTAATAACTAGTTATATATAATGTATAGAAACATGGTTATTAGTTTTCATTAACATATGCCCTACTAAAAACTTTGTGTTCTATAATATCACTAAGCCCCCTGAGGTAACCTTGGAACTAAAAGCTGTAAAAGTAACCTTTCTCCATATTTTATCAGAGCATAATCCTAGATCCTCTTTAGACATTTTTTTTATTTGAAAAAGCATAATGATTGGATCGATTATTTTTATTAAGTTTATAAGATTATTCTACTTTATGGGGTTATTTAACCCCCTAAAATTCCATGTGAGGAACTATATTTATTTTCTTTAGTGATATGACTTTTAAGTGTTTGTTGAGAACCATGTATAATTAATTTCATTTTCTTGATGTTTTGAGCTACCATTATGAGAGATCTACCTTGTAGTTTTAAGGTAACTCCAATATTTGCTTTCTTTATCCCTTTGTTATTTTTGGATTTGGTTATAAATCCTTCATCTTGATTTTCCTCAAAAAATGGTGATTTACCAATGGAACATTATCCCTTGTCCTTGGATATTACCATGATATTGATAGGAGATTTTACCATTTCTTCCTCTATAAAAGATCAATCATATTTTCTATCTAAAGTAACAAATAAAGGAATCTTTTGAGGAAAAACATGTGTCAAATTAGGAATGGTGCCATGGTTTATATTTTGATCATATTCCTTCAAATATTTCTACATTGGTAGTGAGGAGTGAGATTAAATAAAAGTGGAGGCCAAAGATTATGCTAGGTTAGTGAAATTTGAATTCTTATTGGATCCCTTCAGTAACTCCTCCAAAAGTGAAGAAAGAGAGCAATCTTGATAAGGGTCATTCTAGGTAGGAGTGTAAAGTAGGGCCTCCACCAAATATATACATTATCCAATAAGGAAACAACCATACAAAGAGGAAATTTACCCTTAATGAGTTGAATGGGATGTTTTGGGGGAGTGACATCCACCATCTAGATAGGTGAAAAAAGCTAGAGAGAGGGTGAATTAGGTTGAGATGCCCTTGAGGAGCCTAATGATATTAGGGGATCTTCATTTAAATAAATAATAAAAATGGTTAGAGGAAGAGAAAAGCATTTAGATTTGTCAAGTAGAGAAACAACATTCTCAAAAATCAAATTACCTTTTAGAGGACCCTAAGAGGATGATCTAGACATAGTCAAGGGAGGTCCATCTTGATAGAGTTGTATTTGAATTCCAAAGGAGGGGTTAATTTATAGATTTGAGCTTCCTTGGTAGTGATTAGGATTTGATTCTTCTTGGGATAGTCTTTTTGCATATGACTTGGGACATTAAATCTAGGATAGATGATGGCTTAATTCTCATATTCAATATGTTGGGCCCATTCACCATATTTGTATCTTTTTTATTGAATGGAGGAATGGTTTATTAGTGAGTAGGAATATGTTGAACCAAGATGCCACCATCCTTATCTGATATAGAGTGATCACATCGATGGTAATGGGATGGTCCAATACTCTTGCAATACCCATTATAACTTCTATATTTCAATATTGTAGGGGTGCTTCCAAAATTAGAACCCACATCAATATGCCATCCATCACATCTATGTTATATTTAGTTCAAATATTCCAATGTATAATAGGGATGCTTGATTTAAGAATGAACCACATTTTATTTGAGAGAAGTCTAAAGAAATTTTCTTGATTTTAAAAGTTAAACAAGGAAAAACCCCTTACCAAAACTACCACTTCCAAGTGTCCTTTTGGTTTCCATTTTAAATTAACCTAGTTTTACAAGGAGTCAATTTTTGGCCAAAATCCATTTACCCTATCCAAAATAGATTTTCTCAAGTCCACATCTGCTTGTTCTACATTAGAGTCAGGGACAAAAACACATACCTCATTATTTTTTACTAATGAAATGATGTGAATATCTAATAGTTCATATTACACTTGTCATTTTCGCTGCACCCTATCCACCCAAGATAGGGGAGATACATTGGAGGTGTGCATCCCAAGAGGTCCCTATTATTTATTGTCTTTATTGTCAATTGACCCATTATGGACCCCTAAATCAGTTGGTATCATGAATTTATTGAGATTCCCTTTAGACTTGTTACATGAGGCTGCATTGACCCCCAAACCATCTTTATTACTTATATTTACACTCCACACTACTTTTCTTGTTTTCTTTCCCAATTTGATATTAAAATTTTTGAGGTCCTTTTACATCTTCTCTGCATTCACCTCTTTCCATATGTAATTTTATTCTTTGAATTTAAAGTTTTAAATTAATTTCCTACATAATTTCTATGAGATAGACTACCTAGTTTCTATGATGTGGTTACCTATTTGTTATGGGTTGGTCTACCCAATTACTGTGTTGGTTATCTAGATGTTATGAGTTGACTTACCTAGTTTTATATCTTGCCCTTAAGATCTATATGTACTATATTAGTAACAAACTAAAATAGTAATGATAGTAAGAGATATAATATTATTAATAAAATACATTTTAATAATAAAACACCAAATATGTATGTTATGTTTGTTTCAAAAGGATCAATAGAGGGGGTTTTAGAAGGTATTTTAGAATTTTTTCCCATATCATTATCATGTGGAACTAAATTTTGGAGTCTTAAAGATTAGGCTAAATCTACATTTACCCTCCTTAGGACCATATGATGTTATCATAAGAATGGACTAGATCCATATTCATCAAGACAATTTATATATTTTTGAAATAAAAGTATAGTGTTTGGATGATAAAAGTAATTTAGTAACCCTTTAGAGGATTCAAAATGTAAGGTCCCTAAGAATTATTTTAACTTTACAACTCAAGAAGGTGGTAAGAAATGGATGTCTATTCTACTCTACACAAGTACAAGATAAAACTAAAGAGTTATAACATAATTTTGACCCCACCCAACTTGAAAGAGTTTAGGTATTATTTTACAAAATAACTACTAGATGATTCCAGTAATAAAATATGACTTTGCCATTGACATAGTGCCTAGGGCTACACCAGCTTTCAAGGATCCTTATAGGATTAATATTATTGATTTTTAGGAACTTAAGGTTAAAATGCATGTTCTCATGGATAAATGTATTATAAGGAAAATAATTTAGAGGAACATAAGGTTAAAATGCATGTGCTCATGGACAAATGTATTATAAGGAAAATAATTTAAATTGGATAGCTTATTTTTTTTGTCAATAATAAGTATAAAACCTTATGGTTATGCATTAAATACCTTATGTTTAATAAGGTCACCATAAAAAATAGTTAGTCTTTTATAATGATATAATTTTTATTTAGCCAAATAAAGGGAGAAACTATATTATT